>CM041736.1:301281-388781 GCA_023373845.1 Nibea coibor | reverse complement strand
GTCAGAGCATGCAGAGGAAGGTCACTGAAGGTGGAGCCTTGATTGGTTGGTTTCATTAAAGCATGAGAGTGACACGCCGTGGCAGAGCTGCGAGGACCAGATGCCACCGACCAACAGCAGCTCTGATCTCTTAAGACAAATACAGGGGCCACTGACCCTAACCCTGTATTCAACATCCAGTCACACTGTTCTTCTCTCCTGCCACACTGCTCACTGCTGGTTCGGAGGTTGAAACTGATGCCAACCAATATCCAATAAAAGTCCAAGTCCCTCCCTATGTGACCATTTCTACAGGAAACACGTGAAAAACAGGAAGTAAACAGAACTAAACTAGTAAACAAATCTACTTCCTGTTTCATGAAAAACTACAGACAGACAGACAACGTTTGAAAAATGTGAACTGATGACAGAGCAGAGAACAGTGAGTACAGACTGTGTGTGCTGGATAATGTAGGTTACCGTGAACCTCTGTCTGATACACACACACACACACACACACACACACACACACCAATCTGCTGAGAGGAAGCTGTGCAGTGTGTTGATGGAACACGAACAGACAGGCACTTTAACAGATTAGAGGGGAATATCTCACACACACAGGACAATGAATGCTCTGTGAGGACCGTCCAGTCTCACGAAAGTCTGAACAACATCTCCAACACAACTCCATTTCCCATGATGCATCTGGACAGGAGGGTAGAGTTGTGAAGAGGAAAGAGTGAAAAAGTGAAAGTGAAAAAGTCAAATCCACAAGAAGCCGCACAAACATGATGAAGAAGAAGACAACTACAACTCCCAAGATGCATTTTCAGCCCGTCCTCACCAGAAAAACATGCAGAATGTGGACGCTTTAATTGACAGGTGGGTGTCATCACAGAGACTATGTCCAGGTTTTAGACAGTCTGTGGGGACGTCACAGAGACTACGTCCAGGTTTTAGACAGTCTGTGGGGACGTCACAGAGACTAGGTCCAGGTTTTAGACAGTCTGTGGGGACGTCTCAGAGACTACGTCCAGGTTTTAGACAGTCTGTGGGTGTCATCACAGAGACTACGTCCAGGTTTTAGACAGTCTGCGGGGACGTCACAGAGACTACGTCCAGGTTTTAGACAGTCTGCGGGGACGTCACAGAGACTACGTCCAGGTTTTAGACAGTCTGCGGGGACGTCTCAGAGACTACGTCCAGGTTTTAGACAGTCTGCGGGGACGTCACAGAGACTACGTCCAGGTTTTAGACAGTCTGCGGGGACGTCTCAGAGACTACGTCCAGGTTTTAGACAGTCTGCGGGGACGTCACAGAGACTACGTCCAGGTTTTAGACAGTCTGCGAGGACGTCTCAGAGACTACGTCCAGGTTTTAGACAGTCTGCGGGGACGTCTCAGAGACTACGTCCAGGTTTTAGACAGTCTGCGGGGACGTCTCAGAGACTACGTCCAGGTTTTAGACAGTCTGCGGGGACGATCAAACTGAGGATAAAAACATGATTTTTGAAGTTGTCTGTGAGTTTGAGGTTAAACATAAAACTTATAAAGACTTCTGTCAGGAACTGAGATATTATTGCGAAAACACCGCCAAGGCCAACGAGGAGTCACACGGTGTATCATGTGACCTTCAGAGATTCATGTGAGAGTCACGATGAGTGTGAACTTGAACTGAGATAACTTGTGCACACAACATACAGAGTGAAGAGTGATTACAGCACAGACACATTAAACTAATCACACAGCCACTGACACAAACAGTGATTACAGGTTTAGTGTTGGTGGGAAGATGTGCTGTGCTGTCGTCCACCTGTGCAGTGATAACAAGATTACATCGTTGTTCAGCCTTTTCTTTGTTCCCGCTCTCGTCCTCTCAGCACAGATTTACACTCTGTGACGAGAAGCAGAGCTGAAGACATGGGCGAAAGCTCCACAACAGAATGAGGTTTGTTGCTAAATGATTAAAACGATCTTCGAATTAGATGATCCTTGATGGTTGTCAGGTTGTTGCTGCTGTATATGAGCTAGTTGCTATGGTGATTCTGCATCGGTGCTAGGAGGCTCAATGGATGGTTGGCAGGTGGTAGCTGCGGTGTCAGTTGTTGCCTATTAATATTAGGTGGTTACTAACATGTACTGAGTGGTTGTTATGGAAACAGTAGGTGATTATTAGGGTGTATTCGGTAACAGCTAATATTTGGAGTGGTTGTTGGTGATGATGTCAGATGGTTGTTAGCGTGTTACTAGGTGGTTGCTGTTGTATATGTGTTGGTTACTACGGTGATGTGTTCATATTAGACTGACTGTACTATCTCGATGTCAAAGCGAGGTGGACGTCTTACTTTTGTCCAGCGGGCCGGCGGGTTCAGACCTCCCTCTGGTCATCCATCTGAACCCGTCTCGCTGCTCGCCATCTGTCTGTCCGCTGTCTTCCATTTTGCATCCTGTCCGTCTGTGCAGCAGCTCCTTCCTCTTCCTGTTGGACACAGGAAACAGTTGGGCATGCAGGATGCCACAAGGTTCTGAGCGCCGCCTCAGCGTCCGTCTGTCTGCCTCCCTCTGCCTCCTGTCCATCTGTCCTCCTCCTGCTCTGTCCTCCACCATGGCCCATGATGCAGACTTTCTCCTTGCTCCACCTCCTCCTGTCTCTGTCCTCCTCCTGTCTTTCCTGTCCTCCTTCCGGGTGCTCTCTGTCTTGTTCTCCTCCATCTTTTCGTCTTCTTCCATCCGTCCACAGGGTTCGGACTTCCTCCTCAGCATACGTTTGTGTGTCTGTCTGTCTCTCCTATCTGTCTGTCTCTCCTCCTCCTCGTCCTCCTCCTGCTCTCCTCCTCCATATGGTTCACTCCTTCTCCTCCCCGTCCATCTCTCCTTCTCCTTCCACTTCCTCAGCATCAGACTGCTCAGACGCTTCATCGCCATGACTTCATCAGTTCATCATCACACTTTGATTTATGAGCTTCACCTGGTCTGCTGTTAGCTCCTGATGCTAACGTTAAGACTCCGGCTGCAGGCGTTACAAATAATCACAGGAAGCCGATTAAACTAAACAAATGAAGATCAATGTAAGAATCAATTAAACTAAATGTCCTTGACTCAAGGACATGAGGACAACAGAGAACTGATGAAATGACACAAATGAACAAAACTTCATGAAACATGGACTTGAACTGTCCTGAAGCTGTGAAGAACCCAATTAAACTCATTAGACACATTAAAATAACTAACAGGCGTCATCAGCGGTGAGCCTGATTGGCTGCTGCTGAGTCTTTAAAAAGTCACAGTGAGTCTCTTCATGGAGATCACAAACAAACCTGAGACCCTCCAACCCTGAACTCTGACCGTCCTCAGACTGCTTCAGTCCAACCTGTCCTACATCCAGTTTGGTCGTCAGACAGCAGACAGCAGACAGACAGACGATCTGGTCAGACAGACAGGCAGATAAACTGACAGTAAAAAGTCAGTGAAAGTGTTTGTCCAGCAGCAGCAGAGTCCTCTGAGTGTTTGAGCCCTGCAGAGAGTCACTGTTCACTGTTAGCCACGCCTCCCTGTCTACACTGTAAGAAATGTAGACGCAAATATCAGACTGTCTAAAACCTGGACGTAGTCTCAGTGACGTCCCCGCAGACTGTCTAAAACCTGGACGTAGTCTCTGAGACGTCCCACAGACTGTCTAAAACCTGGACGTAGTCTCTGAGACGTCCCCGCAGACTGTCTAAAACCTGGACGTAGTCTCTGAGACGTCCCCGCAGACTGTCTAAAACCTGGACGTAGTCTCTGTGATGTCCCCGCAGACTGTCTAAAACCTGGACGTAGTCTCTGAGACGTCCCCGCAGACTCTCTAAAACCTGGACGTAGTCTCTGTGACGTCCCCGCAGACTGTCTAAAACCTGGACGTAGTCTCTGTGACGTCCCCGCAGACTGTCTAAAACCTGGACGTAGTCTCTGTGATATAAGGACTTATGGGGACTGAATCACTTCTGGAGCAAGCCTCGTGGCTGAGAAGATGAACTGCAGTTTTTGGCTTCACTTCACAGACATGTTCATACGACGGGCTGGAAATGCATCTTGGGAGTCGTAGTTGACTTCTCAGGGGCCACACACACACACCTGATACTGCTGAGGTCAGCTCAGGACACCTGATATTCTGCAGGACTCAGATGTTTGCTGCATCATCAGAGTCTGGACCATGATGCAGCAGCTTCCTGTGAAGTAATTCACAAGAGGGTCGCGTGACACGCAAATTTGCTAACAATGACAATGCTAACATGCTAATGTTTACCATGTAGCTAATGTTAGCATGCTAGCATGCAAAGTACAGCTCGTTTATTATATTATACTACGATACTATGTTACACTCTTTGTTCAGTGTGTGTGTGTGTGTGAGGCCACAAAGTGTCATTCAAGGTGGTCACATGATTTTTATAGAACTATTTCTAGCATGTGATTGGCTGCACAGCAAAAGCAGCTGAACATTACACACCAACAGTTCAGTCTGTGTGTGTGTGAACAAGCTGCCAAAATTTCTAACTGAAGAGATGCCAAGTTCAGCTTCTGGAAATTTCTACGGGAGGGGTCAGCAGAGAGGAGCTGTGTGTGTGTGTGTGTGTGAGCTTTAATAAAAGCAACAGCTAAGCCGATTTCTTCCCTCTAATAGAGTCTAAATTGATTTTTAATTCAATAATCTTTGAATTAAGCAGAACGGCTAACAGGCTACACTGTCAGCACATACACACACACGCATACACACGTGCACGCGTGCACACACACGTTCAATAGCAATCATCATTGTGTGACGTTTTTACACACAAACTGAATAAATTCCACACATATAAACACAAACTGATTCCTTGGTCAGAACTACCAATTGAATATAATATAATATAATATAATATATATATATATATATATATATATATATATACACACGTTTACTTGTAGTGTAGTAAACGTATTGTAATAGTAGTTAGTGCTACTTTCATGTCACACACACACACACACACACACACACACACACACACACTGTACCTCTGGCCTCTCTCTGGTCTCTCTTGCTGCGGGTGAACATTTTGATGCCGACGGGGGAGGATGAGGGTTGCTGGTTTGAATCCCTGGAGGATCTGAAGATCCCACTGAAACTCAGCCTGACACATGCACACACACACACACACACACACAGTCATGGTCTTCTTCCACTGATTCTGCTGTAGTGTGTAGCAAGGTGTCAGGTGTGTGTACCTGCGTTGAGCCTTGGGTGGTGAGTCCTGCTGGGGCGGTCCACTCTGGGAGGGGAAGAAGGTTTTGGCGGAGTTCATCCTGAAGCTGGAGGTCCTGGCACGAATGGAGTGGGGGCTGGAGGGCCGGCTGAACGGAGCCCGATGGAAGAAGCTCCTGGTGGAGCTGGCCGAGTGGCACACAGCCTCCCCCTGCAGGACAGAGGGACACATTACAGCTGCTGGTTTACAGTAACAAGACATGGAAGACCTCGTTTTACTTGCAAACAACAAAAAAGTCAAAAAGCCAGAAAGTCCAACATCCAAAGTTTTCTCTCTCAGGACTGAGGCACGCGAATCTCTCTCTGTCTTTGTCTCTCTGGTTCTTTGTGTCCAATGAGGAGAGATACCAACCAGCGACATGCAGACAGGTTCAAACCTCGCCTCCGACATCCTCAGGTATGTGACAAAGGTGTCCGAGTGTCTGTGCATGTATTCATTTTGTGCTTATTTAACAAAGACAGTGAACAAAACATTTCTGTCATCCATTGTCAGATCTGTCTAACAAAGAACTGAGCTGCACTTCATAACGTCACAGCTCACAGACCCTTTTCAGTCTCAGAGCGATCAGCTGATTGATGACTCAGCATGTGAGTGATGTCATCAGGTCACCTGCCGCTGATGTCATCACCTCAACACAATAGAAATGAGTTGAAAATGGAGCGTTTGGTTTTACCTTCCTGCCGCTGTCTGGACCTGAATATCCCTCCAGGAAGGACATTGTGAACACACTGAGGTCCTGCAGACACACACACATTAAAAAAATCACACCAAGGTTATTAACATGAAATATACACGCTGTGCCAGGATCTTTTTCCTGTCATTAAACGCCTTGTGATGTATGAAGGAAAACTTTAAGTCAATTCCTCGACATAATTGGGTCAAACTGATTTTTAATTTTAATTTAATTTTAAAATGTAAACAAAGCTTCAGAGTATCTTCAACTAAACCGATAAATACCACACATTCTGTCCTCCAACCTCCAGCAGGGGGCAGCTGGTCTGATCGACTCCAATGGTGAAATGAGCCAACTTCTCAGCTAATTTATTGTCTCAGTAAACAGTTTCCTCAACAGTTTATAGTCTCAGTCTTTAGTTTAAGCATGAAGTTCATTCAGTACACTGAGTAATCTAGAGGAAAACAGATGACAAAGCAGAGAGATGCATCCAGATTCTGTTTCTCTCCTCAGATGTTTTGTTTCTCAGATTTGAGTTCCTGTTCAATGAGAACGTTTGAGACCAGACAGGAAAACATTTTTAATGCCTGAAAACTGAGTCAGAACTAACCCACCAGCTCCACACTCCATGTCCAAATATGATCACCAAAGAGCTGACTGGTGGAGCTGCTTTTCTTGCCTGGTTTGTCTCCTGCATTCAGTTCAGAGTCTCATCCACAGATTCAGAACATCTGTGAGAGTCACCTTCATTTCTACTCAGTGCTGCTCTGAGCCAGATTCAAACTCACAACTTCTGGATCTAAAAGGTGGTTGGTAGCCAGACATGAACCCACTGAACCAGTGAAGCTGCAGGAGGCCATGAGGAGCAGTGAGCAGTGGACCATGTGGTCCAAAAGGACATGGAGACGTGGTTTTCCTTCTCCATGATGAGACAGACAAAGTGAAGAACAGAAATGTTCTTCAGCAGCTCTATCAGGACTGATGGAGGAGAATCTTCAGCATGATTCCTCCCCTCAGTCTGATCCTGGTTCTTCTTCTTCATCAGTACTGAAGATGGTCCAGTGGGGAAGGACGCCGACCGCCAACGTGGAGCCGTGGGATCGAACCTCGGCTCACCCTGAGGTACGTGAATGTGTGTGTGTGGTGTACAATACTTCTGTCCGAAAAATGCTCTGCCCTCATTTCTCGTGTGGTATTTCTGTCGAATTTCTCTGATTTCAGCACAGCTGACCATCGAGGGAACAAAGGACAGGTGAGTCCAGGTAAGTGAAGCGAGCCGGTGAGCTAGCTTGGAGTTTCTTTCTTACTTAATAGACAACACATTTTCTTCAACATAAGTCATCATCTTCGTCACTACATGCTGAACAGAACCTCTGATCCAGCACACAATGACGAGCTTTATGTCAGCGTGTGAACAGCGTCGCCGTGACGACAAACTGCACACTGTAGCGGAAAGTCTCGACCATGGAGGTGCTTAGCTGCAGACCTTTCTCCTATTGCATTATGGGAAAGTTTGGAGGGTAAACATTGAGGAGGTGACAGAGCATTACGGACCATCATCTGAAACCAAACACCTGTCTACCTGTCTGACAGGTAAATCCTCATAAATACAACCTCTGAAACCAGCAACCGTCATCATCATCATCACCGTCATCATCATCATCATCATCACCGTCATCATCATCATCATCACCGTCATCATCACCATCATCATCATCACCATCATCATCACCGTCATCATCACCATCATCATCATCATCATCATCACCATCATCATCATCATCACCATCATCATCATCACCATCATCATCATCATCACCGTCATCATCATCATCACCATCATCATCATCATCACCGTCATCATCATCATCACCATCATCATCATCATCACCATCATCGTCATCATCATCGTCATCATCACCATCATCATCATCACCGTCATCATCACCATCATCATCACCATCATCATCATCATCACCGTCATCATCATCATCACCATCATCATCATCATCACCGTCATCATCATCATCACCATCATCATCATCACCATCATCATCGTCATCATCATCATCACCGTCATCATCACCATCATCATCATCATCACCATCATCATCACCATCATCGTCATCATCATCATCACCATCATCATCGTCATCATCATCATCACCATCATCATCGTCATCATCATCATCACCGTCATCATCACCATCATCATCACCATCATCATCACCGTCACCATCATCACCACCATCATCGTCATCATCATCATCACCATCATCATCGTCATCATCACCACCATCATCATCATCACCATCATCATCATCATCACCGTCACCATCATCATCATCATCATCTGAAGCTTAAATAAAGTCCTGACACCACTCACATCGAGTGAAACACTGAAAAACACACACACACATACACTCTCTCTCTCTCTCTCTCTCTCTCTCTCTCTCTCTCTCTCTCTCACACACACACACACACACACACACACACACACACACACACACACACACACACACACACTCACTGACCTGCTCTACAGAAATTAATAATCCAATAAATGAACGGATCGGTTCACTGCTCGCTCACACTCCTCTAAGTCTCTCTGTTACACTTCTCTCTTGTTTACCTTCCTTTATCTCCTCCCTCCTCCCCTTTATCTCCTCCCTCCTCCCCTTTATCTCCTCCCTCTCGTCTCTCTTCACTTCCTGTTCTCTTCCTCTCTCTGTATGGTTGTTGGCTTGTCACAGATACCGGGTCCAGTTTGTGAGCAGAGCATGTGACCATGAACAAACTAGAAAGATTGACTTCCATCTGAAGCTGACACAGGAAGTGATGTCCACTTGAGGCTGGTTCCAGAAGTGAGTCAGTCTCCATAAATCCCCATGTTCAAATGTCCAACTTCACAGCAGAAATAAACATGTTTACAGCCTGGTTCAGGTGGTACCAGGTACTGGTCCAGAACACTGCTGGAGTGTTGTTGACCTGGTCCAGATGAGCCCTGCGGGGTCAGGAGATCTGCTCCGTCCTAGCTGGTTCTCCCTGAAGTTGAAGTGGATGGTTTCCTCATGCTGTTCTGCTGCTTGTGTGTTTTTGTTTGGTCACCTGGTTAGCACACTCGCTGACGGCAAACTGTGTTCAGTTTCTGACCCAGTTTCTACAGTTACAGGCCACACCAATCCTCTGTGACCTCTGATCTCCAGCCTCCTGAGGTGCTCTGAGATCAGCTTCCCATGCCCCACTTGTACTGTAGACACACACGGTACTTCCATAAACATGAACATGTGATCTGAGTCACTTGGCTAGCAGCAGTACCATCCTGTATAACTCACAGCCAGCAGGTCCATCAGGTCCAGTGTAGTGTGGCCACAAACACAGCAGCGGTTCCTGGTGGTTCTGATCACATTAGAAGTCGTGAAGGCTTCACACGGAAACATGCATGAATGCAAAGCATGCGTTCAGAAAGCTTCATAAGTCACATAGCACAAGAACCAATCCTGTGCAGGGGGCGGGACCTCAGAGGACGATGGCAGAGATATGTCCTGTCTTCTGCTGCAGTAAAAATCTACCAGGATTTATTCTTTGACTGTGTTCCATAAATCTGAAGTCTTAGCTTTTATGTCTTTGGGAGGTCATGACTCTGAGCAGTCTGAGCAGAAGAGCTGAGCTCATCTTCATGATCTCTCTGACAGAAAGCGCCACATGACGCAAAGAGAGCACGTCCTGATGAAGATTGTCCTCATCAGATGTTTAGAAGAAAAGGGCGAAAAAAAAGTGTGCTGATGCTGAGTGCCTTTCAAGCGGTTCACTCGTGTCCTAATTCAGTTGTTTATCTGTGTGTGTGGTTGGTATTATGGACAGGTAACAAATGGACCTGCAATGATCTTCCTTTCTTCAGTCTGGGAATTTCCAACCGTCACAATGGAGTCCAACCACATTTCTCGTCTTCATTGTTCACGTCAGGTCTGACCTGATTCAAATGAACGAACCTGCTGCATGATGATATCACAGCATGTTAGCGCCTGTACGTTTCTACTCTGTCCTGTCCTTCAGGGATCAGACTATTTGTTGGACGACAGACAGATTAAAACTGATTACAGTAGATTTAAAGTAGAAACCCAAACACACTGTAATCCTCTGACACACACACAGGTGAAGCTTTTCTCAGGTCAGATTGATGGCTGATAGCAGTTTATGGTGTTTTATGGTGGTTTCATTAGGCAGCAGCTCAGGTGTCTGTCAGTGATTGTATTGTTCATGGTGCGTTTACTGTCCACACAGATGAACCGGTTTCTATTACAGCGTTGTACTCTCTGCACAAGGTTTCTGATTGAGCTCTCTATAAATCATGTTTGTATCCCACTGTGTAACTATGTTCAGCTGTACTTGAGTATTTACTCTGGTTACATTACTCCTGATCAAAAACTAGCGAGTCGACAACTTTGCTAACAGCCAATCATCATCCAGGTCACAGCAGCAGACCCAGCAGCAGCTAATATCACTGACTAGTCCAGCAGCAGTCAGCCCAGCTCGGCGTCTGTCTTTCAGCCTTTTATTTCACCAAGCTCTCACCAACCACTAAAAGTCAGTCCCAGATTTACTCTTGTCCGGCGGCTTCTTGCTCGCTCACTCTCTCCTTTTCTCTTCTTAGCTTCCTCCGTCAGCGTCCTCTTCACTCTCTGCTCCTCTGCCATCATGTCCATAGAAGCTGCTGACTGCTGGGCCTGAACACCTCTTCTTCTTCTTCTTCTTCTTCTTCCTTCTTCTTGTTCTTCCTGGTGCTCTGAGCTCACAGTCCAGGCAGAGCGGCTAACAAACTGAGCTAACATTGGCTAACAGCAGCTACAGTTCTCAGCAGTTTACTTCACTTTACTTCACTCTCTGAATCACAGAGAGTTGAGGTGAAGCGTACTCTTGTGTACTCTGTGTTGCTGCTGTTTCTTTCTCTGTTATATTTTTATGGCATGTTTTTATTTCGTGTTACCTCAGCAGCTGATTTCAGTCACAACAAAGTATTTAATCAGGATTAATGATTCATGAAGAAGAGAGGCACGTCATGAAGTGTTAGTGGGAACTTTGACCTGTGAGACGTTTAATGCTCTGTGATTTATAATCAGTTGATAACAGCCCTGCTGTTGCGCCCCCTACAGGCTGCACTGTTCTTTCTCTTGCGACAACACACAGAGGAGCCCTCTCATGACTGTGTGTGTGTGTGTGTGTGTATACATGCCCTCATGCATTTAGTGCTGATTGGTGTGAATCACATGGGCTGATGCTGACTCGACTGTTTTAAAACTTCAGTTTGACTTTTTCTCACACAGCAGGTGCACCTGTTAGCCCCGCCCACCCGCTCTTGACATCACTTCCTGTTCAGCCTTGGTTCTACTACCCCATGCAGTTGTACCGCTCGCATCCGTAAGGTCGTAAGCACATCATGACCATATGTGTTATTGTATAACTAATGATTGAATCATTATATTGTTTTAGATTAGACTGTCTAAAATCTGAATGTAGTCCCCGTGACATCCCCACAGACTGTCTAAAACCTGGACATCGTCTCCGTGATGTCCCCACAGACTGTTTAAAACCTGGACATTGTCTCTGTGACGTCCCCACAGACTGTCTAAAACCTGGACATTGTCTCCGTGACGTCCCCGCAGACTGTCTAAAACCTGGACATTGTCTCCGTGACGTCCCCACGGTCTGTCTAAAACCTGGAGGTAGTCCCCACGACATCCCCACAGAGTGTTACTCTCACTCTCACAGAGTGTAAAATCACTTGATATTGTGCAATAAGAAAAATAATATATACCACACTGTACACATATACATTAAAGCACTAGATTATAAAGAAGATATTCAGGCAGACACATCAACATTCAAGATGTGCAGAATTAGCTGCAATACTGGATTGTTCATATTGATTATGTTGGGCTCCAACATAAGCAATATGTTTAGACACAGTCCAGACACAAGGTCAAAGTTGATTAACATTTTGTTGTTGGTCATTTCTCAGACTGTAGAGGCTGATCATGTTTTGACTGATGATCAATAACCTGATTTTCAACACTTCATTTTGCCATCAAACAGAACTTTGTTTTCTACACTCTCTTCAAAGCTGCCACAGCAGACTGCTTTGACAAAAACAGGAATTTTACCAGAATATTTCCACGTGTCACTGTGTGAATGACCAAAGCAGAACTGCTGATAGTTGAACAGTGGAAAGACAAACCAAGACCGTTTGAAGTGTTTTATCTTCTTTGTCTCATTTGAATGAATGTACATGAGACTAAATGACAGAAAACTCCAAGGTAGGTTCATAAGTTATATCTTTCAGTCTTTTAATACATATTAAGGCCTTAGTATATCAGAATTTACTAAACTAGTAAACCACCAATGAATTTGTGTCTTCACCGTCATTTTATGGTATAACATTCAGAGGATATGTTTGTGGTAATGTTCACGTCATGTGGTCAATTGTTGGTGGTCCTTGATCCGTGCACAAAAACCACTAGACAGGAACATTTATTTTGAAATTCCGCCCAGAGAGGTTTTCTCATTCAATTCAATACAGAGTCTGGTGGACGTGAGAGGAACTGCAGCGCCATGGCTGCTGACTGCTCTTTATCTCTGGGTGAACAGAGCTCCCAGTGTGATCCCGGCTGCTCCCAGTACAGCCAGTCCAAACACCGTCCTCAGGGACCAGAATCTGACTGGAGGTCTGGACTCACTGTACAACTCCACAAAGGCATCCTGGGAAGAGGGACAGAAATGTGGTCAGCTTGTTGTCGTGTCTGAATGTGAGAGCAGAGTCTGCAATCATTTGATTAGTCCGTGTTAGAAAATAAAGGTGCCGCTGTGCTGGCAGCCAAACCGGAACTGGAAAAGGAACTGTTTCAGTGACCAAAGGTTTCAGTAACCAATGAAACTGTTTCAGTGGTTAAAGGAACCGTTTCAGTGACCAAAGGAACTCTTTCAGTGATCAAAGGAACTCTTTCAGTGACCAAAGGAACTCTTTCAGTGATCAAAGGAACTCTTTCAGTGATCAAAGGAACTCTTTCAATGACCAAAGGAACTGTTTCAGTGGCCAAAGGTTTCAGTGATCAAAGGAACTCTTTCAGTGATCAAAGGAACTCTTTCAGTGATCAAAGGAACTCTTTCAGTGACCAAAGGAACTCTTTCAGTGATCAAAGGAACTCTTTCAATGACCAAAGGAACTGTTTCAGTGGCCAAAGGTTTCAGTGATCAAAGGAACTCTTTCAGTGATCAAAGGAACTCTTTCAGTGACCAAAGGAACTCTTTCAATGACCAAAGGAACTCTTTCAGTGACCAAAGGTTTCAGTGATCAAAGGAACTCTTTCAGTGACCAAAGGAACTCTTTCAGTGACCAAAGCAACTCTTTCAGTGACCAAAGGAACTCTTTCAGTGACCAAAGGTTTCAGTGACCAAAGGAATTCTTTCAGTGACCAAAGGAACTGTTTCATGGACTTTCAGAGGTGTTTGTACGTTACGTACGTGTGCATTGTTTTTACGAGGTATGCTGAGTTTTTGTAATAACTGGAAACTTATTTTTGCAGATCAAACACACACACACACACACACGTCTATCTGAATTTGTAACTGAATTCTGAGAAAGCAGTTTGGTTCACCACTGCCTGTGTTCATAGAGCTGCTGCAACACACACACAGAGCTTTAGTGTGAGCGTGTTGCAGCAGACTCCCTTTGAAAATTAACTGAAAGATGAAGGCATGCACACACCTCAGGTCATTTGTGTGTGTGTGTATGTTTGGGTGTTTGAACAGTTTCTACAGAAACAGTCTGTCAGCTGATCTGAAGCCTGAGGCGGAAACTCAACCACACTGATTACCTGGAAAGATATTTCTAGGTAATGCCACGCACACACACATGCACAATTGCACACACGCACACACAGTTTCTCTGCAGAGTTTTAGGGATTTTCTGCACTTTGCATTTCATTTGCATTCAAACCAAAATACTCACATCTCAAGCACACACACACACACATACACACTTCTTGCTTATATTTTTATATTTTACTTCAGTGACCCCTGAACATCACAGGACTCCTCCAGCAGTCTCAGATGGTGTGTAGACAAAGATCATAACAGCCTGGAACCCTGAAGAGCCTTGAACCTGGTTGTGGAACCTTTCAAGGACACCTGTGAACCCACAGCAGCCCCCTCAGGTGCCCTGGTACCCTGTTGATGACTGAACAAACCCTGTGACTGTGACAATCCTTGAACTCCTTGAAGGACCCTTCTAATCCCTCTATGGACACAACGAGAATTATTAGGGCCCTTCACGGACACGCCTGAGAACCCACAGCAGTTCATGTTCAAACACCTGTGTGGAGATCAGGGATTGGTCTATTTTCTGTCATGACATCATCAGTTTGCTTACACAGCTGTTAGCATTAGCACTGTTAGCATACTCTCTGTGGAAAGACTGGAGGACAAGAAAGTAGACAGACAGACAGCTAAAGACAGACAGACGGTTGTCCTACCCATCCTCCGTGGTCGTGCATCCATGTGTGGAGCGGTGCTGAGTCCAGACTCTCCTCCATCCACGCTGCAATGTCGTTCACCTGCCATGCTCCGCCTGTCCGGACGGCCTCAGTGCACAGAGCTCCGCCCAGCTCCATCAAGGCCACGATGCGTCCCCAGTTCACGCCATCCCTGAACAGCTCCTCCCTGACTGCTGTCAGGGCTTGCCGTCGCTCTGCCACGCCGCCGTTGCGTGACAGCAGCGCAGACACATGGGCTGCCAGGTCGCCATGGTAACGCCGCTCCAGCTCGTCACATGCACACCGCAGAACCACCTGCAGCCGGGGCGGGGTCGAGGGCGGACCTGCGAGGGAACCAGTGACATCAGAGGAGCCAGAAGAGTGATGTCATCTGACCCTGCCTTCTTTTCAACTATGATGATATCACACGGAGTACACGCAGCGAGTAGGAGTACACGCAGCGAGTAGGAATACACGCAGCGAGTAGGAGTACACGCAGCGAGTAGGAATACACGCAGCGAGTAGGAGTACACGCAGCGAGTAGGAGTACACGCAGCGAGTAGGAATACACGCAGCGAGCCGGAGTACTCGCAGTGAGCAGGAGTACACGCAGCAGTGAGTAGGAGTACACGCAGCGAGCAGGAATACACGAAGCAAGTAGGAATACACGCAGCGAGCCGGAGTACTCGCAGTGAGCAGGAGTACACGCAGCAGCGAGTAGGAGTACACGCAGCGAGTAGGAGTACTCGCAGTGAGCAGGAGTACACGCAGCAGCGAGTAGGAATACACGAAGCAAGTAGGAGTACACGAAGCAAGTAGGAATACACGCAGCGAGCCGGAGTACTCGCAGTGAGCAGGAGTACACGCAGCAGTGAGTAGGAGTACGCGCAGCGAGCAGGAATACACGAAGCAAGTAGGAATACACGCAGCGAGCCGGAGTACTCGCAGTGAGCAGGAGTACACGCAGCAGCGAGTAGGAGTACACGCAGCGAGTAGGAATACACGAAGCAAGTAGGAGTACACGAAGCAAGTAGGAATACACGCAGCGAGCCGGAGTACTCGCAGTGAGCAGGAGTACACGCAGCAGCGAGTAGGAGTACACGCAGCGAGTAGGAGTACTCGCAGTGAGCAGGAGTACACGCAGCAGTGAGTAGGAGTACACGCAGCGAGCAGGAATACACGAAGCAAGTAGGAATACACGCAGCGAGCCGGAGTACTCGCAGTGAGCAGGAGTACACGCAGCAGCGAGTAGGAGTACACGCAGCGAGTAGGAGTACTCGCAGTGAGCAGGAGTACACGCAGCAGCGAGTAGGAGTACACGCAGCGAGTAGGAATACACGAAGCAAGTAGGAGTACACGAAGCAAGTAGGAATACACGCAGCGAGCCGGAGTACTCGCAGTGAGCAGGAGTACACGCAGCAGCGAGTAGGAGTACACGCAGCGAGTAGGAGTACTCGCAGTGAGCAGGAGTACACGCAGCAGCGAGTAGGAGTACACGCAGCGAGCCGGAGTACACGCAGCGAGTAGGAATACACAAAGCAAGTAGGAGTACACGCAGCAAGCCGGAGTACACGCAGTGAGCAGGAGTACACGCAGCAGCGAGTAGGAGTACACGCAGCGAGCCGGAGTACACGCAGTGAGCAGGAGTACACGCAGCAGCGAGTAGGAGTACACGCAGCGAGCCGGAGTACACGCAGCGAGTACATGTAGTACAGGCAGTATAGTGCAGGTACATGTAGTGTGCCATTGCCATGACAACACTTCCTCACCTTGATGAGGGTCTTGTAGAGTGTTTCCTCGGTGTGACGTCATCGCTCGCTCAGCTCTCGAGGATGACGTCGGCGTTGACGCGGCTGCTTTGTGTCTTCGCTGAGCGGCCGCGCGGCGCCGCTCCGGCGGCACGCGCCACGCCAGGCCGTTGATGAGCAGCTTGTAGCGGAGGTAATCCTCCACGATGTCCCGGCTGCTGGAGGCGGCGGACATCGTCACTACAGCCTGCCGACGTCACACATCACTGACGCTCCAATGGGAGCACAGCAGCTGATGACGTGATATGATCCAAAGTCAAGCTGTTAAAAAGTCCCGACAGGAACCGGATGTGACGGTGAAGGATCGATCATCAATAATCCGTCATCAGGAGCTGAAAGGCGGCGGAGGACAGCGGGAACAACTGCACCGACGAACCGACTCCGCACGTGCTGTGCACACACACACACACACACACACACACACACACACACACTGCCGGTGGCCACGCCCCCTCGTCGGGATTCCCCTCCATCAGGCAGAAACCGTCCAATCAAAACAGACGATGATGAAGGGCGCTGGTTTCCTCTGTGATTCGGCTCTGTTCGGCTTTGTTCGGCTTTGTTACGGTCACTACCTCCTGACATTACTATACCAGTAATAGTACTTGTTGTAGTAACAGTTGTTGTAGTAGTACTATTAGTACAAGAAGTAATAATACAATATTGTCTTTGTTAGTAATTTAGTTCTTATATAAAAGTACAAGTATTGGTAGTATTGGTAGCAGTACCACTAGGGGTATCACAGTATGACAGTACTACACACTGTGTTCTATAGTTACTGCCCCCTGCTGGTCTGTTTACATCATATTAAAGCTTTGCTCATCATCAGCTTCATGACGTCATCCTTAACAACCGTCGCCCTGACGACAAGCTCACAACAACAACGAGCACGAACGAAGCACCTTCCTCCACCTTTCTCCATCTACAGCTCCACCTTTCTCCACCTTCCTCCATCTCAATCTACAGCTCCACCTTCCTCCATCTACAGCTCCACCTTTCTCCACCTTCCTCCATCTCAATCTACAGCTCCACCTTCCGCCATCTACAGCTCCACCTTTCTCCACCTTTCTCCATCTCAATCTACAGCTCCACCTTCCTCCATCTACAGCTCCACCTTTCTCCACCTTTCTCCATCTACAGCTCCACCTTTCTCCATCTACAGCTCCACCTTTCTCCACCTTTCTCCATCTACAGCTCCACCTTTCTCAATCTACAGCTCCACCGTCCTCCATCTACAGCTCCACCTTTCTCCACCTTCCTCCATCTACAGCTCCACCTTCCTCCATCTACAGCTCCACCTTTCTCCACCTTCCTCCATCTACAGCTCCACCTTTCTCCACCTTTCTCCAGCTCCAGCTCCACCTTCCTCCATCTACAGCTCCACCTTTCTCCATCTCCATCTACAGCTCCACCTTCCTCCATCTACAGCTCCACCTTTCTCCACCTTTCTCCATCTCCATCTACAGCTCCACCTTCCTCCATCTACATCTACAGCTCCACCTTTCTCCATCTACAGCTCCACCTTTCTCCATCTCCATCTACAGCTCCACCTTTCTCCACCTTCCTCCATCTCCATCTACAGCTCCACCTTTCTCCACCTTCCTCCATCTCCATCTACAGCTCCACTTTCCTCCATCTCCATCTACAGCTCCACCTTTCTCCATCTACAGCTCCACTTTCCTCCATCTCCATCTCCAGCTCCACCTTCCTCCATCTACAGCTCCACCTTTCTCCACCTTTCTCCATCTCCATCTACAGCTCCACCTTCCTCCGTCTACAGCTCCACCTTTCTCCACCTTTCTCCATCTCCATCTACAGCTCCACCTTCCTCCATCTCCATCTACAGCTCCACCTTTCTCCATCTCCATCTACAGCTCCACCTTTCTCCACCTTCCTCCATCTACAGCTCCACCTTTCTCCACCTTCCTCCATCTCCATCTACAGCTCCACTTTCCTCCATCTCCATCTACAGCTCCACCTTTCTCCATCTACAGCTCCACTTTCCTCCATCTCCATCTCCAGCTCCACCTTCCTCCATCTACAGCTCCACCTTTCTCCACCTTTCTCCATCTCCATCTCCAGCTCCACCTTCCTCCATCTACAGCTCCACCTTTCTCCACCTTTCTCCATCTCCATCTACAGCTCCACCTTCCTCCATCTCCATCTACAGCTCCACCTTTCTCCACCTTTCTCCATCTCCATCTACAGCTCCACCTTCCTCCATCTACAGCTCCACCTTTCTCCACCTTCCTCCATCTACAGCTCCACCTTCCTCCACCTTCCTCCATCTCCATCTACAGCGCATTATGACGTAACATATATATATTGTTATGCTTATGGTTGTCATGGTGATTACTGTTGATGAATCATGCTGTGTTATTATTGTTGATGTCGTCACAGGTAGAGAGATATTTACGGTGCAGCTGACATCACGTGAACGTAGCATAAACACACACACACACACACACACACACCTCTCCGGTTACCGGCTCCGTGTCAGATGTGTTTCTATTTTGTCCATGTTTCCCTCCGACCCGGAACCACTGACAGAGACACGGTCCACCACAGCGGACACTCTGACTCCGCCTCGCACGCTCTGTTCTTCACCGATCCGCTCACAACAACCGAAGAGGGCCGGACCGAGCCGGACCGAACAGAACCACAACATGTCCATGCAGCTTCCTCCGTGCGTGATAGACTGCGGGACCGGGTGAGGACACACACACGCGGACGCATGGCTGCACACAATGACGTCATATGTAGCGAGATAGGTTGTTGTGAACATCATCATGTATGTAAAGGTGCGTGTGTGTATGTGTGTGTGCACGCGCGCGCGTTGGCATTAAAGGAACAGTCAGACAAATCAATAATAATAGTAATAATTGGTTATTTCTACGTTGTTCAAACGTTTGAGTATGAATTCATCTTGAGTCAGTAAATCAGAACGTTTATTAAAGGTTCGCTGCAACATTCAGAAAACGTTGGTAAACAGTGACACCTCTGGTCATTCACTGAACTGCAGTCAGCTAATGGACCCACAGTGACTGACACTACAGTCACATTTAGAATAATGTTACTATAACATTAATGTAACGTTACCATCTGTAACGTTGCTCACCATTTGCAAATCACCACGAAGCGACCAACACCAGACCCACGCTGCAGGTACGCTTAGCGTGTTAGCTCCGGGTTCCAGGACTGGGTTGGAGCTCAGCCTCTGAGACCACCCGGGAATAATGTTACAGTACCGAGGTGATCTACAGACGTCACGATGGAAACATTGATCAGCAGTCCAGGAGCCAAACCTGGCAAGAAAACCACCTCTGCTGTGCTCACTGTTAGACTGGACACTGCCGGTTCAGAGGTTCTGTTGCTGTGCTCACTGTTAGACTGGACACTGCCGGTTCAGAGGTTCTGTTGCTGTGTTCACTGTTAGACTGGACACTGCCGGTGCAGAGGTTCTGTTGCTGTGTTCACTGTTAGACTGGACACTGCCGGTTCAGAGGTTCTGTTGCTGTGCTCACTGTTAGACTGGACACTGCCGGTTCAGAGGTTCTGTTGCTGTGCTCACTGTTAGACTGGACACTGCCGGTTCAGAGGTTCTGTTGCTGTGTTCACTGTTAGACTGGACACTGCCGGTTCAGAGGTTCTGTTGCTGTGCTCACTGTTAGACTGGACACTGCCGGTGCAGAGGTTCTGTTGCTGTGTTCACTGTTAGACTGGACACTGCCGGTTCAGAGGTTCTGTTGCTGTGCTCACTGTTAGACTGGACACTGCCGGTGCAGAGGTTCTCTTCGGTCCGGCTGTGTTCACTGGAAGGTAGATGCTGATGCTAGCTCATAGCGCTAGCTGCAGTACACAGTTTCAGTCGTGTGTTCTGCTCAAACACAGTTGTCTCTCACATGTTCTGTGTTTGATGGACAGCATCAGGAGCACGCTGATCACAGATCAGTCTATTCTGGTCTGAATGTAGGACAGCTGGAAGAATTAGAACAAGAGCTGCATGCTGTGTTGACTTCATGAGACAGACTGAGACTCTCTAAAACCTGGACATAGTCTCTGTGACGTCTCTGCAGACTGTCTAAAGAGCTGACCAGTGTCATGTTTTCTGTCAGACTCAGTTGTAGCTTCTCAGATGTTTGGAATACAGTGAACCCTCGTTTATCGCAGGGTTACGTTCCAAAAAGAACCCGAGGCGAAATCCGTAAAGTAGTCAGCTTTATTTTTTACAATTATTATACAATATAATACTGTTTGTTAATACTGTTTTCAGGCCCGAGCATTTGTTCAAGAAATAAAAATAAAACCTTTTCTTACAAATAACTATGATAGTTTTTTTAAAAAATACTGTAAAATAATAATTTTAATAATGAATACGAGGTTGGACACATTGTGACTCACACGTATTTCACAGTCCCTCTGACTGTGCGTCTTCGTCTGACTCCGCTCCGCTGTAGCGTCTTTTTCTACTGAAGTCTAAGTGAACGACCAATGTCAAAAGTGCTTAGCCAATCAGGATTGGCACTGGCACTGTAAAAAAAAAAAAAAGCATAAAAAAATCTGCGAAGCTGCGAAAGGTGAACCGCGTTATAGTGCGGGTTCACTGTACTCCTCATGTTTCTTCTCTCTGCAGGTACACAAAGATCGGCTATGCTGGAAATACGGAGCCTCAGTTCATCATGCCCTCCTGTAAGCACCAAACACAACCCACGTCTCAGAACATCTGGACCTTTAAACAAAGATAGTAGATTAATCAAATATTCAGAGCATGCAGAGGACACTATGTCCATGTTGTCCAAGCTTTATAGTCCCTCCAGCAGGTTCTGGGTCTGCTCCGGGTCAAGACAAAGAAAGGAGAATCGCGATCAGATCCTGAATCACCTCAGCTGCCTCCTTTAGACATGTAGGAGCAGCTGACTGAGTCTGGACACCTTGCAGGCAACAGAACCGGGCTCAGCAGCCGGACTGTTTCACATATATTTTCTTTAACTTGACATGTTGAAAACGTGCCGCGGTGGACAGGCTCGCCTCACGTAATGTTTCTGAACATGATTGCCTTAAAGTCTCAGTAACTACTGTTTGAGGCCGACCTGAGCTGGGTCTCAGCTCAGATCCCATTGTTGGTTCTGAGTCTCTGTGGACCTGTTCTGAATCTGATCTAATCAGGTATCGCCATCAAGGAGTCGGCCAGTGTGGGAGAACAGGCTCAGAGGAGGCTCGTACGAGGAGTCGACGACCTGGACTTCTACATCGGAGACGAAGCTGTAGACAAACCCAACTATGCAACCAAGGTAAGAGGAGGAGGGCATGCAGGAGGAGGAGGAGGTGGGTCACACTGACTGCTGGTGGTCTTGTACTGTGTGTTTAGTGGCCCATCCGTCACGGGATGGTGGAGGACTGGGATCTGATGGAGAAGTTTATGGAGCAGATCATCTTCAAATACCTTCGAGCTGAGCCTGAAGACCACAGCTTCCTCATGGTGGGTCCACACTGTTGCTATGGTTACTACCTGTGGTTCTTGAGGAGGTTACAGAGCTTCATGAGGAGTTTTGAGGTTCTTGAGGAGGTCAGGTTTTCTGTCTTGTATTATAATGTGTGTGTGTGTGCAGACAGAGCCTCCTCTCAACACTCCAGAGAACAGAGAGTATCTGGCAGAGATCATGTTCGAGACCTTCAACATACCTGGACTCTACATCGCAGTACAGGTGAGACAGGCAGACAGACAGACAGGCAGACAGGCAAACAGGCAGACAGACAGACAGGCAGACAGACAGGCAGACAGACAGACAGACAGGCAGGCAGACAGACAGACAGGCAAACAGGCAGACAGACAGACAGGCAGACAGACAGGCAGGCAGACAGACAGACAGGCAAACAGGCAGACAGACAGACAGGCAAACAGGCAGACAGACAGACAGGCAGACAGACAGGCAGACAGACAGACAGGCAGACAGAGAGACACACAGGCAGACAGACAGGCAGACAGGCAAACAGGCAGACAGACAGACAGACACACAGGCAGACAGACAGACAGGCAAACAGGCAGACAGACAGGCAGACAGACAGAGAGACACACAGGCAGACAGACAGGCAGACAGACAGACAGACACACAGACAGGCAGACAGACAGGCAGACAGACAGACAGGCAGACAGACAGGCAGACAGACACACAGACAGGCAGACAGACAGGCAGACAGACAGGCAGACAGACAGAGAGACACACAGGCAGACAGACAGGCAGACAGGCAAACAGGCAGACAGACAGACAGACACACAGACAGGCAGACAGACAGGCAGACAGACAGACAGGCAGACAGGCAGACAGACAGGCAGACAGACAGAGAGACACACAGGCAGACAGACAGGCAGACAGGCAAACAGGCAGACAGACAGACAGACACACAGACAGGCAGACAGACAGGCAGACAGACAGACAGACACACAGACAGGCAGACAGACAGACAGGCAGACAGACAGACAGGCAGACAGGCAGACAGACAGACAGGCAGACAGACAGACAGGCAGACAGGCAGACAGACAGGCAGACAGACAGACAGGCAAACAGGCAGACAGACAGACAGACAGGCAGACAGGCAAACAGGCAGACAGACACACACACAGACAGGCAGACAGACAGACAGGCAGACAGACACACAGACAGGCAGACAGACAGGCAGACAGACAGACAGGCAGACAGACAGGCAGACAGAGAGACACACAGGCAGACAGACAGGCAGACAGGCAAACAGGCAGACAGACAGACAGACACACAGACAGGCAGACAGACAGGCAGACAGACAGACAGGCAGACAGGCAAACAGGCAGACAGACAGACAGGCAGACAGACAGGCAAACAGGCAGACAGACAGACAGACAGACAGACAGGCAGACAGACAGGCAGACAGGCAGACAGACAGGCAGGCAGACAGACAGACAGGCAAACAGGCAGACAGACAGACAGGCAGACAGACAGGCAGACAGACAGACAGACAGACAGGCAAACAGGCAGACAGACACACAGACAGGCAGACAGACAGGCAGACAGACAGACAGACACACAGACAGGCAGACAGACAGACAGGCAGACAGACAGGCAGACAGACAGACACACAGACAGGCAGACAGACAGACAGGCAGACAGACAGGCAGACAGACAGGCAGACAGACAGACAGGCAAACAGGCAGACAGGCAGACAGACAGGCAGACAGGCAAACAGGCAGACAGACACACACACAGACAGGCAGACAGACAGGCAGACAGACAGACAGGCAGACAGACAGGCAGACAGACAGACACACAGACAGGCAGACAGACAGGCAGACAGACAGACAGACACACAGACAGGCAGACAGACAGACAGGCAGACAGACAGGCAGACAGACAGACAGGCAGACAGACAGACAGACAGGCAAACAGGCAGACAGACACACACACAGACAGGCAGACAGACAGACAGACAGGCAGACAGACAGGCAGACAGACAGACACACAGACAGGCAGACAGACAGGCAGACAGACAGACAGGCAGACAGGCAGACAGACAGGCAGACAGACAGACAGACAGGCAGACAGAGAGACACACAGGCAGACAGACAGGCAGACAGGCAAACAGGCAAACAGGCAGACAGACAGACAGACACACAGACAGGCAGACAGACAGGCAGACAGACAGACAGACACACAGACAGGCAGACAGACAGACAGGCAGACAGGCAGACAGGCAAACAGGCAGACAGACAGACAGGCAGACAGACAGGCAAACAGGCAGACAGACAAACAGGCAGACAGACAGACAGGCAGACAGACAGGCAGACAGGCAGACAGACAGACAGGCAGGCAGACAGACAGACAGGCAAACAGGCAGACAGACAGACAGGCAGACAGACAGGCAGACAGACAGACAGGCAGACAGACAGGCAGACAGACAGACAGACAGGCAGACAGAGAGACACACAGGCAGACAGACAGGCAAACAGGCAGACAGACAGACAGACACACAGACAGGCAGACAGACAGGCAGACAGACAGACAGACAGACAGAAAGGCAGACAGGCCAACAGGCAGACAGACAGACGGACAGACAGGCAGACAGACAGGCAGACAGACAGGCAAACAGGCAGACAGGCAAACAGACAGGCAGACAGACAGACAGGCAGACAGACAGACAGACAGACAGACAGACAGACAGGCAAACAGGCAGACAGACAGACAGACAGACAGAGAGACACACAGACAGGCAGACAGGCAAACAGGCAGACAGACAGACAGGCAGACAGGCAAACAGGCAGACAGACAGACACACACACAGACAGACAGACAGACAGGCAGACAGGCAAACGGGCAGACAGACAGACAGGCAGACAGGCAGACAGGCAAACAGGCAAACAGGCAAACAGGCAGACAGACAGGCAGACAGACAGACAGGCAGACAGGCAGACAGACAGACAGACAGACAGGCAGACAGGCAGACAGGCAGACAGACACGCAGACAGACAGGCAAACAGGCAGACAGACAGACAGGCAGACAGACAGGCAGACATACAGGCAGACAGAGAGACAGACAGACAGACACACAGACAGACAGGCAGACAGACAGACAGGCAGACAGAGAGACAGACAGACAGACACACAGACAGACAGGCAGACAGACAGACAGGCAGACAGACAGACAGGCAAACAGGCAGACAGACAGGCAGACAGACACGCAGACAGTATAAATGTGTCTGTCCATCAGGCCGTCTTGGCGTTGGCAGCGTCCTGGACGTCTCGACAGGTCGGACAGAGAACTCTGACCGGCATCGTCATCGACAGCGGAGACGGCGTCACACACGCCATCCCTGTGGTGAGACACGCACACACGAACAGGCTCTGGTGTCATTTGGAGCCCAACCTGCTCACTGATTGGTGGGTGTGGCTGTCTGTCACAGGCTGAGGGCTACGTGATTGGCAGCTGTATAAAGCACATCCCTATCGCGGGGCGGGACATCACCTTCTTCATCCAACAGCTGCTCAGAGACAGAGAGGTGGGGATTCCTCCAGAGCAGTCACTGGAGACCGCCAAGGCTGTCAAGGTACCTCCTTCTTCTCCTCTCCTCTCCTCTCCTCTCCTGTCCTCTCCTCTCATCCTCCTCTACTCCTCCTGTAGGAGCGGTACTGTTATATCTGTCCAGACATTGTGAAGGAGTTCTCCAAGTATGACTCTGACCCGGGGAAATGGATCAAACAGTACCGAGGAGTCAACGCTGTGAGTCAGACAGCATTCCACATCGACGTGGGCTACGAGCGCTTCCTGGGCCCAGAGATCTTCTTCCACCCCGAGGTGAGGTTCTGCAGAACCTTTCCTGTCTGGTTTAAATGAGTCCAGACACACAGACAGTCGGACAGCAGCTCATGGTTGGATCCACAGAGCTAACTGTGGCTATGCTATATCCTCTCCTCCTCTCTCCTCTCCTCTCCTCTCCTCTCCTCCTCTCTCCTCTCCTCTCCTCTCATCTCCTCTCCTCTCCTCTCCTCCTCTCTCCTCTCCTCTCCTCCTCTCCTCCTCTCTCCTCTCTTCTCTCCCTTTCCTCTCTTCTCCTCTCCTTCTTTCATCCTCTCTCCTCTCTTAACCTTAGCTCTCTCAACAAAGAGCCACTTTGGGTTGACCTCTACTTATCAGCAACAACAAACTGTCTGACGGCGTTCAAACAAAGATTACACACGAGGAGATGGACGATGCTACAGCTGCGTACTTTTCCTGCATTATTTTCGTCCTAATAATAAATATAAAAAACGGTTCTTTTGGCTTCCGGGTAAAAGGCCCGGAGGAAAATGTTGTGCATGCTTAGAATGCAAAATCAAATCAAATCAAATCAAATCAAATTTTATTTGTATAGCCCAAAGTCACAAAACACATTTTGCCTCAGAGGGCTTCACAATCTGTACAGGGAGTGACACCCTCTGTCCTTAGACCCTCGGTTCGAGTGAGGAAAAACTTGCCCACAAAAAACCCTTTTAACAGGGAAAAAAAAATGTGGAAGAAACCTCAGGAAGAGCCACAGAGGAGGGATCCCTCTTCCAGGACGGACAGACGTGCAATGGATGTCACATGTACAGAACAATCAAAAATCCGCTTCAGATCTGACTGCTGAGTGTACATGGCGTTAAATATCCGACTGTGAACGAATTATCTAGGTGTTCTTATCCGATTTTGAGATGTCTGATGTACTGAGTTATGTTTGTTTACGTTCTCAGTTCGCTAACCCGGACTTCATGCAACCTATCTCTGATGTCATTGATGAGGTCATTCAGAGCTGTCCAATAGATGTGAGGAGACCACTCTACAAGGTAACTCAGCTGGTCACACCTGTGCAAATTCATCACAACAGACTAGACCACACATTTTAGATGTTGTTAATTCTGTTGTAATTAATGTGTGTGTGTGTCAGAACATCGTGCTCTCCGGAGGATCCACCATGTTCAGAGACTTTGGACGGCGGCTGCAGAGAGACCTGAAGAGAGTCGTGGACGCTCGGCTGAAACTGAGCGAAGAACTCAGTGGAGGACGGATAAAGGTCAGACAGACAGGCAGAGAGACAGACAGGCAGGCAGACAGACAGGCAGAGAGACAGACAGACAGACAAGCAGACAGGTAGACAGTTGACAGATGATTTGTGTATTTGCAGCCGAAGCCGATGGAGGTTCAGGTCATCACACATCACATGCAGCGCTACGCCGTCTGGTTTGGAGGCTCCATGTTGGCGTCCACGGTAACCACACACACATTTGTGCTTCTATACTTTGGAGGACCGTCAGACATAAAACTGAGAACAGAGAAACAAACAACCAATTGTTTGTTTCATTGGTTGATTGTTTGTTTAATTGGTTGATTGTTTGTTTCATTGATTGATTGATTGTTTCATTGGTTGTTTGTTTGTTTGTTTCATTGGTTGATTGTTTGTTTCATTGGTTGTTTGTTTGTTTCATTGGTTGATTGATTGTTTGTTTCATTGGTTGATTGTTTGTTTCATTGGTTGTTTGTTTGTTTCATTGGTTGATTGTTTGTTTGTTTCATTGGTTGTTTGTTTGTTTGTTTGTTTCATTGGTTGATTGTTTGTTTCATTGGTTGATTGTTTGTTTCATTGGTTGATTGTTTGTTTCATTGGTTGTTTGTTTGTTTGTTTCATTGGTTGATTGTTTGTTTCATTGGTTGATTGTTTGTTTCATTGGTTGTTTGTTTGTTTGTTTCATTGGTTGTTTGTTTGTTTGTTTCATTGGTTGATTGTTTGTTTCATTGGTTGATTGTTTGTTTGTTTCATTGGTTGTTTGTTTGTTTCATTGGTTGTTTGTTTGTTTGTTTCATTGTTTGTTTGTTTGTTTCATTGGTTGATTGGTTGTTTGTTTGTTTGTTTCATTGGTTGATTGTTTGTTTGTTTCATTGGTTGATTGTTTGTTTCATTGGTTGTTTGTTTGTTTGTTTCATTGGTTGATTGTTTGTTTCATTGGTTGTTTGTTTGTTTGTTTCATTGGTTGATTGATTGTTTGTTTGTTTGTTTCATTGGTTGATTGTTTGTTTCATTGGTTGATTGGTTGTTTGTTTGTTTGTTTCATTGGTTGATTGTTTGTTTCATTGGTTGATTGGTTGTTTGTTTGTTTGTTTCATTGGTTGATTGTTTGTTTCATTGGTTGATTGGTTGTTTGTTTGTTTGTTTCATTGGTTGATTGTTTGTTTCATTGGTTGTTTGTTTGTTTGTTTCATTGGTTGATTGTTTGTTTCATTGGTTGTTTGTTTGTTTGTTTCATTGGTTGATTGATTGTTTGTTTGTTGATGATGTGTGTTTGTGTTTGCAGCCGGAGTTTCTCCAGGTGTGTCACTCAAAGAAGGACTACGATGAGATCGGCCCCAGCATCTGTCGACACAACCCCGTGTTCGGCATCATGTCCTGATGGCAGCAGAAGCTACAGCTACAGCCTGTTAGTCTGCTAAGTTGTTAGCCCGTTGGCCATTGACCCTGCTGCCCCCTAGATAGCCAGCCAGCTAGCCCATTAGCGCGCATTCAGACAGGATCAGGGATTGCGGCAACTCGTAGCAAGGTTGTCCGGTGGTGGAGGGGTGAGGGGGGCTGAGGTGTGTTGTTGTGGGCGTATATATACCTGCTGAACGTAACAGCTGTGAAACAATCAGGAAATAACTTTTTATTTCTCTGATTAATGACGCTTTATCCAGGCCGACACTCGCTCTCTGTTATTGTTACTCTATGTCTCTTTCTCTCTGTCTCTAATCATCAGACACAAATCAAATTAAACCTCTTCGTGTCATTATATATTGCAGCGGAAATTGAGAGTCAGACTCAGATTTAGAAGCTGGTACAGTGAGAAGACAAGTGAGAACACACACACAGGTAGATGATCAGAGTTTTGTCTGTGAATCCACCTGGATAGTCTCAGAGACAGTCTCAGAGACATTTCAGGCTGTCTGTGGAGGTTTGACTGATCTGAGTGTCTGATTGTGGAGCATGACGTGGGGCTCCGTTTTTCCAAGGTTGGATCTGGCTCAACTTCTCTCCCGCACACCGGTGTACGACCCTCCTCCTTTTGCCGCAGCGCCTCATCCTGTCTGAACCCCTCCTAGCCTGCGTACTTTGCAGCTTGCTGGCCCGTTTACCTGCTGTCTGCTAGCCATCAGCCACTTAGCCTGTTAATCTCTTGCCCCTTTCAGTTTTTAGCCAGCTAGGCTACTAGACTGTTAGCAGGCTAGCTCAGTCTCAACAAGCATATGGAGTTAGTTGATATCTGAGTCAGCTGAGCACGTCACAGATTCTCTTTCCTCTGTTTCCTGTCTTTACACCCTGTGTCAGTGCGTCACTCACCTCTCTGTGAAATAATCTCAGATTACAATTAAAGGTCCAGTGTGTCAGATTAACAATTAGCATCGCTGTGTTCATCAGTGTTTAATCACCTGGTCGCAGGTCCCTCCTCTCTCTCTTCCTCTTTTAACTGCACTGTTTCTTCAGTAGTTTTTCACATGGCCATCTTAGTTTCTCCTCCATGCTTGGAGGGAGAGCGTGGGCGAGCTGTATGCAGGTGAATTTGCATTTTTATTTTAACTATTTATTAAAAAATGAATATCATGGCGTCTTCTTTTGTCCGGCCAACTCTCTAAAATATAAACTACACTTTAACTCCTGAGGACGAGAAGTGTCCATGGTTGACGAGGACAGACAGTGCACTAAAATAAGTTACAGCTCACAGCTACCTCCATGGCAACGTTATACTTCCTGTTTCCAACCCACCTGTCCCCAAAGCATTGTGGGAACTATAGTTCCAAAAGTGGGAGGATTATTCCTCAAACAGAAGTGAGATCCATCCGCAGTGCAGCGAGCTTCGATTTGAATGTTTATTCCCGTCCATGTTACTTTGATACAAACGATGATGATCACTCAGAAATAATTCACCTTTAAATAAGTCGTTTCTGTTTGTTTTTCATATTTTGTTCAGAGTTAACTTCCAGCAGTGACCCTGCTCTGTGTGTGTGTGTGTGTGTGTGTGTGTGTGTGTGTGTGTGTGTTGATGTTTCAGTGCACTCAGAGTGTTTATATTTGTAACAGATCACAGATGTTCTAAAGTTAACTACATATATGAAATATAAAGTGTATATAGTTATGCTGAGTGTGCATCCAGCTGATCCAGGAACAGGCCAAAACCACAAGCAGCACCGTCAGCTGGCGTACGGTGTGTTCAGGTACAGTCAGGACAGTTAGCACCTTTAATTACCTGAACTGCATCTCATCAACAGCTGGCAGGAAGTAAGTCTGGACGTCCAACACGTTTAGTTTGCAGACGCGTTTATTCGACATTAGAACAACAAAATGAGAAACTGAGCTACATGACACATTTTGACCCGCAGCAGCTCCACCAGATGCTTCATGCAGGTACAGATTATCACACCTGAACAGCTGACCGCTCTCAGAGGTGAACTTGTGGTTCGGACCTGCGTCTCTGGCTCGCTGTGAGCAGCTGACACAACAGATGTTTAGTTTTATGGTGACATCCAGTCAAATCATATTTTTGTGAAAGAGCTGAACCTGAGCCTGAGCTGGATGTTAATAATACTGAGCTGCTATCAATAAACACTCACCTGCAACTCACAGTCTGGTTTCTGCTGCACTTCACCTGCCGTCACCTGTTGATTTGATCAAGTCTTTTAAATATATCTGATCCTTAATTATGAATCATTTTACACAATCGGTCAGTCCTGATCATTAACTTTAATATTGATTTATGGCCATTAATAGTCTTCATGGTACTGCATGGTCTGCATGTTGAGCTTTGTTTCAGATTTTACATTCGCTCTCTCGCCCGCTTCACAAGGTCTTCACCTGGTTCCTCCAGGAGGTGAGACACGACCTGTGGCACAAATCCAACGCACCTGAGCTGAAGAGGAGGGTGGAGTCAATCCTATGAAGGACCCTAACCCTAACCCGGACCAGGCAGGGAGGAGCGGCAATTAGATACCTGAATATGAGGTGCTGAGGAGGAGAAGGAGGAGGAGGAAAGGTGAAGGGTCAAATACTGGACCATGATGAGGAGGAGACTGGAGAGACAGATGCGCTAAGTCCTAATTCAGGGGCTCGGCCTTCGAAGGACCCTCAGAAGGAGTCGCCCTCGAAGGCCGCAAAGGCTTCTGAGGCTCCTTCGAAGGACGCATCAGCTGCTGTTAAATGAGGCGGTCTAGCCTTCAAAGCTTTTCCTGGTTGCGTCACCAGCAGCGCACCTGCCGCCAGGTGGTACTTTTCACGTAGCCGCTTGGTGTCACCATTGTTGTTTGTTTCCCGGCACTGAACAGCAGCGCGCAAAGGATCTTGGGATATGTGAGGCCACGGAGGATAGTTGCGGTGCATCCTCGAAAAAGAGGGAAAAGAAGGACGCACTGAAGGACGCACTGAAGGACGCATTGAAGAAGCCTCGAATTGGGACAGCCTGAGACGTAATCGGCCTTCAAATGCGTCCTTCGAAGGACGCAGCCCCTGAATTGAGACACAGCCACAGAGGAGCAGCTTCTGAGACCGAGGAGGAGGCCAGCCCACCAATCAGATACCTCCTGGAGTCAGCTCGTACTGTGAAAAGTCAGCTCTTATTGTGAAAAGTCAGCTCACTGTGAAAAGTCAGCTCTTATTGTGAAAAGTCAGCTCTTATTGTGAAAAGTCAGCTCGTACTGTGAAAAGTCAGCTCTTATTGTGAAAAGTCAGCTCACTGTGAAAAGTCAGCTCTTATTGTGAAAAGTCAGCTCTTACTGTGAAAAGTCAGCTCGTACTGTGAAAAGTCAGCTCACTGCGAAAAGTCAGCTCTTATTGTGAAAAGTCAGCTCTTACTGTGAAAAGTCAGCTCTTATTGTGAAAAGTCAGCTCGTACTGTGAAAAGTCAGCTCGTACTGTGAAAAGTCAGCTCACTGCGAAAAGTCAGCTCTTATTGTGAAAAGTCAGCTCTTACTGTGAAAAGTCAGCTCTTATTGTGAAAAGTCAGCTCACTGTGAAAAGTCAGCTCGTACTGTGAAAAGTCAGCTCACTGTGAAAAGTCAGCTCTTATTGTGAAAAGTCAGCTCTTACTGTGAAAAGTCAGCTCTTATTGTGAAAAGTCAGCTCTTATTGTGAAAAGTCAGCTCTTATTGTGAAAAGTCAGCTCTTACTGTGAAAAGTCAGCTCTTATTGTGAAAAGTCAGCTCACTGTGAAAAGTCAGCTCGTACTGTGAAAAGTCAGCTCACTGTGAAAAGTCAGCTCTTATTGTGAAAAGTCAGCTCTTACTGTGAAAAGTCAGCTCTTACTGTGAAAAGTCAGCTCTTATTGTGAAAAGTCAGCTCTTACTGTTTGGGTCAGATGGTTCAGGCGACGTGACGTCACCAGCGTCTTGGCGTCACGTGCTGGTTCTGTTTGGATCAGAGGTTTAACAAACTGTGGGTGCGCGCGCAGCACACATTACGGTAACGACTGTCGGTCCATTACGGTAACGCAGAGGAAACCGGAAGTGAGCTCAGACAGGAGCGGCGGTGTTTTGAAGTTCACGATGAAATGACAGAAAGCGGCGCTCAGGTCTGACACACACGTTACTTTACATCCAGAGTAATTAGAGTACTTTATCATCAAGCCAGATTCAACTAAACTAAACCAGTTTAACCCGGTTTGTAATCCCGCTGTGTAACTGTGTCCAGCTGTACTCGAGTATTACATTACTTCTGATCAGAAACTAGCAAACAGCCAATCATCAACCAGGTCACCAGCAGCAGCTAATATTACTGACTAGTCCAGGGGTGCCCAAAGTACGGCCCGGGGACCAATCACGGCCCGCGGTCAGATGTCACGCGGCCCTCAGCTTCATGTTTGTAACGTGTTACCTGTCAGACACTGTGTGACTGTCTGTTACCTGATGAAGCGTCAGAGCTGCTGCTGTTACATCTGCAGGTGTGTTTGTTGCAGAGCAGAGACAGAGTGAGACGGTTCACTCTGTGATCTGACTCCATGTGACAGAAACAAGATTTAAAAAGCATAAATGTGACAATGAAAATAAAATTGTTACAGAACATTTGTGTGTACGTTTTATTTGAAGTTTGGACATTGCTGTACTACCGGCGTCTGTCATTTCACCAAGCTCTCAGGAAACTGTTGATGAGGCGTCACGTCTTCTGTCGTCTCTGCAGCTGTTTGCTCGGCTGGAGGCTCGGCGTTGTCTCAAGGACATCGAACCTCGTCTGTTTCCTGAAGATGGAGGACCCGACCACGGTGACTGACCGCTTCCTGTCGGCACACGTCACATGACCTCAGTGAATCAAAAACAAAGTGTGCTAATGACTCTGTGTTTGACTGACAGGTGAGGTGGTGGAGCTGTATGGAACGGAGGGAACAGGTGAGTTAATTTCACAGGTAACAGCTCTGACTTAGTTTGAACTTCCTGTAAACTGTGTGTGTGTGTCAGGTAAGACAGAGCTGCTCTACCACCTGCTGTGTCGCTGTGTGATGCCGGTGGCGACCGGAGGTCTGGAGGTTGATGTTGTGTTCGTGGACACCGACTACAGTCTGGACATGTTACGACTGGTCAGCATCCTGGACAGCAGGCTGAACGCAGGTACGCACACACACCAGAGAAGAAGAAGCAGACTCACCTGCACGTTAAACACTTTGTTGACATCGGTGTTACTGTGTCAACTCCACAGGTCGTCCTACCGGCTCGCCCGCCGCCGGTTCTGATGAGGCAGCATTGCGTTCATGTCTGTCTCGCCTCCTGGTCGTCCATTGTTCCTCCTCCTCCCAGCTCCTCCTCACCTTTCACTTCCTGGAGACCTCCTTATCATCTCGGCCCGGCCTGGCGCTCCTCCTCATTGACAGCATCTCTGCTTTCTATTGGCTTGACCGCTGTGAGGGCGGGGCCAGCATCACCAAGCAAGAAGAGAAGCTCAGCAAATGTGCAGAGCTTCTGGGCCGACTGCTCAGGTAGATATTCAACAATTAAATGGTCCTTCTGACGGTTCAGTTAGGTGGTTCTAGTGGTCATTGAAGACGTTTGAGGGAACCTTTAGGTAACACTGAGTAGGTTCTTGAGTTGGTCATTGAGGTGGTTTTAGGGATCCCTGTGATTATTGGGGAAGTTTTGTGTGTACTGTAGGAGGTTTTAGTGAGGTTATGTGGTTCCTGTGGTCATAGAGGAGATTGTAGGGCTTTAGGTAGTACTAGAGATCATTGAAATGGTTCTAGTGTTCATTAAGGATGTTCTAGGGATCCTTCAGGTTCTTATGGTTATTAAGGATTCAAGAATCCCCTTATGTAGTTGACGTGGTCACTGAAGAGGTTCTTGAGGTTTTTTAGCTAGCAGTAGTAGGGGAGCAGTAGTAGGGAGGTTCTAGTGGTCACCAAAGAAGTTCTAGGGATCTTTTAGGTTATTGTGGTCTTTGAGGAGGTTCTGGAAGTGGACATTGAGGAGACTCTTGAGGTGGTCATTGATGTGGCTCTAGCTAACCTTTAGGATCTTGTGGACATTAAGAATTCCCATATGTCATTGATGTGGTCGTTGGGTGGGTTCTGTGTGTTCTTTTTAGGTAGCAGTAGTGGTCATTAAGGAGGTTCTAGAGAACCTTTAGGTGGTTGATTCGGTTATTGTGGCATCCTTTCGGTGCTTTGGTCTTTCTAGACCAAAAGATGATTTGGGAGGTTCTTCAGGTGTTTGAGCACCTGTGGGAGATTCTGGATGGACTTGTTAGACAGCGTTCTCCACCACCAATGTTTTTGTAGTTGGACAACCATAGCTCGTCTGGAGGAGCGTTAGTGTGGTTTACAGTCTTTGTGGTTGAATCAGTCTCATCTGTGGCTCCTCCTCCTCTCAGAGATTACAGAATCACCGTCTTCGCCACCTGCCATGCCATCAGGAGGAGCCACAGTGGACCTTCCTCCGCCTCCACCTCCGAGTGCGACCGGCCATATCTCTGTCGCCATTGGCAACGACTGGTAAGCCACCGGCTGCTCTGTTCCAAGCAGGAGTCTGCAGATAACATGGCCACCTCAGCAGGAGGCAGCAAGGAGCAGTGGAGACGGCACTTCACTGTCCACTGCACCTCCTCTTCTTCTTCCTCCGGGACGAAGGCTCACAGGAACAGCTCCTTCTACGTGACAGATGGAGGCGTGGAGTTTATCTGAAGTGTGGACCTTTTTTATGTTCACGTTCTTTAAATGAAAATGTTCTTTATTTGTTTTGTCAGTTTAATAAAGATTTGTCATAAAGTGAAGTCTGTTAAACAAAATGAAGGCAAAGGTATGAAGATGAGATGATGAACCAGCAGCAGGCATGATAAATATTATTAATTAATTAATGATGTGATTATAAAGAGACAGCATGAACGCTGATCACTGATCAGATGTAGCAACACTCAACAACTCACACAAGGAACAAGAAACACTTCAATTAACAGTCAAGATGAAACATGGTGGATCATGATGGATCATGGTTGATCATGGTGGGTTATGGTTGGTCATGGTGGATCATGCTGGGTTATGGTTGGTCATAGTGGATCATGCTGGGTTGTGGTTGGTCATGGTGGATTATGGTGGAGCATGGTGGGTTATGGTTGGTCATGCTGGGTTATGGTTGGTCATAGTGGATCATGCTGGGTTGTGGTTGGTCATGGTGGATTATGGTGGGTCATGGTGGGTCATGGTAGGTCCTCTGCTCTACACTCTGTACACCCATGACTATGTCAGCACCCACCCAGATAACATCATTGTTAAATTTCATTGTTCATTGTTAAACACCACCCTAGTGGGACTAATCTCTGGAGGTGATGGGACTGTTTACAGGGAGGGGTGCAGAGGCTGGTGGGGTGGTGTGCTGATAACAACTTGGTCCTCAACACCTCTAAAACAAAAGGAGGTGATCGTGGACTACAGGAGGACGAAGGCTAACCTGAAGCCCATCTGCATAAATGCGGAGTCTGTGGAGAGGGTGGCCAGCTTCAAGTTCCTGGGTGTGCACATGGGGATGCCGACCTCAGATGGAGCTCCAACACCTCAATGGTCCTGAAGAAGGCCCAGCAGCAGCTCCACCTTCTGAGGATCCTCAGGAGGATCAAAGAGAGAGCTGCCGACCGCCTTCTACCGCTGCTCCATCGAGAGCGTGCTGACATACTGTATCTGTGTGTGGTTCTCCAGCTGCACCATGGCACACAGAAAGGCACCACAGAGGGTCATTAACACCACCCAGAAGATCATCGGTCCCCCTCTCCTCTCCCTACAGGACCTCTACAGCACCCGCTGTCTGAGAAGGGCACGCAGCATTCTGAGAGACCGTACAGACCCAGGACACCGGGTGTTTCAGCTGCCGCCCTCTGGCAGACGTTTCAGGGTGTCAAAACACGGACTAACAGACTGAGGGACAGCTTCTACAACAAGGCCATGTCCTGTCAAATGAAGACAGCTGACACAAGTTGCCAGTGCAATAAAGACGCTTGCAATACTTGACACACCATAATTTATACACAATATATATGTACAGTGTTCACAATCATTTATAACTTGACAATAAAGAGTCTAAATAAAGTCTAAAAGAAGGTCTGTCCGTGTGAACGTTTTCAGAACGTTCTTCCTCCAACATATAACAGAGGTTACTGTGCTGTGCTCAGTGGATCTGATGGTTCTGATGGTCCTTTCACACTTATCTGGTGACCCTCTGAAGGGGCTCGACCCTCAGCTTGACTAACTGTGTATCTGTATTTCACAGCACACAGACAGGTGTGTTATAATAACGTTATATTAACGTTGTTGTGAGGCTCGGGCTGGACTCGGTGTGTGTTTGGGGCACGTGCAGCAGCAGTCCGGCTCCTCCTCGCGGATCCAGTCCGGGACTTCAGGTCTGATGACAGAGACCGCTTCACCAGAGCAGCCCTCCAGCAGATCCCTCCGCGGGGTCAGACTCACTTTTTACACAACACAAACAAATGAAGGCGCCGTGACGCACACACGGACACACCGACGCCTGTCACACGGTCACCCCGGTGAATGTTGTCTTTATCCAGGCTGAAACTGTCCGCCGCGGCCGGTGATACGGTTCCTCCTCTCGGTGGAGTAGTTAATGTTTTCTGGGACCTACTTCTTCTCCTGCCGTCGCTGACAGGCGGTGCTCCGGTCGCTCCCAAACATGGCCTCCATGACGGAGCGACCGCTTCAACTTTAATTTTTTCGGCAATTTTCAGATCTAGAGCGTCAAATTTCCTCCTTCCACGACCGACGGGAATGTTTCCAAGGAAAACCTCCTCACGCCGCGCGTCTGAAGCCGATGTGATCAGCCGGAGGAGCCCGCTCTGAAACGGATCGGTTTAAGTTGGAAAGCTGGAGAGGAAAAAGAGAATCGCATCAAATCAGTAAGCAGCCTTCTTCTTCTTCTTCTTCCTCCTCCACCTTTCTGTCGACACCTGTGCAGGTCGGCTTCGCGCTTTTTCGGCGCCTTCCTGCCGTAACTTGACGCCCGTCGCTCGCATTTAAAGCGGGAATGGGAGGAACGAGCGCGCGGCGGAGCAGGCGCTAACAGCTAGCCCGCTAATGCTAACGTTAATGCTAACAGAGAAGTGATCAGTCAACGGGGCGGAGCGAAGCTAACGGCTAACAGCTAACAGCCTCCACCGTTCACTTCAATGTGACGAGCAGCGCGTTGAATGACTGAAATAGATGGTAACTAGCGTTAGCTCGTTATAGCAGGCAGGCTAACCACACACACACACACACACACACACACTCTGTTGACTGATAATCCAGCAGGTGATGTGATCATTGATGTAGACAGGTGTACACACTCACCTGTGGTGCCGCTCTGACCAGCTCTCTCTGGGTGGAGGTTGCTCCATCAGCTCTTTCCAGGCAGTCAGACCTCCTCTCCTCCTTTGGTCTGCGCTGACACCAACGTGACTCCACGTTAGAAGTTCAGTGTCAGGTCTCCTTCGGGAGCTCCAGGTCTCTCCTCCTCTGCAGCTCCCCACACCTCACCCGCTGTCTGTGGGCTAACAGCAGCAGCTCTGTCCCCTCTTCCTCTCTGCCTGGTCCTCCAAGAGAGCGTGATGTTGTATGTGTTTGCACTGACTCCGTGTTTAAGATCAGGAGCAGCAACAAGAACCTGAACACCTGAGCTCGTTCTGGACCTCGTGGGCCTGGTCCCGACCTGTAGCGGGCGCCAGGGTTCTGGGCTCTGTGGTAGCAGGTCACAGTGAGGGTCTGGATCAAATGCAGTGTGACCGTAGACGGTGAACTATCAGGAACACCAGACAAGCTATTAGAGACTTACTGCTGGATCACACTTCCGGACTCTACTGGACTCAACTGGCTCCAGTTGATCGATGGTTCATCGTTACGTGACCAAGGTGTAAACAGTTAGCTAACAATGTACCTGTGTGTCAGTCCAGGTACTGCAGTACTCTGTGTAACCTCATGTTTGTCTCCCTCTCTCTTTTACCCAGAATGCCGTCTGAGGCTCAGTGTCAGGAGCCTCGGGACAGAGGACCGGCCCCTCCCGTCACTCGGGCCGGACGCAGTGCTCAGCTGGCCAAAGCCGCCGCCACCGCTGCTGCTAGTCCTGCCCTGGAGAGACGGTCTCGTGGGCGACCTCGGAAAGATGGGAGCAGCGGCCGCTCTGGGCCTCCCACGCCTCCTCCTCCACCTCCCCTTCCACCTCCTCCTCCACCCCCCAAATCAAGGAAGAAGTAAGTGTTACTGGATCATGACATGCTGCATCGGGTCTGAGGTCAGACCTGATGCTGATCCAGATGTCTGTGTGTGGCACCTGTCCAGATTTTCATAGGTACATTTCAGTGGGCGTGGCCTAACATGAAGCTTCCTGTCGACCCTCTCAGGTCTTCTTTAATTTCACAGCTGGAATTTCCAACTTTGTGCTGTGACCGAAATGCAGCATGAGGTTTTTTTAACGTCTTTACAAGTGTGAAGACAAACAACTGTGTGTGTGTGTGTGTGTGTGTGTGTGTGTGTGTGTTGTGGTGAGCTAGATCTGTTGAAGAGGAAGTGGTTAAGTTGCATGCTGGGTAATGAGCAGTGAGAGGGAGGTGCATGTCCGACTGAATCTACTCCAGGTATTACCTCCTGCCACACACACTGCTGAAGGAGTGTCGCTCAGGTTGTGATGTCATCATGTTTACCTGAACGCCTGGTCAAAGTTCATCCGACACTAAACAAATCACCAGAGAACCCCCAGAGAACCACTTTTGCAGGCTTCTGTGCTGCCTGGACCTGCTGGGTTCAGAGGTTCTGTTCTGGGTTCAGAGGTTCTGTTCGGTCCAGCTGTGGTTTTAGGAAACACGTTAAAATGAGGAAGTAAAGAAAACTCTACTTCCTGTTTCACAAACTCTACTTCCTGTTTGAGATTTTAAACTGATGTTTGTTCAGTTGGTCTCTGTCATCACAGCAACATAATCAACCAGTGACCTGTTGTACTGATCAGGTGTGTGTGTGTGTGTGTGTGTGTGTGTGTGTGTGTGAAGGGGGCGGAGTCGAGGCCGAGCCCAGGTAGAAGATGAAGAGAGCATGGACGCAACGGAGAAGAAACTCCCCCAGAGGACAGGTGAGACACTTTGTTTAACCCTAAAACCTGGACGTAGTCTCTGTGACGTCCTCGCAGACTGTCTAAAACCTAGACCTAGTCTCTGTGACGTCCTCGCAGACTGTCTAAAACCTGGACGTAGTCTCTGTGACGTCTTGCAGACTGTCTAAAACCTGGACGTAGTCTCTGTGACGTCTTGCAGACTGTCTAAAACCTGGACGTAGTCTCTGAGACGTCCCCGCAGACTGTCTAAAACCTGGACGTAGTCTCTGAGGCGTCCCCGCAGACTGTCTAAAACCTGGACGTAGTCTCTGTGACGTCTTGCAGACTGTCTAAAACCTGGACGTAGTCTCTGAGGCGTCCCCGCAGACTGTCTAAAACCTGGACGTAGTCTCTGTGACGTCCCCGCAGACTGTCTAAAACTGGACGTAGTCTCTGTGACGTCCCCGCAGACTGTCTAAAACTGGACGTAGTCTCTGTGACGTCCCCGCAGACTGTCTAAAACCTGGACGTAGTCTCTGTGATGTCTTGCAGCGAAGTTCTGTGTTTTAGTTTTTGAATTAAATTTGTTGTTCTGTATGTTTGTGTACACAGAGATGAAGGAGGTGAGGGAGAAGCCAACAGGACGCCGTCGGTCAACCTCCAGGAGAAAAACCAGTACGACCCCTGAACCCAAACCTGACTCTGAACCCAACCAGGCCCGCTTAAGTCCAGAACCTGAGCTGGACCCCCCTCACCCTGACCCCACAGTCGCAGAGTCTAACTCAGAACCACCTCCAAGTGCTGAGAAGGAGGACAGAACCAGCCCTGCTCCTGTGGCCTCGCTCCTGGCCTCTAGCCCAGGACCAGGTTCCAGTCCTGGGGAAGAACCTTCAGCCAGTCCCCTTCTCCTTTCTCCATCCCTCAGCCCGGTTCACAGCCCAGTATCTGATCCTGTGGAGGAGGACCGGCCCAGTCCAACTTCCAGCCTTGCCCCTATGGAGGTGGAGTGTTATCCTAGCACGGTTCCCATGGAGACGGAGGGCGGCTTGGCCAGTCCCATGGAACAGAGTCCCACACTGAGTCCCTGCTTCAGTCCTCCGGTGTCCCCCTGTCCCCAACTGGAGGATGAGATCTCACTGTCTCCTCTGTTCCAGCGCTGCCTGTCAGAGGAGTCCGGGAGCTCGCCCACCCCAAGCCTGGGACAAACCAAAAAACGGTGTGTGTGTGTGTGTGTGTGTGTGTGGATGATGACCTATTCTTACAGTGACGATACAGTGACGATACTATCTGTAATGTTCCTGTGTTTTATCTGGACTGTTATCTCTGATGCCAGATGAACCCACCACATGTCAGTTCATGTGCCTGTAGTAATGTTAGCCGTCTCTCTCCCTCTCTGTCTGTTGGTGTCTCTCACACTGCAGTCTGAAGCAGTGTGCCTTCTGTTACCGTGGTGACGACCCTCCCCTGGGTCAGGGCCGCCTGGTGGTGTTTGGCCCGACACCCGGCTACATCCCGCTCCACATCCTGAACCGCCGCGCCTCCTCTGACCGTGACAACGACTGCCACGACCACTGCTACCGCGGTGACCAGGCCCCGCCCACGTGAGTGACCTCTCACTTCTGTGTTTTCAAAACAAAAGTAGACTGACGTGTAAGAGTGATCAATGACATCAATGAAATGTGTGTGTGTGTGTGTGTGCGTGCGTGTGCGTGATCGTGCGTGTGCGTATGTGTAGGTGCAGCAGTCCAGAACAGTGTGGTGAGTAGTCTCTGTTCATACTAACTGAAGTCATCCCACCGTGGTAAGCATGACTACAGCTGTACCTGAGTATTTACTCTGATTACATTACTCCTGAAAACTAGTGAGTTGACAGCCAATCATCAGCCAGGTCAGCAGCAGCAGACCCAGCAGCAGCTAATATTACTGACTAGTCCAGCAGCAGTCAGCCCAGCTCGGCGTCTGTCTTTCAGCCTTTTATTTCACCAAGCTCTCACCAACCACTAAAAGTCAGTCCCAGATTTACTCCTCAGTTTATCTAGTGACTTAATGCTGTTCCATATGTACGTGTAGCATCAACAGGCTTTAAAGTGTGATCACTGTTTGATGTTCCAGAGTCTTCCTCAGAGTTTGTGGAGCAGCTCGGACCCATCGGCCTTCCACATGACATCAACGTCCAATCACTGTTCGACCCCACAGGTACAGGAAGCTCACCTCCTCTGCAGTTCTTTCCTTCCTGACCTCCATCCTGACTCTGTGTGTGTGTGTGTGTGTGTGTGTGTGTGTGTGTGTGTGTGTGTGTGTTCAGGTCAGTGCTGTGCCCACCTGCAGTGTGCAGCCTGGTCGGAGGGGGTGTGTCGCGGCGAGGGTCAATCACTGCTCTACGTGGACAAAGCCATCGACTCAGGAAGCACGCAGGTCTGTTTGTGTCTGCTCACATGTTCAGGAGGACTGTAGTTATACAGCCACATTAAGTCACGCCTTCTCTCTCACCTGGAAAGGTGTGTGCGTTCTGCTGTCGGCTCGGCGCGTCGCTACGTTGCCGAGAGACAAGTTGTGGGCGGAGCTACCACTTCCCGTGTGCTGCCGCCGCCGGAGCTCACCAGGACTGGACCAAGAGACACACACTGTGTCCAAGACACACACGCACAGGTACACACAAGCTGAGCTAACGTTACACACACACTGCTCTGTGTTTACTGTTTCCTGACGTGTCTCCATCTCTGCAGCGTCCTCGCAGTGCGTGTTGTGTTTGGGCGGCGGCGGCGATGTCAGCGGTCTGTTGATGTGTTGTACCTGTGGTAACCGTTACCACGGCAGCTGCCTGGACCCACCTCTGGCTCCCTCCCTCTTGTGTCGGGCCGGCTGGCAATGTCCTCAATGTCGAGTGTGTCAGAGGTGCAGGTAAGACGTGATGCAGTCAGCCGCTTCCCTAAGATGTGATGGAGGGAGGGTCACTAACCTCGTCTCTCCCTCTGCATTAGGTTACAAGGGGATGACGGCGTGTTGCTGGTGTGTGAACGCTGTGATAAATCCTACCACACACACTGTCTCACTCCACCTCTGGATCACACACCGAGCAATGGTTGGAGCTGCAAGGTGAGATGAATACAGTGATACACACTGTGTCTAAATATTTATATAAATATATATCACATTTAAAGTGATGTGAAAAGTTGATTGTGAACACCTCCAAAGAAAGGCGCCCTTTTGCGAAGGAGCAGCTGCTCGACTCTGAGCTCCCTGTGAATAACTGAGCTTCTTACCGGCCACCCAACAGAGGAGCCTCATTTCGCTTACTCTTTATAATATATATATATATATACACACACACATAAATAATGTGTGTGTGTGTGTGTTTAAAATATCTCTCTCCTCCAGAACTGCAGAATCTGCCGCCGCTGTGGTGTGAGGTCATCAGGCCAATGGGCCAATCACCCGTTTCTGTGTGAGTCATGTGACCCGGCCCTGCCCTGCCCTCTCTGTGACCGTGCTCCTGACCTCTGCACACCACAGGACTATCTAACATGTATCTGCTGCTATAGGTACACACACACACACACAGTCCATCTGGTGTTTGTTCTATTTCCTGTAACCCACACATTAAAAGCCCTGAAAATACTTGTTCTTGCTGTGTTGCAGGTGTGTCCACACAATGTGTGTCGTCCAGGCTGGGGAGGGCAGGGCGGGGTCTGAAAGTTACGTCTGCTCCACCTGCAGGCCTCAGGAGAAGCAGCTAATCCCATTCACTCCAACCCCTTACAGTCCTCCACCCACACTGCCAATAATGCCAGGTCACACAGAGACTCCACCTGTCAGGAGCACCACTCATAGCCCAGTCCAGCTCATCTGTTCAGAACCACCACAGAGCCCGAACACGACCCTCTGTACACCACCAGAGCAAAACCTTACCCCACCTCAACCTGATCTCATGGAGCTCCATCAGAGTCCTGCTCCATCAAACCTTGAACCCATAGAGCGTCACCATAGTCCTGCTCCACCAAACCCTGAACCCACAGAGCTCCACCATGATCCTGTTCCATCAAACCCTGAACCCACAGAGCTCCACCATGATCCTGTTCCATCAAACCCTGAACCCACAGAACTCCACCATAGTCCTGCTCCATCAAACCCTGACCCCACAGAGCTCCACCATAGTCCTGCTCCATCAAACCCTGACCCCACAGAGCTCCACCTTAGTCCTGTTCCATCAAATCCTGAACCCACAGAGTTCCACCATAGTCCTGTTCCATCTACCCCTGAACCCACTGAGCTCCACCATAGTCCTGCTCCATCAAACCCTGAACCCACAGAGCTCCACCATAGTCCTTCACCTTCTCATCCTAAACCAACAGAGCGCCACCATAGTCCTGCACCATTAAACCCTGAACCCACAGAGCTCCACCATAGTCCTGCTCCATCAAACCCTGACCCCACAGAGCTCCACCATAGTCCTTCTCATCCTGAACCCACAGAGCACCACCATAGTCCTGCACCATCAAACCCTGAACCCACAGAGCTCCACCATAGTCCTGCTCCATCAAACCCTGACCCCACAGAGCTCCACCATAGTCCTTCTCATCCTGAACCCACAGAGCACCACCATAGTCCTGCTCCATCAAACCCTGAACCCACAGAGCTCCACCATAGTCCTTCTCATCCTGAACCCACCGAGCACCACCATAGTCCTACTCCATCAATCCCTGAAGCCACAGAGCTCCACCATAGTCTTGCACCTTCTAAACCTGAACTTACGGAGCTCCATCATAGTCCTGCACCTTCTCACTCTGAAGCCACAGAGCTCCACCATAGTCCTGCTCCATCAAACTCTGAAGCCACAGAGCTCCTCCATAGCCCTGCTCCATCAAACTCTGAACCCAGAGAGCTAGACCATAGTCCTGCTTCACCTTACCTCGAACCCATGGAGGTCCACCATAGTCCTTCTCCATATAAATCTGAACCTGCAGAGCTCCACCATAGTCCTGCTCAACCTGAACCCACAGAGCTCCACCATAGTCCTGCTCAACCTGAACCCGCAGAGCTCCACCATAGTCCTGCTCAACCTGAACCCACAGAGCTCCACCATAGCCCTGCTCAACCTGAACCCACCGAGCTCCACCATAGCCCTGCTCATCCTGAACCCACCGAGCTCCACCATAGCCCTGCTCAACCTGAACCCACCGAGCTCCACCATAGCCCTGCTCAACCTGAACCCACTGAGCTCCACCATAGCCCTGCTCAACCTGAACCCACCGAGCTCCACCATAGCCCTGCTCAACCTGAACCCACCAAGCTCCACCATAGCCCTGCTCAACCTGAACCCACCGAGCTCCACCATAGCCCTGCTCAACCTGAACCCACCGAGCTCCACCACAGCCCTGCTCAACCTGAACCCACCGAGCTCCACCACAGCCCTGCTCAACCTGAACCCACAGAGCTCCACCACAGTCCTGCTCCATCAAACGCTGAACCCACAGAGCTCCATCATAGTCCTGCTCCATCAAACCCTGAACCCACAGCGCTCCACCATAGTCCTGCTCAACCTGAACCCATAGAGCTCCATCATAGTCCTGCTCCATCAAACCCTGAACCCACAGAGCTCCATTACAGTCCTGCTCCATCAAACCCTGAACCCACAGCGCTCCACCATAGTCCTGCTCAACCTGAACCCATAGAGCTCCATCATAGTCCTGCTCCATCAAACCCTGAACCCACAGAGCTCCATTACAGTCCTGCACCATCTAACCCTGAACCCACAGAGCACCACCAGAGTCCTGCTTCATCAAACCTTGAACCCACAGAGCTCCACCATAGTTCTGCACCATCTACTCCTGAACTCTCGGAGCTCCACCATAGTCCTTCACTGTTACAACCTGAACCCATAGAGCTCCATCATAGTTCTGCTCAACCTGAACCCACAGATCTCCATCATAGTCCAGTACCACCTCACCCTGGTCCAACCAAGCTCCAAGAACTACTTGAATCACTTAACCCTGAACCCACAGAGCACCACCATAGTCCTCCTCCATCAAACCCTGGTCCAACAGAGCTCCAAGAAGGCCTTCAATCACCTAACCCTGGTCCAACAGAACACCAGGAATGCCTCCGCCTTAGTCCAGCAGAGCTTCCACAGTGTCCTACACATTTTCACTCTGGCCCAGCAGAATACCATAAAAGTCCTACGCTGAGCACAGGAGGTTCTCCTGAGCTACAGCAAAGTCTGACTTCCATGCAGTCTCAGCAGAGTCCTCGGCAGCTTGGTCACTCCTCTTTTGGTTGTACCCAGAATTCCAGAGAAGGTCAGCTTAACTTTGAGTCTCAGCAGAGTCCAATGCGTCTCTTGTCTTGTAGCCATACACATTCTCTGCACAGTCCCACCTGGGTTCAGCCAGAACCTGCAGATCCTCATCGGCCACACACTCCTGTTCAGGACTACAAACCATGTAGTACCCACATTATCACACAGCCTGAGCACAGTCCCCCACAAAAACGGCATAGTCCTGCACGAGTCGGCACATTGCATTCAAAGAGTCCCACACAGGATTCTAAACCTACACTGGACCAGGAGATCCCTGGATCAAGCAGCCCTGCACAGGACATTTCTACACTGGACCAGGACCTCTCAGCAAGAAGAGACACCTCTCTGAGGCCTATTTCGGCTCCATGTAGCCCGTCACCGGCCCCACTTAGAGCCACACAGTGTAGTCTGTCACAGCCTGCAAGCCCGGTACAGACCCACTTTGCACCACCCATCAGGCCTTCAGAACTTAGCCTACTTCCTTCTCAGCTTGCTACACAGTCAGGAGTTGCAAAGGAATGTACCCAAACCAGTAGCACAAAGCTGAAGTCCTCAGAGCTGACTCCTAACCTTGATGGCCAAACACTGGAAAGTAGCCCTGCCCCTCTTAGCCCCACAGTGCCCACTGACAGCTGTGGCACTAATAGCAGCCTGACGCTCAAGCTGGACCATTTGAGTCTCATTCCCGTCCCTGCCATACCCACACCAGAAAGCCTTGTTCAAGTTAGCGCTTCAGTAGAGCACAGTAGCTTGACCCACTCACCTCGTGCTGATGAAACTGAGGCTAGCCACGTTCATCACAGTCCTTCTTGTGACAGCCCGTCACACTGCACAGAAGCTGTTGAAGGTAACGCCAGCCCCACATATATCCTAAATATCTCAGCTGGTTCAAGCCCTGAACAGGACTGTCAAGTGATTTCTAACCCTACTCCTATGGCATGTACAAGTCCCATGCAAGAGGAGACTAGCCCTGCAGCAGTACAGGATAGACCCATTCAGTCCATCTCATGTCAAGATGAGATGGAAGTAGCTGTCGAGCCCCCCTGCCATTTTATTCAGTCAGAAACCGATCCCAGTCATTGTAGCTCCACTTCAGACAGTCCAATTCATGCTAGCCCAGTCAGCACAGAAGCTGACAGTTATGCTCAAGAGAGAACTAGCCCCTCTGTTTTTTGTTTTTCAGAGTCTGTACAGACTCAAACAAGCCAAAGTCCCTCACATGTCCAGACTACCTGCAGTCCTTCACAGACGACCTCCCTGCCACCTCCAACTAGCTTTAGTCCTCCACACTGTAGGCTGACTCATACTAGCCCAGCTAGTAACTCTGTTAGCCACACTCTGAGCCATAGTGGCCAGACAAGTTCCCGCTCTGCTAGCCTAACTGATGTTGGTGTCATCTTCAGTCCACCTAGGTCTAGTCCTGCAGGTCAAACTAGTCCTGTTCACACAGAAAGCACCTCCAGTAGTATCCACTCAGGCCCAGTCCAAAGACAGACCCCCTCATTAGCTAGCACAGCATACAGCAGCCCTGCACATGCTACTGTGGCTTGTGTTAGCCCACCTCACAGTCCAGCTCAGGCCAGTGAAACATATCGTAGCTTCACAGGTAGCCCCCATTCTAGCCCAGCTCCTGACACTGGAACCAGTTCCAGAACCAAGAGCTCTGTTCTTCCGAGCGCAGTCCAGTTTGATTCTGCTATCTGCGAACCAATAGACAGTATTAGGCAGACGAGCCTGACACCTGCTAGGTCATCTGCCATTAGCCCTATCCGGGTCAGCCAGTCCCCAGCTAGTCCTCCTCACAGCCCCGACGGATCTGCTGTTGAAAACCAACAAAGTGCTGCCTTGGGAAGCCCCTGGTGTCAAAGAGCAGCCAGCCCGATTGATGCTACTTCCATTCAGGCTATCCCAGGTCAGGCTAGCCCTGTCCATTGTAGTCCCACTCAGGATAACACTGTGATGCCTAGCACTAGTCCCCCACCCTCACAGGTCAGCCCTCCTCACACACAAGCTCAAGGTAGCCCTGTCCCTACCAGCCCTGCATGTCCCAAGGCTAGTCATGGTCGCCCTCTGAAGTGTAAGGCTAGTCCTGATCCAGATTCTGTTGGCCCTGTTGTTGCCAACCCTGGGAGGTCTGAAATCAGTCCTGGTGTTTGTGACCCCGTACAGCCTGATGATGTTCCCCGAAGTCCCCCACAGACCATCAGAGTGGGTGAGTGTCACGGAAACGGGCAAAAGTTTAGTTTTGATTTCAGAGAGCTATGGAGGCCCGAAGCAGTCACACATTTGACTTTCTCTGTTTTCTCGTGATAAGTTTATTTCATTCATCTTTAGCTCGACATCTCAAATGATGTTGTCATCTCAAGAACACGTTAGAAATGAAATGTGTGAATGTTTGACCACTCCAGGCTTCCATAGAGTTTCTAACATCTTCCTCTTCCTCCAGACCTCTGTGAGGAGCAGCAGGAGGGAGACGCTGAGGTGGAGGACCTTCATCACACAACAGAAGACAAGGAGCCTGTTGAGAGTGCAGGAGGAGGGGAGGAGAAACAGCAGCAGCAGAGCGCCTCACTCTGTCATCCTGCAGGTAGGGAGGTCGGTCCTCCCTCACCTGTGGTCCAGTCCAGCTCAGGTGAAGCGCTCACACCGACCTCTCTCTGTGCAGGAGTCCAGCTGGGATCTGATCAGTCTGCTCCTTCCTCCCCCGTCCTCACACAAACTGCTCCTCCCTCCCCCCTAACCACCACATCACACTCTGCCTTACCCCTCCAACAGACTTGCAACTCCCCCTCATCTTCACCTCCTGCTTCTCATCTCACCTCGACACAGTCCGCATCTCCTCCTCCTCCTCTGAGAGCTGGCTCTCTGGAGGCCTCTCCATCCTCCCCTCACAGGACTGCCTTACTTCCTTGCTCCTCCTTCTGCTCCCCCCTGCCCCCCATGGAGGAGGAACTGACCAATCAACAAGAGGCGGAGGTGTTGGAGGGAGTCGAGGTGGTGCTCGAGGATGGAGCATTTTCCTGTCATGTGATGTCAGTGGGTGATGACAGGCAATCACAGAGCCAGTTTGAACCTGTTGCTCTGGCAACAGAAGCTGCCAAAGATGACCACCAATCACATGCTGAGCCTTTGGAGAGGGAGGAGGAGGAGCAGGAGCAGGAGCAGGAGCCGGAGCCGGAGCCGGAGCCGGAGCCGGAGCCAACAGTGTCCGAAGTGGCTGCTGCTTGTGATGCGGTTGCCGGGCAACAGCCAATGAAAGAGGAGCAGGATGCAAAAGAGGAAGAGCAGGGAGAGGGAGTGAGAGGTAGGACGCATGAAGAGGAGGTGGAGGAGGCGAGGGAGGGCGCTGAGCAGGAGGAGCAATCGGACGTGGAGGAGGAGGAGCCGGTGAGCCCTGTTTTGGAGCTGGACCCCTCTTTGGACATGGAGGTGATGGAGCTGATGACCTCCTCTCCTCCCCCCTCCTTCCTGCACCTCTCGTCCCCCAGCCCGCCTCCTTTCTCCCGCCGGGGAAAGGGTCGGATTCTCAGGCCTCCTCCCTGCTCCTCCTCCAGGCCGTCAGATGACCTCTCCATCCGACTCAGGCAGTCTCCTTTCTCCACTGAGGCCTCCCCTGAGACCTCCCCGACCAGACTTCCCATCACCCCACCTCCTCTGTCTCCACCCTCACCACCTCTGCGCTCCTCCCCCCCTGCCAGGGAGTCCCCAGCTCTCTCCAAGGTAACTCCAACAGGAGACAGCTGTCTCCTCATGTTCTCCTCTTTGTTTCCTCCTCTGTGATGTCTGACACCTCCTTCTCCATGTTGTCTGACACCTCCTCTCTGTTGTCTGTCCTCTCTGACTCCTCCTGTCTCCTCCTCAGGCTCTCCTTGTGCTCCCTCTCCCTCCTAAGATCGGGATGGGTAAACCGGCAATCTCTAAGAGGAAGTTCTCTCCCGGCAGAGCGCGGATCAAACAGGTAAGTGACCTTTGACCGGTGTGTGTGTGTGTGTGTGTGTGTGTGTGTGTGTGTGTGTGTGTCAGATGTCATGTGACCTGCTGGGTCCGATCAAAATCAGTCCTCTCTCAGGGGATGATGGGAAATATCTTGTTAGGCGTTAAAAGATCCAAACACACAAACACAGTGGTCCTGTTGCTGCTCCTCCTGCTCCTCCTCTCCTGTTGTTCACGTGGCCTCCATCCTTTCTGTTCTTCAGCATGTTGGGTTCACACACAGATCACATGATCGTTGCATGACGCTGTTCGTTGTGTTGTGGATGCTGATTGGTGTTTACAGCAGCCAATGGCGAGCGCGTGTTATCCATTATGGCAGATTCAGTTATCAGCAGCTACTTAGTGGTTAGTTGGTTAGGCTAAAGCTGTTCAATGATCTGTGAGGTCATCAGTGAGGTCACGTGACATACATGTATGACTGTCTGTGTCCTGACTGGTTGCATGTTGTTGTCATGGTAACATTGTCTCATCATGACTTCCTGTTTTGCCTGATTTTATTTTTCAGTTTGACTTTTTGTTTTGTGGCTGTTGCATTTATGTTAGTGCATTTTGTCCTCCTCCACCTCCTCCTCCTCCCCCCTCTAACTCAGGGTTCGTGGTGGAGTAATCGCAGGGCGGTGAGCCCCCCCTCATCCTCCCAGGATTCCATGGGGGAGGGAGGGTGGGACAGCCCTAAGCCCCGTCCACCGGACTCCCCCCTCTGGAGCATGAGAGTGGTAAAAGAAGCACACCTCTAACTGTAACTTGGCAGCTGACTAACACCGCCCGTCTGGGATAACAGTGTGAAAAACAACTGTGTGTGTGTGTGTGGGAGAGAGAGAGAGAGAAGGCTGCTGCAGTGTGTCTGTAGGTCCTGGAAAGTCTTGAATTCATGTCCTTGATTCACTGAATACTTAATATGGAGCCTTTCAAATAGGGATGCACCGATCCGATATCCATATCGGCCGATCTGTTCAGTGTAATTCTATGCTGTGTGCTGTGAGTGACGTCATACGCGAGCAACACGCCGTGCGGAAGCTCACATTGTTTTCAGAGTGCAGTGAGCAAAAGGATCGGCTGTTCATTTTGGATGTCTGTCAAGCTTGTGAAGCTCTTGGTTTTTAAGGTTGTTGCACAGTTATTAAATAAGTAATTCAGTACATTTAACTGTTTATGTTTTTAAAAAATAGAAAAAATCTACTTTAAGTCAAGTCTGATGTTGCCTTCGTTCGTTACTGTAATTCTGGGCTGTTTTTCTGTGTCACATCAGTATCGGCTGATACTAAACCTCAGATATCGGTATCGGAGGTGAAAAAAGCGGATCGGTGCATCCATACTTTCAAACAACATCACAGGGGTCTGCAACGCGTTAATGATAGATCTCACTGGACTCTGTTCTGCGCGCCATGTCTGTGATGCCGGTCCGGTCCGTACTCCACACGGTTTCCTTTCCCAACGGGAGTCAGGTGTTTTATTTTGAAAATCCTCTGGGTTCTCTTTCTGTGTCTAACTTCCTGATAGCTGTTTGAGTTTTGACAGACTTGGCAAGCAGCTCGAGCTGACAGGAAGTCAGACCCAGATTTTCAAAGTAAAGTTCAGATGGTCAAACAGACAAAAGGAAACTGCAGCACGTTCACACATTTAAACACACAAGACACACTGGTGGGAAAAACTCCTAAAACACTCCTCTACTCCTCCTCCCTCTTCATCCTTACCCTCCTCTCCTTCTTCTCCCTCTCTTCTTTCCTTTCCTCATCCTCCTCTTTCCTCTCCTCCTCTTTTCTCTCGTCCTCAGGGTCGTGGTTCAGGGTTTCCAGGCAGGAGGAGGTCCAGGGGAGGAGGTGTTGGAGGAGGAAGAGGAGCAAGAGGAAGGAGCCGGCTGAAGACACAGGACAGTCTGACTGTGTCACCTGGAGTAAGAACACACACACTCACAGAGCTGAATCACGATGGTAACAGAAGTGGGCGTGGCTCAGAGACAGTCCAGGTCAAACATGAAATATGACAGCTGATACCTGTCTCACCTGTCTGTGTCTGTCTGTCTGTCTGTCTCACCTGTCTGTGTCTGTCTGTCTATCTCACCTGTCTGTCTGTGTCTGTCTGTCCATCTGTCTCACCTATCTGTCTGTCTGTCTCACCTGTCTGTGTCTGTCTCACCTGTCTGTGTCTGTCTGTCTGTCTGTCTCACCTGTCTGTGTCTGTCTGTCTGTCTCACCTGTCTGTCTGTGTCTGTCTGTCCATCTGTCTCACCTGTCTGTCTGTCTGTCTCACCTGTCTGTCTGTCTGTCTCACCTGTCTGTGTCTGTCTGTCTGTCTATCTCACCTGTCTGTGTCTGTCTGTCTGTCCATCTCACCTGTCTGTCTGTGTCTGTCTGTCCATCTGTCTCACCTATCTATCTGTCTGTCTCACCTGTCTGTGTCTGTCTGTCCATCTGTCTCACCTGTCTGTCTGTGTCTGTCTGTCCACCTGTCTCACCTGTCTGTCTGTGTCTGTCTGTCCACCTGTCTCACCTGTCTGTGTGTCAGTGTGTCTATGTGGAGCCGTTCCAGCCAAAGGAGGAGGAGGAGAACTCGATGCACAACACAGTGGTGATGTTCTCCACCTCCGACCACTTCACCCTCAGACAGGTAACACCTGTTTGTTTGTCCTGCAGCACAGCTGATGTCTGTCCATCAACGACATGCTGAGATATATATTACTGACAACATGATGTCACTCTAACATGTGTGTGTGTGTGTGTAGGACATGTGTGTGGTGTGTGGCAGTTTTGGTCAGGGAGCTGAAGGTCGGCTGTTGGCCTGTTCTCAGTGTGGACAGTGTTACCACCCGTACTGTGTCAACGTCAAGGTGAGTATGAAGATACATCCCACTATATTGACTGTAATCTGATTACTCTGTGTGTAATCTGATTACTCTGTGTCCAGATTACCCGGGTCATCCTGACCAAAGGGTGGCGCTGTCTGGAGTGTACGGTATGTGAGGCATGCGGCGAGGCCAGTGACCCCGGGCGACTGTTGCTATGTGACGACTGTGACATCAGCTACCACACTTACTGCCTGGACCCGCCCCTTCATACAGTACCTAAAGGAGCCTGGAAGTGCAAGTGGTGGGTCCACCTGTCAATCAACCATCACCTGTCTGTGTGTGTGTGTCCTCCTCTCTGACAGTGTGTGTGTGTCCTCCTCTCTGACAGCGTGTGTGAGTGTGTGTGTGTCCTCCTCTCTGACAGTGTGTGTGTGTCCTTCTCTCTGACAGCGTGTGTGAGTGTGTGTGTGTCCTCCTCTCTGACAGTGTGTGTGTGTCCTTCTCTCTGACAGCGTGTGTGAGTGTGTGTGTGTCCTCCTCTCTGACAGTGTGTGTGTGTCCTCCTCAGGTGTGTGTGGTGTGTCCAGTGTGGCACCGCCTCCCCTGGGCTGCACTGTGATTGGCAGAATAACTACAGTCTGTGTGGACCATGTGGCAGTCTGAGCCGCTGTCCTCTGTGTCAGAGACAGTACACACAGGACGACCTCATCCTGCAGTGTCAGCAGTGTGACAGGTAAACACACACACACTCTACATTATGTGTGAAGAACATCAGTGTGAGCAACACACATTCAGATGAGTTTGTGAGACGTTGACTTCAGAGAAACTTTGAAATTGTCTACAACTAATTCGCCTGTCTGCCTGCCTGTCTGCCTGTCTGCCTGCCTGTCTGCCTGTCTGTCTGCCTGTCTGTCTGCCTAGGTGGGTCCATGCTGTGTGTCAGGGTTTGAGCACTGAAGATGAAGTGGAGGTCGCTGCTGACGAAGGCTTCGACTGCTCACTGTGTCGGACGCACGTACGCGGCTCCTTCGGTAAAAACACACACTGATCTTAACGAAGCCCCGCCCCTGACAGACCACCTGCTCATGTGAGTGTTGTGTGTTGTGTGTGTGTTGTGTGTGTATTGTGTGTGTGTTTTTTCAGGGAGGTCAGACAACTTCGAGTCTCCTTACATGGCTCAGATCATCTCCAGGATCAGAGAGCCCGGTCAGTCTGAACTCTAACCTGTGCACATATTTAAACATGACCTGTGTACTGCACGAAACACAGACATGTTGTCATGGCTACAGTCGATGATCACGTATGATGTGTTTGTGTGATCACCTCAGCAGACACAAAGACATACACTCAGGACGGAGTGTGTCTCACAGAGTCGGGTCTCTCTCACCTGCAGTCTCTTGTTGAGCCTCTGACGTCACCGCGCAGGTACCGCAGGTAAAGCAACCTCCAGGAGCTAGCAGCAGCTTAGCTTCATGCTGACTCCTGTTTGCGTAGCGCTACAGACGTTACCTAGCAACAGACTAGTACATGACTTAAGCAGCTGTTTAAGTTTGAACATTTAAGCCTGACTCCGTCACACCTAATGCAGGTGTGAGACTACAGACTGATCAGCTGTTTCCTGTCTGCCTCCTGCAGGTGTAAACCCAAATTGAAGCTGAGGATCATCAACCAGAACAGTGTGTCGGTCCTGCAGACTCCACCAGATCCTGACCCGCCCACCGAGCAGGACCATAGCAGAGGTCAGAGCCCGCACTCATTTTGGTCTACCTGAACCCTGAACCCCGACCTTGAACCCTGAATCTGACCTCTGATCCTTGTCCAGGTGATTTGGAGGGTGAGATGAAATCTGACTCCAGCCCTGAGCGAGACCACGGCCATGGTGATGATGTCACCAAGGGGTCTGAAGTTACCGATGGCAACAAGAAGAGGAAGAGGAAACCCTACAGACCCGGTGAGGACACTAAGCAGACCTGAGTGAAATCACCATGGAAATGTGGTCCTGTGTCTCACTTGTCTCCACATGTCTCAACTGTCTCAGGTATCGGGGGCTTCATGGTGCGTCAGCGTGGAGGTCGGTCCGGTCCAAGCAGAATCAAACTGTGCCGTAAAGACTCAGCAGAGGCGCTACTGAGTCGAGACGAAGGTGAGCTCACTCACCTGTACCTGAGGATACACCCACCTCACACTGAACCACCAGGTGAACGTGTGTGTGTGTGTGTGTGTGTGTGTGTGTGTGTGTGTGTGTGTGTGTAGAAGTTTCCATGGAGACTGTTCCCCCTGCCGACCAGGCAATGGAGAAGGTGAAGAAGAGGTACAGGAAGAAGAAGACAAAGCTGGAGGAGGCGTTCCCTTCTTATCTGCAGGTAACACACACACACACACACACACACACACAATGCACTCATTAGATCCTTGTATTCTGATTGGCTGTCCCTCCCTGTCCAGGAGGCATTCTTTGGGCGGGATCTTCTGGACCGCAGCCGACAGGTAGACAGGAGGGTGGGGCCAGAGACACCAGGTGGCAGCCAGTCAGGAGCAGTGACAGATGGCATGAAAGGGCCCGCCCCTGGACTACACGGCCCCACCTCCTCTGGGCTACCAGTTGGCACCATGGCAACCAACACCATCAAGAAGCCGGGAACACTGCGTGAGTTCATCTGTCTTTTTGTGTGTGTGTGTGTGTGAGAGAGAGAGATCATGATGCGTGTGTATATGTGATCATGGTGTGTGTGTGTGTGTGTGTTACCATCCAGCCATGTCGGAGGAAGCTCTATTGGATCTGTCTGATGTTCTCAACACTGATCCCCACATACTGGCTACAGGACACACAGGTACACACAGACACACACACACACACACACACACACACACACACACAAAAGGCTTCAGGTGGAGTCACAGCCTAACCGGGTCCGGACAGGACAGAGTCCATCCCTGCTCTCTGACCACGACTGTGCGTATTTGTTCTCAGGTACCTTCCAGGTGGAGCGCTCCCCCTCGCCATTTGGTAAGACTCCACAGGATGACCTTCCTCCTCCTCCAAATAACACTGACTGCTCCCCATCTTCCTCCTTCTCCTCCTCCAGATAACACTGACTGCTCCTCCTGTTCCTCCTCCTCCAGATAACACTGACTGCTCCTCATCTTCCTCCTCCTCCTCCTCCTCCTCCTCCAGATAACACTGACTGATCCTCATCTTCCTCCTCCTCCTCCAGAGAACACTGACTCATCCACTTCGTTTCTCTCTCTGCATGTCTGTCTCTCAGCTGGTCTTGACATCATGGCCGATGACCCGTCTTTGACCGGAAGCGGTCGTGGCCAGAGGGCGGTGCAGGAGGAGCCTCTGGACGCTATCTTGAGTCCTGAGCTGGACAAGATGGTGACTGACGGTGAGTCCACACTGTCTGACCAATCAGAGAGAGGCTCCGGGCGCCGCGGCAGTGGATGAGACGGCTCACATCTGTCTGACTGTCTCTCTCTGTTTTTCAGGTGCCATCCTCAGCAAACTCTACAAGATCCCAGGTAAGTGTTGGTCGCGTCAGCTCAACTCGGTGCTGAGCGGCAGGTTGGACAGCTGATGTTGATGTTTGTGTGCAGAGCTGGAGGGGAAGGACGTGGAGGAGGTGTTCACTGCTGTCCTCAGTCCAAACAGCAACCAACCAGAGCAGAGCCAACACACACACACTGCTGCTGGGAGCAAGACAAACACACACCACGCAGGTACACACACACACTGCTGCTGGGAGCAAGACAAACACACACCACGCAGGTACACACACACACTGCTGCTGGGAGCAAGACAAACACACACCACGCAGGTACACACACACACTGCTGCTGGGAGCAAGACAAACACACACCACGCAGATACACACACACACACTGCTGCTGGGAGCAAGACAAACACACACACACACACACACACACACACACACACTGCTTGTGGAAGACAAACACACACACACACACTGCTTCTGGGAGAAAGACAAACACACCGCACAGGTACACATACACGCAGGTGATGTACAGACTTTGTGATGTAAACATTGATCAGTAGTGAAGTGTGACACTCCTATTGGCTGCTGTCAATCAATAAGTAAACAGACTTCCTGTTTGTGTGGAATTCCTGTCAGCAGCTGCTGTGTTTCCTCGCCTCCCGCTGGTGAATGGCATGATGGGAGCTGCTCCTCACTTTCCTAACACTCCCATGATGCCCGGCAGTGCCCAGGGTCCGACGGGCTTCAGGTTGCCCCCACCTGGCGGTGCCGCTTCCATTGCTCTACCTTGTCTTGCCCCTGGGCCAGGCTCGTCCAATCAGGGCCCGTCGGGAGGAGACGGGGGCGAGCAGGATGTGATGTCGACAGCTCAGAGGAGCATGTTGAAGTGGGAGAAGGAGGAGACACTGGGAGAGATGGCCACTGTCGCTCCTGTCCTCTACTGCAACACTAACTTCCCCCAGCTGAAGGAGCAGTATCCAGGTACACACACACCTGTTTACTGACTCAGCTTTCTGTCATAACAGACAGCTGATACTCGTGTGTGTCTATGCGTGTGTGTCTGTGTGTGTGTCAGACTGGTCCACCAGAGTGAAGCAGATTGCCAAGCTGTGGAGGAAGGCCAGCTCTCAGGACAGGGCGCCCTTCGTGGTGAGTTCTTCTGATCAAATCAAACATTTAAAGGTCGTTAGAAGGTCGCGGCGGTGGTTACCTAAACGTTGTCTGAATGTTAGTTATTGGTTTGATAGTGGTTGCGTATTGACAGCCGTCCTCTCTGCCCGGCAGCAAAAAGCTAGAGATAACCGGGCGGCTCAGCGCATCAACAAGGTGCAGCTGTCCAACGACCCGCTCAAACGCCACCAGCCACTGGCACCGCAGCAGCAACATCAGCAGCAACACCAGCCGCCGCTGCTGCCACCGCCAGGAGGACCTTATGACCCTGTTTCCATGGATACGGATGGGGCATTCAAAGACCCGCTGAGACCCAAAGAGTCCGAACAGGAGCAGGAGTGGAAGTTGAGACAGGTGAGCAGAGTTTGAGTGTGTTTGTCTTTAACACATCATCGTCTGACCTCCATCATTATGTAGAACCAGCGAGAGACCAACACCAGCAGCCGTGACCGCGTCATCACACATTTGACCGGCGAACATGTGAGTCGCACAACACTTTAAAACGTGTGAACCACGTCTCTTGCTATGCAGAGTGATGACGATGACGGAACGCGGGGCTGCGGTGTTGGTTTCCCGCTCTGAACCATGGTAACCACCAGGCTGCATGTCAGCTGTTGTCGTTGTGTCATTGATGAAGATGATGTGCATGCCTGCTCAGACTCACTCACTCACACTAATATCTCTGATGTAATTGTCATTGAAAAGGGAGAGGTAAATGACAGATGGGGAGCCGGTAAGAAGAGGCAGGAAAATCTCCCCCAAAGCAAAGTCCTAAAATCACCAACAGATAAAGATTGTCCCTACCAGGCATCTGTAGCAGGAGGTGGCAAAGAGGCTCTGGTAAGATCTCAAGGCGAACCTGTCGGAGACAGACGTCCTGGATCCACGATCCTCTGAAATCCTCTTCCTGTCCACGCGTCAGCTTTCAGTGTGATCGCCTGGAGGTCAGCAGCTGCTCTGACGGCGGCCAATGAGTGTCAAGTAAAGTGACGACGTGATCTTCAGGAAATTGTTCAAAAAACGATGAGTCATCACAGAGAAGAGATGTCACTGCTCCATGTTTGTTTATCTGACAGCAGCGATTACAACACAAGCTAACGTTTGTTTGAAACGTTTCCTGAACATTACGCAGAGAACGCCATCAGAACGAAAACACGGCTGACCTCCAGAACTCAAACAGGAAGCTGAGCCCACAGACCAAAGAGGATTTCAGAGACTAGGACCAGGACCGGTCACGGTCACCTTCTCTGGGCTGGTCAAACTGTAGAGGGGTGGAGGCGGGACACTGAACACGTCACTGACAACAGCACTGTCATCCGGAGTGGAGTGACCCAGAGTCGGTGTCTGTGGCCTCCGTCTGTCTCTGAACTCACTGACTTTATTTAAAGGGATGCTGCTGCTCCGGATGTTCTGCTTCCATCCTTCAACATCCACCACACCAGAACCAGCTGCCAGAGCTGCCGTCAGCTGGTTCTGGTGAGTGTGCTGAAGGACGACAGCAACATCACTGTGCAGGTGTGATTAACCAGGTGAGAGACAGACAGGAAAGGTCCAATGAAGAGCTCAGACAGGATGTGAACCCCCCCCCCCCAAAAAAAAAACAGAACCAGAGCCACAGACTAAAACACTTCTGTCAACAATGCTCTAACCAGCATCTAGTGGTTAAACAGTGTGACTGCAGTCCTGTGACTGAACACGGTACATTTTATTTCTAAAACATCACATGGTCATCTATGATGTAACACATGATGTAATGATTGAAGTGTTTTAGTCATGTGATTTCTGACCCCACCCCTCCCCACTGCACGCTGTGACCTCATCAGCATGAACTGAGTGACAGAGAGGGACAGACAGCTGCCATGACATCATGTTTGAACACTGACCTGTCTGTCTGTCTGTGTCTCTCTTGCCCGTCTCTCTCTCTCTCCTGCCTGTCTCACAGCAGCTGCGTCAGAAGTGTAAGCAACAGGCAAAGATGGAGGCAGTTCAGAAGTTGGAGCAGGTGAAGAGTGAGCAGCTCCTCCATCAGAGGCAGCAGCTGTTGGGGAGTCAGCACGTCTCCCCAGAGATGGGAGGCAACACTTCCCCACTCCATCCAGTGGGCTCCAGGGAGGGTCAGTGCAGACAGCACCTCCTCCTGCAGGGAGGCCAAACTTCAGGACCGGCTGACGACGTCTTCCTCAGACCACAGGCGCCTCCTCCGTCCGGCTTCTCCTCACTCCCTCACTCCCCTCACTCCTCCTCCCCTCTCCATCAGCCCCCGTCCTCGCCCCAGATGTTCTCCCCACCCTCTTCCCGCCCCTCTTCGCCTTGGGACCCCTACAGTAAGGTAGCAGGAGCTCCTCGCCCCACCTCCTCCCAGGCTGGAGGCCTCCCAACTCCCTTGCAGCAGCGTCGCAACTCCCTCAGCGCCTCCCCAGCCCACGATGCCTTCAGCTCCCCCACACCCTCCCCCGACTCCTCCAAGACCTGTGACGTCTCCAGGGCTCTCCTGCCACAACCAGGTAACTCGCACTGACCATATTCTCCCTGTTTTCTCCCCTTGTGTTCTCCTCCTGGTGACTGTCTCCTCCTTGTATTCTCCGCCTCAGGACTGCAGCAGAGCAGAGGAGGTATGATGAGCCCCTCCTCTTCAGCTGCAGACCATTTATTGCGACATGTTGGGATGCGAGCGACGGACTACCAGAGGCCTTCCAGCGGCGCTAACGTCCGTGTGGGGCCGTCGGAGCTGTACGGCCGGCACGGCGAGCTGCTCCAGGGCGGGCTGTTTAAGGCCCCCATGCCCCCCCAGCACCAGGCTCAGCCAGAGCTGTTCGGCAACACAGGAGGAGGAGCAGGAAGGAGGGACCCATCCAGACCTGCAGACCTGGGCTTTGACCCGTCCTTCCCGTCCAGTCCGCTGTCAGGGTTGGGCTCGCCTCACCGCAGCCCGTACGCTCAGACACCGGGCACGCCCAGACCGGACTACGTGCAGCAGCTGACCGACCCGTTCACGCAGCAATCACCTTTGACCTCGCGGCCTTCGCCTGACCCATACACCAACCCTCAGACTCCTGGTACACCGCGGCCACACTCCGACCCCTCGTACCTCAGCACACCCCCGGCGCTCAGGCTGGAGCAGTACACCCAGCAGCAGTCTGCCAGCCGCCGGCCATCCCCCTCCCACACCAACATCGACCCTTACTCCTCCAACCCTGGGACACCCCGGCCATCTGTCACTGAGCGCTTCCCTCGATCACCTGGGAGTCAGCGGAGTGCAGATGCCTATCCCCAGCCCAGCAGCACACCACGACCCTCGCCGGATCCCTATGCCCCACAACCCTCCACCCCACGGCCCCAGAAGGCCCCGGAGCCCTTCAGCCAGGCCCCAGTGGACACCTTCACTCCTCAGGCTGCAGGATCCGGGTCGTCCCCTTTGGCTCCAGGCTTGTCCGGAGAGACGTTCACCACGACACACCACCAGGTAAGGAGGACGCCGTCCTCACAGCTGTGTGCTGCAGCCTTCACCTGGACTCATGTCTCCTGTCTTCAGTCTCCAGGACAACAGCAACAACAGGACTCGTTCCCCAGAACCCCCAGCAGCCAGACCCCAAAGCACCCTGGGATGCTGGAGGAGAGTAGCTTCTCTGGCCTGGCTGGTCAGGACCTCTACGAGCAGGGTCACATGACACCGGGCTCCTCGCAAACTGACAAGACAACAACCAATGAGATGGCAGCGCTGGCCGCGGCTTCTTTAGATGGACCAATGAGCATGCTGCCTCAGCTCGGTGACTCAGAGGAGAAGCTCAGACAGGTAGGACAGGTGTTTGTCTCTGCTCTGCTTCACAGGGGTTCTGTTCTGCTGAGTTCTACTTGTGTTCTCTGTGTTTCCTCAGCGTCAGCGGCTCCGGCAGCTCATCCTGAGGCAGCAGCAGCAGAAGAGCGCCTTACGGCAGGAGAAGGGTCTGCAGGAGACAGCTTCTGACACTCCACCCGGACCCTCCCCTGGTTCTGCCACATCACGACACTGGGCCCAGGAGGAGTCTTCCACTGCTCCTCTAACAGACCTGTTTGGACGCCCCCCACCTCCTTACCCTGGCACAGGGAGGCCCGGCGGGACACCGGGGGCTCCAGCACCGAGGTTCCCTGCAGGTTTCCGCGGGGAGCAACAGAGAGTCTTCACCCCAAGCGAGTCTCCCTTCCCCAGGCAGAGCCTGCCGAGAGAGCTGGGAGTCCGAGGACCGGCTCTGAGGTGAGACGGGCAACCAGAACCAGACCCGGTCCTCATCCGATGATGATGATGAGATTTACTCATACTCCTCTTCTCTCCTCCTCTTGTCTCTCCTTTCCTCTCTCTCCTGCTCCTCCTCCAGGTTCAGTGCTCCTCCAGGAGCTCCAGCAGGTCTCCAGGACTCCTTCTTGCGTCCTGCCCAGGGTTCGGTGCCTGTCTCTGCGCTCAGTGTGGAGATGAGGAGGCCAATGCCTGGAGAGTTCACTGGTATCCGCCCCGTCTCTGCTCCCAGTGCTCACCTGATGTCAGGTGAGGACAGAGTCTGACATGTTGCTCATGTTCTGGTCTTACTACGGGCTCCTGACTCCTCCCTCCCCCCCCCCCAGGTGTTCCCCAGCCCTTCATCCCACGCTCCCTCCCCCTCCAGCAGCACAGCATCATGGGACAGCCGTACATCGAACTCCGACACCGTGCCCCTGAGAACCGCCTGAGGTTGCCCTTCCCTCTGCCTTCCGGCCCAGACCCTGACCCGTCTCTGGTCCGGTCTGGTCTGGGGGTCAGGGTGGGCGAGTCTCCGCTGATGGAGCATCTCGGACAGACAGCAGCACTGACGCAGAGTAGCGAGTCGGCCCTCCCAGGGGCTGAGGGGATAGAGGAGCACCTGGAGGGAGAGGACTCAGCCGTGAAGGATCTGGAGGACGTGGAGGTGAAAGATCTGGTGGACCTGAACCTGAACCTCGACCCTGAAGACGGTGAGAGGTCACATGATTGTTATCATCTCATTATTTTACTGAAATCTTCTGGAAGCTTCTCCTCTCATCAACATGTTTCTCCTCTCCTCTCCGTTCCAGGTAAGGAGGACCTGGATCTGGGTCCTAATGACCTCCATCTTGATGACTTCTTGCTGTCGGGGAAGTTTGACCTGATCGCGTACGCTGACCCCGAGCTCAACCTGGAGGACAAGAAGGACATGTTCAATGAGGAGCTGGACCTGGGGGAGTCGGTGGAGGAGAAGGAGGGAGAGAGGAGGGACGGAGCCGGCGGGACCAAAAAGACGGATAGTCATACCTGCCTGATAGGACAGATGAAACAGGAAGTGCAGGACGGCGCAAACACAGAAGCCCAGGACGGCCCCTCTGTAACCCAGCACCCTGCACCTCAGCCTGGGCTCATCAACACCAGCAGACCCCCCAGGCCTCCAGGAGCCGAGGCAGCAAGCTCCAACCACACCGACCCCTCCGCTCTGCTCAGCAAGGTGAGGTCATCAGTGAGGTCATGATCACTGATACCGAACCAATCAGCAAAAATATGATGTAGGAACTCATGAACAACTTCATGTCTTTCCCTCCCCCTTTCTCTCCCTCCCTCCTTCTCGCCTTCCCTCCCTTTCTGCTGGTAGAAGGTGGAGGACTCTGGTTTTAGTTCAGGGTCACTGTCAGCTCTCCAGCCCCAGGAACAGGCTCCATCAGCAGGCATGGCTCCCAGAGTTCACCCGCCCATGGCTGGAGGTATCCTGACTTTATTGATCAATGATCGTTATTGACAGATTATTGATCAGTGTCTCTACCTGACAGATTATTGATCAGTGTCTCTCTGTGTCCTCCTCATCTTCAGGTCCACAGCCGGTATTCCAGCAAAAACCATTTGGACCATCCCTGTCCTCCTCAGCTCTCTTCACCTCCCACCCTCAGGGCCTCCTTGGGCCTCCTCACCCCACTCTGACTCCTCAGGGCTCCTCTGCCTCATCTCAAACACTGTCTCTCCAACCCTCCCAGCCTCACCTCCTCCTCCAGAACCACAACCAGCCTCCACACCTGGGGACTTCCACCCAGGTCCAAAACAAAGCTGTCTTCCCCCAGAAACAGAACCAGGACCAGGACCTGGACCAGGACCAGCACAGGCCCCTGCTCCTGGAGGAACAGCCGCTCCTTCTGCAGGACCTCCTGGACCAGGAGCGCCAGGAGCAGCAGCAGCAGAAACAGATGCAGGCCCTTATCAGACAGAGGTCCACCACAGAGTCTGTGATACCAAACATGGGTAAGACCTGAACCAGTACCACTGTTCTGTGTCCTATGCTTTTAGTTTGAAAAGTAACTGTGTGTGTGTGTGTGTTCAGCAGACTTCGACTCCATCTCTGATCCCATCATGAAGGCCAAGATGGTGGCTCTGAAGGGCATCAACAAGGTCATGACCCAGGGCAGCCTGGGACTCAACCCCATGGTCATCAACAGGTACGACCTCTGACCTCTGAGGGAACTGCTGACACTCTACTTCCTGTGTGGAGGTTTCTGACATTTGTGTGTGTGTGTGTGTGTGTCAGGTTTCAGCAGGCTCCGGTGGCCTCGGTGGCTCCGGTGGTCCCGTTGGCAGCACAGGGGGCCCCTGTGGATCCTCCGGGTTCAGAGGGGACTCCTCAGCCTCCACACATGGTGGCACAGGTGTGTAACCATGATACAATGTCTGGCTGGTCATCATTAATTAATTAATTGAATTAGTGTAATCGTTCCTGTGTGTCTTCCTGTCAGGACGGGAAGTTGAACCCTCAGCTGGTGCGCCCGACCCCCCCCACCTTCGGCCCGGGCTTCGTTAGTGAGTATCCGAGCTGTGAAGACTCGACCGCTCGTCTGAGTATGATCCAGCCGACGCAAAACAAAGCTCTTGTGTCTCCTGCAGACGAGTCTCAGCGGCGTCAGTACGAGGAGTGGTTGGGGGAGACGCAGCGACTCCTGCAGATGCAGCAGCGCCTCCTGGAGGAGCAGATCGCCGCTCACCGCAAGACCAAGAAATCTCTGTCAGCCAAACAGAGAACGGCCAAGAAGGCTGGAAGACCCTTTGCCGACGAGGACGCCGCCCAGCTCCGCCACATCACGGAGCAGCAGGGCACGGTCCAGAAACAGCTGGAGCAGGTACACGACCTCACCTGGGGGAGGCGGAGCTCGATGCAGTGGGACAGCTGTAGAGTTTCCTGATGGACAGATCGCTTTAGTTAGCAGCACAGCTAATTGTGCTAACTAGCTAATGTAAAAGTGAAGTTAAACTGCTCGTCAGGAAATTCATCAATGAAAAAAAATGTTCTGGAGTTTGTGCATTTGGTGGAGTGGTGCAGCGACTTTTTGCCATCCACAGATGTGCACATTAGAAAAGAGTCAGGTTCCTAAACCAGCTGCTCCCTGTAGTCTCTTGGGGACTGTGTTCAGTGGTAGGTGAATCCACATGTGGTGTTGTAGCGTTGAGTGTTTACGGCAACGGGACAGCGTCCGTTGGCCGACGCGTCAGGCGGTGACAAGCTTTATGTTTGTGTGTCTGTTCAGATCCGGAAGCAGCAGAAGGACCACGCAGAGCTGATCGAGGACTACAGGACCAAACAGCAGCAGCAGAAGGCGCTGCAGCAACAGCCGGCTGCTCCTCCCATGATTCCTGCTGGAGCTCCACCTCAGCCCATTGTGGCCATGCAGCCCCACCCGGGCGGTCCAACCCCTGCCTGTGTCCCAAACGTACCCCCTGGTTGGAGCCCAGGTGGCGTGGCCCCGGGGGTGATAAGGCAGAGGATGCCTCTTCAACTGCCTCCTCAGATGCCCCCCGCCCCGACCCAGACTCGCCCGCACACCCAGACCCCTCCAGCCATGGTACCAGGCCTCGCTGCACAGACAGTGGCCTTCACTGCAGGCCCCAGGGGGCCCGCTGGTGGCCCCAATGGAGCCGCAGGAGATGGAGCTGCACCCCCTCGACAGGTAAGGCTGACCGGAGGAGATGTGTGAGCTGTTTTTATAGTCACAGGTGTGTAGCCCAGAGAAGTGACAGGTGCCTGTTTCCTATTTGCAGGTGAACTTTGATGACAACAACCCGTTCAGTGAAGGTTTCCAGGAGAGAGAGAGGAGGGAGAGGCTGAGGGAACAGCAGGAGAGGCAGAGAGTCCAACTCATGCAGGAGGTACACACATTTACACTCAGACACATTTATACACACACACGTGTTGTGTTGACGTGTAGCTGTTGACCTCTCAGGTGGAGCGTCATCGCGCTCTACAGCAGAGGCTGGAGCTGGAGCAGCAGGGCCTCCTGGGGGCCTCTATGGTTCCTGGAGCCGGAGTAGCAGCCATGCCCGTATCTGGAGCTGTATCTGGGGCTCGAGTCAGACCTGGTGGTCCTGCTGCAACTGTGCCTGCCACCGGAGGGGACAGCCTCTCCCAGATGCCTTTCTTCAGCTCTGAGCTGCCCCAGGATTTCCTCCAGTCCCCTCCGTCTTCCAGACCTCCTCCACAGCACCAGGGCCAGGTGGGGGCTCCGTTCCCCCAACAGGCAGGCCTCCACCAAGGCTTCACAGGAGGACCCCTGCACCCTGGAGCTCACCCGGCTGCAGCAGAGCGGCCTCCTGTGGATTTGGCTCTTTCCAACCTCCAAATCAGACCACGGTTCTCTGGCCCTGTCAGGCCCACCAGGCCTGTAGCCCAGGGACAGGTACAAACTGTCGGGATAGGAGCAGCTGGAATGACCCTCTCCCATCCCGGAGGTCAAGCTCATCAGTTTGGTCACGACTCCTCCTCTTCCTCCCCCTCTAACCCCTTCCCCCCCTCTTTCCCCTGCGCCTCCTCCGGAGGCTCCGCCTCCCTCATCCAGCTGTACTCTGACATCATCCCCGACGACAAACCAAAGAAGAAGAGGAGCAGGAAGAGGGATGGAGACGACGGCGGAGGGGGAGCCAGGACACCGCTGTCCTCACACTCTGATGATATCACAGCCCCGCCCACTCCGACTGTCTCCGACACTTCCTGCTCCACGCCAACTCGGAGCAGCACGGACCAATCAGATCTGTCCTTCTCTCTTAGCTCCTCCCTCTGTGGTCTGGCTCCGTCGTCAGAGTTGGAGAGGCAGCTGTCAGTCACCTCTGTAGCTCAACAGAGAGTCTCCGTCTTGGGCATGGAGTCTGTGAGAGGTCCTCTCTGTGCAGCTGGTCTGGAAGTCAAGGTTAGGATCATAACCTGGAGCAGATTGTTGTGGTGCTGAAGTGTCAGCTCAGGTTTTTAGTGTTGTCATCTCGTCTTCCTTGCAGGAGGAGCGGGAGGAGGGAGGAGCATGTGGAGGAGGTGTGGTGAAGACGGAGGATGGTGGGGGTGAGGGATTCTCCTCCCCCTCTTCTCTGCACGGGGGAGGAAAAGATGGAGATGGAGGGAAGGAGCTCCTCAGACACCTGCTGAAGGAGAAGACCTCCCCACCCACCACGCCCTCACCCACCCACCAGGCCCCGCCCACTGCCCACCGACAGCTGTCCAATGAGAGCATCCGGTCCGAGGAAGATGACAGACCTGGTTCCCATGGCAACATGGTGAGGAGGGGGTTAACTCTGATGTTATAATTAACTGACGTTAGCCCCTAGTGCTAGCTGCAGTGTCACACACTGTCCCATAATGCCTCTGTTACCATGGCGACCTGTGTCCTCCAGGTGAACAGTCCAGATCTGCTGGACTCGTCCGGCAGGAAGAAGACGACGCAGCGCTGTAAGAGACTCGCTCGGCCGGACAAAGACAGACCTCCTCCCAAAAACAAGAGGAGGAAGAAAGAGGAGGAGGAGAAGACGCTCCACTCCTCCTCTGACCCGCTGATGACTCAGCTGTCAGTGCTGCCCCTCATGGAGCCGGTCCTGGGGGTGGATCTGAGTCTGTTCCCCCCATACGGCAGCTCCTCTCTGGGCAGAGACTCCAGACTGACCGGCTCCTTTGGCAACGCCTGCCTAGATGGAGTCACTGACTACTACTCCCAGCTCATATACAAGGTACTACTACAGTTGTACTACAGTACAGCTACAGTACAGTACTACTACAGATATACTACCGTCATTCACTCGTGTCTCTCCTCCAGCAGAATAACCTCAGTAACCCGCCCACACCTCCGGCCTCCCTACCCCCCACACCCCCACCTGTCGCCAGGCAGAAACTGGTGAATGGCTTCGCCACAACAGAGGAGCTGACGAGGAAAGACATCACCGAGCAGGACGGTAAGACAACAGAAACATGACACAATGAAAACATGGGATCATCAGGATGGTAAGACAGATGAGAGGTGAGACTTTTTTCTCTCAGTTAAAGGTCTGAAGCAGAAGGGGGAGGGGCTTGTGCCTCTAAACCACGCCTCTAAGACTGTAGATGTCCCTGCCTCCCTGCCGACCCCGCCCCACAACAACCAGGAAGAGCTCAGGTACCAAAGAAGAGGTTCTCCTCCTCCTGTTGCTCTGACACGTCTCTCTCCTCCTCCTGTTGCTCTGACACGTCTCTCTCCTCCCCCTTCTCCTCCTCCTCCTGCTCCTTCAGGATCCAGGAGTCATCGGAGCGTGACAGTCCTGATGGTTTTGTCCCGTCGTCGTCTCCAGAGAGCGTTGCCGACATGGAGGTCAGCAGGTATCCTGACCTCTCCTTCATCAAGCTGGAGCCGCCCTCGCCCTGCCCGTCGCCTACATTTCCCATCATGCCTTGCTCCTGGGGTAAAGGTCCGTCAATGTCGGAGAACATCTCGTAAAGTGTATTTTAATCTAATTATCATTGTAATAGACGTGTGTGTGTGTGTGTGTGTGTGTGTGTGGGTTCTGCAGTGAAACAGGAAGTGAAGGTGGAGCCTAACTATCAGGGTCCTCCCTCCTGCTCTAATACAGACCTGGTTACCATAGCGATAACCCTGAACCCTCTTGCCACTCAGGTAAGCGTCGCTCTCCTCCCCTGTGTCTGTACATTGATTCGGCTGTAGCCCCGCCCTCCTGTGACATCACTGTGACTGTGTGTTACAGAACGTTGCAGGTGTCATGGCGGCAGTGGCGGAGCTGCTGCGGGTTCCCGTCCCCGTCGACTACCAGCTGAGCCGACCCGCCGGACCCGAGCGCAGCTCTCTGGCTCTGCTGGCTGGAGTCCGAGTGCCGCTCACACAGGTGGGACACAAACAGGAAAGACTTTTAATTTGAAAGTCCTGTTCACCTTCATAATAAAGGTCATTGTTCTGAGCGACATCTTGATGGTGAAAAACTCACTGCTGTTGGTGTGTGTGTGCAGGGTTCAACAGGAAGTAGACAGCAGAGACCTCCAGCTGCTGCTGGGAACACTGGTGTGTACACACACACTCACACACACTCACACACACACTCTTGTAGTTGTGGTTTACCTTCTTTAAGTCCTGACTTGTGATTCATAGATGTTTTGCCTCCAGGTGTCAGAATGGACTACATTCAACATGGCAGTGCTGCTGCTGGGACTCAGAGCTGCAGCTACTGCAAGGGGCTGCTGGGAAACGGAGTCCGCATCCTCAAGGAGCTCAAACAGGTTGGAAATAGCTGTGTGACACAGAGAAACAACAAAGATGGCAGACAGGAAATGACCTGTGTGTGTGTGTGTGTGTGTGTGTGTGTGACAGGAGGGTCAGTCCAGACCCGGGTCCGGCCCAGTGTTCTGCAGTCCAAATTGCTCTGCACTCTTCACATCCAGCATGCAGAGCAGAACATCTGGAAACAAGGTGAGGTCATAGTAGCACTGGAGCCTACATTTCCCATAATGCATTATTAACTTGTCAGATGATGTCACAGCCATCTGTGTGTCGTCAGGCTGCAGACGCTCTCAGCAGAGTGCAGCACCACTACACCAACAACATGTCCTCCATCGCTGTGCACTCCCTCCTCCACGCTCCTGCCTCACCTCCACCCACCTCCTCCTCGCCACCACTCTCCTTCCCTGCTGCCTCCACCATCACCATGGAGACCAGGCCACGCATGGACAGCCTCAAGGTGGGTGTGGTTACTGACCAAATTATCAAAGTACAGATGATCAGGCAATTGACTGAAGCTCTGATTGGTTCATAGGTGAAGGTGAAGTTAAAGCCCCGCCCCCGGGCAGTCCCAGGTGGAGAGGACTTGATGTCATCTCGACACCTGAAGAGGACGAAGAGCTGCCGGTGGAGACGCTGGAGTGTTAGCATCACGCTCAGCAGGTTAGCCTGTTAGCATCGTTCTCTGTGGGTATGGTCAAAAAATGAGCTCCTAAGTTCTTTCCTAACCACTTTTCCTAACCACTTTTCCTAACCACTTTTCCTTGATCTGGATGGAAAAGAGAAAGAGACAGGAGAGGTGAAAAGGAAAGATGTGAAGGAGAGGTGATGAGGAGTTAGGAGAAGTGGACTGCTCTCACACTCAGACTCCGTCATGAAGCGACGGTGAATGTTATTGACGTGATCTGTGGTAAAACTACAAAGTCCAGAAGATGGACTACAAACGCTCATCTGAGATACTTCCTGGATCCTCCCCGCGCTCTGACCGTGTTGTTTCATGCAGGAAATATAAAAAATGTGACGTCAACACCAACGTCAGAGTGAAATAATAAATGAATATTGTCCACCTGTCACAGTCAGGTGAAGTGTTTGTTACCTGGTCTGGTCGCTCACCCTCCTGTCCACTCAGATAGAAACATATTAGCAAGTTATGGCAAAGATATCTGATTAATCAGCAACGGGAACTTCATGATGACCTGCAGGACGCTGGATGGCACAGTTCCAAACAGTTTGTACTCAGTCAACAACAGAGCAGCTCACCTCCTTTCCTTTCCTAAAGGATGGATTCAAACGGCTCCAACACATCAGTGAGGATCCTTCAGGAGACAAACTGACTGACCGCACCCTATGTCTGTCTTTTTACCCAGAGGCCCTTGCATCCCCAGTGAAGCAGTTGCCATGCCAACAGAGGAGGAAGTGGATGTGCTGTTGGAGAAGTTGGGGGCGTGTCTTCGTCCTGACCCGTTACCCAAAGACCAGCGCCGGTGCTGCTTCTGTAACCAGCAGGGAGACGGACAGACAGACGGGCCAGCCAGACTGCTGAACCTGGACCTGGACCTGTGGGTGAGTCTGCTGGGCTCAGTTCTACTGCTATCCAGTCTGGACCAACAGAGTCTGTTGGTAATCTGTGTGTCTGTGTGTGTCTCAGGTCCACCTGAACTGTGCTCTGTGGTCCAGCGAGGTGTACGAGACTCAGGCCGGCGCTCTGATCAACGTGGAGCTGGCTCTGAGACGAGGTCTGACTCTGCGCTGCGCTCACTGTCAGCAGACCGGTGCCACAAGCGGCTGCAACCGCCTCCGCTGCACCAACACCTACCACTTCACCTGCGCCCTGCAGGCCCAGTGCACCTTCTTCAAGGTGATAAAACACGGTCTCACGCTCTCGTGTGTTGAGTCGTCACGTCATGCTAACACACTCTGCTCTGTCTCCTCAAGGATAAGACCATGCTCTGCCACCTCCATAAGCCCAGGATGGTTCCTCTCAGTGGGGACAAGTCCTCCAGCTGCTCCCCCTCCTCCACCCCGGTGCAGACCCCTGACCTGGCGACAATGGCAGCCTGCGACCCGTACGACTCTGAGCTGCGTTGCTTCTCCGTGTTCCGGCGGGTGTTCGTGCAGCGGGACGAGGCGCGGCAGATCGCTGCCGTGGTGCAGCGCGGCGAGCGGCAGCACACCTTCAGGGTGGGCAGCCTGCTGTTCCGCTCCATCGGCAGGCTCCTGCCACAGCAGATGAATGCCTTCCACAACAAGAACGCCATCTTCCCCATCGGTTACCACGCCAACCGCATCTACTGGAGCATGCGCCACAGCAGCCGGTAAAAAAAAAACTCCCTTACTACAGCTGAGATCAGAACTCTGTCTCCCATGATGCTTAGCTAACCTGTGACATCACTGCGCCTGCAGGCGCTGTAAGTACATGTGCTGCATCGAGGAGCACGACGGCCAGCCGCTGTTCAAAGTGAAGGTGGTGGAGAAAGGCTACGATGACCTCACACTGACCGGACCAACGCCTAAAGGTAAGCACCACCTGTCTGTGCAGAGGTGGAGGCAGTACTTTGACCCGTAAGTAACTATGTAATTATGAAGTAATCGCGTAACCGTCTGCCTCCAGCTGTGTGGGACCAGATCCTGGAGCCCGTGTCACACATGAGATCGTCCACCGGGACGCTCAAGCTGTTCCCAGTTTACCTGAAGGGAGAAGATCTGTTCGGTTTGACCACGTCTGCCGTGACCCGGATCATCGAGTCTGTGCGTACTCGCTCACACACACACACACACACACACACACACACACACTCTCACTCACTCTAATCCAGACTCATACTGACTTCTGCTGTGTGTGTGTGTGTGTGTAGCTGCCAGGTGTGGAGACCTGCGAGCGTTACACCTTCCGTTACGGCAGGAACCCTCTCATGGAGTGGCCTCTGGCCTTCAACCCATCTGGTTCGGCCCGCTCTGAACCCAAAGCCTGCCAGATCAAGAGGTACCACAGATCAACATGATTAACGCCGTCAGCTGCGTGATGCAGGACGCGGCGACGTGCTCGTTAACAGTCGTTTTTCATACCTGTGTCTGTCAGACCCAACCTGTTGACCAGCATCGCTCCCAGGTGTCAGGGCTCGGTGGGCTCCATCGTGGGCCTCGTGCCCGGCGTCATCTCTCTGTCTCCGGGCGAGTCGGTGGCTGGAGCTCACCAGGGCCGTCACTCCAAGGCATCCCAGTACAGACGCATGAAGGCCGAGTGGAAGACCAACGTCTACCTGGCCCGCTCTCGCATCCAGGTAAGACGCCTCCGTGAAGGCAGAGTGAACACATGACTGCTGCCCCAAGGACTGCTGACTGATCAGGTGTGTGTGCGTGTGTGTGCAGGGTCTGGGTCTCTATGCTGCCAGAGACATTGAGAAATGCACCATGGTCATTGAGTACATCGGCACCATCATCAGGAGTGAAGTAGCCAATCGTAAAGAGAGGCTGTACGAGTCACAGGTAACAATAAAAGAGGGTCACACCTGATCAGTGACCTCATAAACATGTTAGGACCACACACACACACACTGATGTTTCTGTGTGTGTGTGTGTGTGTGTGTGTGTGTGTGTAGAACCGCGGAGTGTACATGTTTCGGATAGACAATGACTTCGTGATCGACGCCACCATCACTGGAGGACCGGCCAGGTGAGACCAATCAGACCAATCAGATCACTGATCACTGGCTGACTGTCCACAGGTAAACAAACCCCGCCTCTGTGTGTGATTGACAGGTACATCAACCACTCGTGTTCTCCCAACTGCATCACAGAGGTGGTCACTGTGGAGAAGGAGAACAAGATCATCATCAGCTCCTGCAGACGCATCCAGAGAGGAGAAGAGGTGCCTGTCTGTCTGTCTGCCTGTCTGTCTGTCTGCCTGTCTGTCTGTCTGTCTGTCTGTCTGTCTCTCATAATGGCACACAGTAGGACAGAGCATTGAGGCTAAACTTTAATGAGTGCAACAGAGCTGTCATCAGTTAATGTCTGCCTGTCTCTCTCTCTCTCCCTGTCTGACTGCCTGTCTGTCTCTCTCTCAGCTGTCTTACGACTACAAGTTTGACCTGGAGGACGATCAACATAAGATCCCGTGTCACTGTGGAGCTGTCAACTGCCGCAAATGGATGAACTGAACACACTCTCTCTCTCTCTCTCTCTCTCTCTCTCTCTCTCTCTCTCTCTCTCTCTCTCTCTCTCTCTCGGTGCTGAAACTGGATGTTGATCCCTGTCGCTGTGTGGGCGGAGCTACACTTAATAGAAGTCCAATCAAACAGATCAGAGATAATGACAGGGGCGGGGTTATATGTATGGGGGCGGGGTTACACGTGTGTGGGTGGGGTTCGTATGGGCAGGTGTGAGGGGGCGGGGCTTATGACGAGGCTGGTCCTCTGTGTGTATATTGAGTGTAAATGTGAAATGAGACGCTTCATGAAGCTGCACTAAACAGACGATTCCCACAGAACATACTTGATTCCTGCTGCTCCTCCACCTGCTCCTCCTCCTCCCCCTGCTCCTTCTCCTCCTCCACCTGCTCCTCCTCCACCTGCTCCTCCTCCTGCATTGTGTTCATTTCCTGTAAAATAAGAGATTTGTTTTTGTATTTATTACTGAATGAAGATATTTTTTAGTCCACGGTGCGTTCGGAGCTGCAGCGTGTAAATATGTGTATGATAAACATCGTCATCCTCACCTTCATCAGCTGTCCATCTTTCGTTTCCTGTCCCGGCGCATTCTGATTGGACAAAGACTGCGAACAGTGTCGGGTTTCACTGCGGCCTTCAGCTGACCTCAGTGTCTTTGTGTTTCAGTTTGCCCAGAGTTTTGTCTGCAGGCGTCGTGTTTTTGTTTTCTGTGGAGTCCTGCTGCCGTGTACATACGAGGTTCTATCAGGACTCTGCTGACGTCACACTTTTTTTATTATTGGACGTAAACATGATGATGATGACGATGAAGAAATGTGGAATCTGATTTAGAATCATTTACAGAAATAAAATATTTTACATCTTAAAGAAACGTGTGTGTGTGTGTGTGTGGTCCCGTCTTAACATTGACTTTGTAATGTACTTAATTTGGTTTTGGTGTGGACTCCGAGTGTGTGGCGCTGTAAAAAGCACCTTCAGAAAAACAAAACGTTCTCTGGACCGGTCACTTGATCCGAGGAGCACAGCTGCTGGTTCACCTCCTCATTTCTCCAGTTCAACGTCTTTTCTGACGGTAATCAGTACGGGCAATATATTCGAGCCTTTGTTTAATTTTCATGATCATGAAAACTCAAACTTCAGTATCTCAGATTGGAATATTACATGAGGCAGAAAGGTTGCAGACTCATGAATATTCATGTGCATGACTTCCTGCACGGAGGTGGTCAGCCTGTGGCACTGCTCAGGTGTCAGCAGGGTCTGCCATCTTCCTCTTGACAGCACTCAGGTTCTCTGTGTGGCTCAGGTGAGGAGAGTTTGCTGGCCTGCAGTCATTTAACCAGGTAGGTTCTTCTGGCAGTGTGAGCAGGTGTCAAGTCCTGCAGGGAAATGAGCATCTCCATCAGGCTCGTCAGCAGAAGGAAACACGAACTTCCTCCAGACTCTGAGACTTTGACTTCCAAATGAAATGTAACAATTACTTTCATCTGAAAAAGGAGCAACAGACCAGACGTGTTTCTCCATCGCCAGGTAAGAAGCTTCTGGTCCTGAAGGAGGACACACCTCAGTGAGGAACCTTCATGAGACCATTGGACCGCAGCCTGAGGTCCGACCAGACAAACTGACGTTGTCCTTAGGTCAGAGAGGTTCTGTCCTGGTTTTATTTTGAAAGTTGCGACTTGAACAGAGTTCCTGTTTACAGGTGTCTTTTTATTGTGAAAGTTGTGACCGGAAGTCACATGGTTAGGTGACGTTTGTGTAGGGAACTTGCTGCGCACACACACACACACACGGAGGCTTGCTGTGTGAGGACGATGACGGTGTGAAGGAGGACCGGTGTCCGCTCTCTGCTCCGCGGGAGATCGTGCTCAGTTGACCCGCTGCGGCTAACCGACGCGAAGCCTCGGTGGGTCCGACCAGCTGGACACAGCGCCGCTGCTACAGGCCGATGACCCGTGAGTAGAGTCCGGCCGAGAGGCTCAAGTGTCCGGCGTGACGGGGCAGCGTGCTCCGGGGTGTGTAAGCAGAACCCCGCGAAGCTCCGGCTGTTAGCATTCCACCTCAGGGCTAAGCTAACGCTGGCTAAGCTAACGGGTTCCATTATCGGACACGGGTTTGTCCGCTCAGCTCCTCCAACACACGGCTTACTTACTCCAGGCAGATCCGACAGGAAGTGACTCACCTGTCAGCCCAGGTGTCACGATGTGCAGAAGGTTGAAGGCGTTACAAACTAAACCGGAAAATGCGGCGATCCGCTTCTCATCGACACGCACGTGCGTCATCCCCGAACACACCTGTTCACCTGTTTTAATTCGGCATGCGACTAATTGATTGACATCCATTAACATTTGATTAACGTCACGTGGTTTCCGGTCGGTTCAGCCGCTGATGTTGCTATTCATAGTGTGGACTGTTGAGGTGTTAACAGGTGAGCACGCTCTCAGCTACAAATCTTCAAATGTCAGATTTTTAGTTCTTATGGACCGAGTCGTTTTCACACCTTTACCTGTGGCAGTGATGACGTCAGCAGGTCTTGTCATCCAGAACAAAGTGTCTTTAAAGTAAATGACTGACCTGTTGGCCTCAGACTTATTAACCAGTGTACAGGAGGACACCTGACACCTCGTGACTCCTGTTAAGCTCACCTGCTCAGGTGTTTGCTGACATCAGACGTGGACTGTGCTCTGTTACAGCTCCTGGTTCTGATTCTTTTGGGCCGCCTCAGCTGCTTCGTGCAGGGCCGGACCTCGGCTTTTAGTGGCTTGAAACAGTCCACACACACACACGCATGCACACACACACGTTGTCTGACAGTAACTCTGTGTGTTCATGAAGGAGGGGCTCTGAGGCTTACCTGTGATTCCTCACCTACAGTGGTCACACCTGAGCGGTAACCATAGTAAGAGACAGTAGAGAATCTCCGTTCCAGATGGTTCTGTGTAACAAACAGTTCCAGTCTCTCTCTCTCTCTCTCTCTACAGCAGTGTAATGTAAGGCAATGCCCGCTCGGCCATCATGGCCAGTGTCACGCTGAGGTACTTCTGTTATGGCTGCCTCGTCACCTCGGCGACCTGGTCCGTCCTCCTCTTCCTGTACTTCTCGATGGGGACGGAGCCCAGCCATGGCAGGACCCCCCTGCAGCACCACAGCCAGCCAATCACCAAGGTCCTGGTCAACCAAAGAGAGGGGCATCGGCCTCTGCCAGCCAATAAGGGAGTGGAGCTATCACCAGAGATGGGTGAGTCACCGTCGCGTGTTCAGGTGCTGCTGGGAATATTAAACCTGGTTTGGACCAGTCCCGGCTGACGGTCTCCGGTCTCTCTAACACTGGTTTTGTCTGCAGGGATGATCTTTAACGAAGCAGATCAGGAGGTGAGGGATACAGGTTACCATCGACACGCCTTCAATGTCCTCATCTCCACCAGACTGGGATACCACAGAGAACTGCCCGACACCAGAGACTCCCAGTAAGAACCACCAGAGAGATTTAAGACAACTTTATTGATGATAAACCACTGGTTAGTGATAAACTGCTGGCTAGTGATGATAAACTGCTGGTTAGTGATGATAAACTGCTGGTTAGTGATAATAAACTGCTGGTTAGTGAAGATAAACTGCTGGTTAGTGAAGATAAACTGCTGGTTAGTGAAGATAAACTGCTGGTTAGTGATGATAAACTGCTGGTTAGTGAAGATAAACTGCTGGTTAGTGATAAACTGCTGGTTAGTGATGATAAACTGCTGGTTAGTGATGATAAACTGCTGGTTAGTGAAGATAAACTGCTGGTTAGTGAAGATAAACTGCTGGTTAGTGATAAACTGCTGGTTAGTGATGATAAACTGCTGGTTAGTGATAATAAACTGCTGGTTAGTGAAGATAAACTGCTGGTTAGTGATGATAAACTGCTGGTTAGTGAAGATAAACTGATCGTTACTGACCGGCTCTCTGCAGGTGTCGGGATAAGGTGTATCCGTCGGCTCTACCCTCTGCCAGTGTCGTGATCTGTTTCTTCAACGAGGCGTTCTCCGCCCTGCTGAGGACGGTCCACAGCGTTCTGGACAGAACGCCGGGGTACCTGCTGCACGAAATCATCCTGGTGGACGACCACAGTGAGCTCGGTAACACCCAGCTAACACAAATATCTGATTCATCCTTAATTTAGATTTTGCTTGAGCGATTGATGGTCTTTGTGTTTCTGTCAAAGCAGCACTGAATGTTTGTGTGTGAGCTGATGATTCCATGTTGGTGTCCATTTAGATGAGCTGAAGGACGACTTGGACCGGTACGTCAGGGAGGAGCTGCAGGGGAAAGTCAAACTAGTGAGGAACCAGAGGAGGGAAGGACTCATCAGAGGACGTATGATAGGAGCCTCACATGCTACTGGTACATCCTAACTTCCTACCTCCTTAACCAGTACCTCCTTGTTCCCCATTTCCTAATAAATACATAATTCTCTATACACGCATAATCTGTATTTGTCTGATGTTCCATGTTCCCTACTTCCTTCATCTATATCCTTGTTTCCTACTTCTTTGTACATCCTTAATCTGTACCTCCTTATTCCATAGTCCATATGTTCATGCTTCCTTATATCCTTGTAAGGATCTATCAACTATCATTTTCAAGTGTTGTTGTGGTTGAGCTCCTGACAGGTGGTCTGTGTGTGTCCAGGTGAGGTGCTGGTCTTCCTGGACAGTCACTGTGAGGTGAACAAGGCGTGGCTGCAGCCTCTGCTGGCTCCCATCCAGAAGGATCGCCACACTGTCGTCTGCCCCGTCATCGACATCATCTCAGCCGACACTCTGTCCTACTCGCCCTCACCCATCGTCAGGGGCGGATTCAACTGGGGGCTGCACTTCAAGTGGGACCCCGTCCCCCCCTCCGAGCTCAACGGCCCCGAGGGAACGTCCGGACCAATCAGGTAACTAGTTGACCTGACCAGGTAATCTGTCAGCAGCCGGACCATGCCTCAATTCCTGCCCCCCTCCCCCCAGGTCTCCCACCATGGCAGGCGGCCTATTCGCCATGAACAGAAAGTACTTTAACGAGCTCGGCCAATACGACGCCGGGATGGACATCTGGGGCGGGGAGAACCTGGAGATCTCTTTCAGGGTGAGGAAGCTGTTTTAACTGACCGTCAGCTAGACGTGACATGAACATGACATTAACTCGTGTAACACACGGTGACTCTACAGCACTGTGCCACACATCAGTGAACCACACGGGTTAAAGTTCTCGCCGACATGATGGATGTCCGTCCCTCCGTTAGACCAGTGATTCTTGAGCGCCATAGACTATCAACTGACAACCAGAGACATCACTGTCACCCATGAGATGCTCAGTTACTGCCTCACACCACTTGGTGGCAGTAATGTGTCAGTCAGTCTGTGTGTGTGTGTGTGTGTGCGCGCAGACACGTTGAAACGTTTATTATTTTTATTTAACAGAAAGCCTGTCTCACGCTCGCCCTCTGTCTGTCTGTCAGATCTGGATGTGTGGCGGTCAGCTGCTCATCATCCCGTGCTCCAGGGTCGGACACATCTTCAGGAAGCGGCGTCCGTACGGCTCTCCAGGGGGGCAGGACACCATGGCCCACAATTCCCTGCGGCTGGCGCACGTCTGGATGGACGAGTACAAGGTGCACACACTCATACACCCTTGTGAACACACTCACACACAGAGGTCCTGAAGCAGCATCTAACCTCACTTCCTGTCTTGTGGTCCAATCAGGAGCAGTATCTGTCCCTGCGTACGGAGCTACGCGAGCGCAGTTACGGTGACATCAGCGAGCGCGTGGCGTTGAGGAAGCGGCTGCAGTGTCGTTCGTTCCGCTGGTACCTGGACACCGTGTATCCCGAGATGCAGACGCTGCCCAATGGCAACAAGCAGCAGCAGCCGGTGTTCATCAACAAGGGCCTGAGGCGACCCAAAGTCCTGCAGAGAGGACAGGTACCTGAATGCATCATTCATATGTTTACTGCCACGCGTTCAGAGCCTGACCATCACTAACCTGTCCTTCATCTTTCAGCTTCGTAACCTAGCAACTGGACGTTGTCTGGTGGCTCAGGGCAGAGCCAGTCAGAAGGGCGGAGTCGTTGTCCTGCGACCATGTGACCCCCGAGACCCCGAACAGGTGAGGCAGCCACATGACCATTAAAAACAACAGGAAGGCTTCTGATTGGATGGCTCCCTGACACCACCATATCTCCATCACAGTTTATAGTTAATGATTTGCTGCTGCTGTGCATCTGTGTCTCTGTCACAGGTTCCACTGCTGCTGTAATCATTCTATCATTCATTGTAATTGTACGACATGTTTGTGTTGATTGTTCTGTACATGTGACATCCATTGCACGTCTGTCCGTCCTGGGAGAGGGATCCCTCCTCTGTGGCTCTTCCTGAGGTTTCTTCCACATGTTTTCCCTGTTAAAGGTTTTTGTGGGCAAGTTTTTCCTCACTGGAACCGAGGGTCTAAGGACAGAGGGTGTCACTCCCTGTACAGACTGTGAAGCCTCTGAGGATAAATGTGTCTGTGACTTTGGGCTGTACAAATAAAATCTGATTTGATTGGATGTGTGTGTGTGTGTGTGTGTGTGTGTGTGTGTGTGTGTAGGACTGGGCCTATGATGAGGAGGGTCAGCTGATCTTGGCAAGTCTGCTGTGTCTTGATGTGTCTGAGGTTCGGACCTTTGACCCGCCCAGACTGATGAAGTGTCACGGCTCAGGGGGGTCGCAGCAGTGGAGCCTGGGGGTGAGACACACACACACACGCACACACACACACACACACACGCACACACACACATACACACACACACACTCACTCTGCGCTCAGTACCAGTCACAGAGAATGTCTGACCATGTTAGTGGGCGTTCAGGGACAGGCAAACCGGACGCCGGCGGCGTTTTCTCAGTACATTTCAGAAAGAAAGAAATAAAATGTTATTTCCTGATTGTTTCACAGCTGTTACAGTCAGCAGGTAAAGACACGCCCACAGCCACACTCTCCCTCTCTGACCTGTCTCTCTCTCTCTGACCTGTCTCTCCCTCTCTGACCTGTCTCTCTCTCTCTCCTGCAGAAGTCGAACCGGCTCTATCAGGTCTCGGTTGGTCAGTGTCTCGCCGTCGCTCAGCCAATCGGGCCCAAGGGTTACGTCTCCATGGCGATATGCGATGCCTCACAGGCGCAGCAGTGGCAGCTGGAGGGCTGAAGAGGATGACATCACACCTCCATGTGACAAGGAGATGGTTGAGGAGACAAGGACACGATCAAGGAGACAAGGACAGTGTCAAGGAGATGGCCGTGTTTTTAAAGACAATCTGAAGTCTCTTGTTCAGTCTTGGATCTTTGTGTTTTTACTGTTTTAGTTTTTCTCAGGACGACTTTGATCAAGCAGTCGGTTTGATTTTAGTTCTTTTAATGTTTGGGAAGAAACACTTCCAGGTTCCAGGACAGACTGGAAAATAAGGCTGAAGTATCCTAAAGTTTGGAGAGGTTTTCCAGGAACCAACAGGAGGAGTTTTTAAATTTGTCTATTTTCAAATCATCATAAATTTCAAACCACACCATGAAAGTCTGGTAATGACATTGAAAATTCTGGATTCATCATTGAAAACATGAATGAGTCTGTCAGACTGATGTGTAACATACGAGTGAAGTCAGGTGATATTTTACAGAACATGTGGAGCCTGAAGAACTTTATGTTTGTGACATTTCATCAATAAATGACAAGAATTAAATTTCTCAACGTCTGTGTTTCCTGTGATCCAGAACAGGTGTGACCAATGTTAGAACTACCAGGCTTTTTTTTCTTTTCGGGTTTTATCTGACAGACAGCTGAAGAGTGACGAGAGAGCGAGAGACAGATGTGACTGAGCCTCCACACACGGGCGGCTGCTCTACCAGCTGAGCTAAACAACGCCCTGAACTACCAGGCTTGAGTTCTGGTGGAGGTCCGAGGGAACCCTGTAGTAGTTCCAGGTGTCTTTGAGGAGTTCCTTACTGCCTTCACAAAGCGGTTCCCTCGGTTCTTCAGTACATTCTTGAAACGTGGAATTACACTTCAAGCAAATGTTCCAATTTTTATTGAAGAGTGAACGCTGTAAATGTTTCCTGTTGACCAAACGATTGACAGACCACAGAGATCAATACTGTGTGTGTGTGTGTGTTGGCCTGCAGCGTATTGACGAGAAGAGAAAGCTCATTATTTCAGGGGCTGATTCACTGGAAGCCATCAATTAGAGTCTTAACGCACACACACTAATTAACCTTATTGACCTCAGAGTTGGAGTTTAGGGACCGATTCAGTTTATTGATAAAACCGCTGACACAAATATCATCTCGTATAATCCAGGTTCAGAGTGTAATCTCTCTGTGGTAACCATGACTACAGCTGTACTCGAGTATTTACTCTGATTACATTACTTCTGATCAGCAGCCAATCATCATCCAGGTCAGCAGCAGCAGACCCAGCAGCAGCTAATATCACTGACTAGTCCAGCAGCAGTCAGCCCAGCTCGGCGTCTGTCTTTCAGCCTTTTATTTCACCAAGCTCTCACCAACCACTAAAAGTCAGTCCCAGATTTACTCTTGTCCGGCGGCTTCTTGCTCGCTCACTCTCTCCTTTTCTCTTCTTAGCTTCCTCCGTCAGCGTCCTCTTCACTCTCTGCCCCTCTGCCATCATGTGCAGCTAACAGCAGCTAACAGACTGAGCTAACAGCAGCTAACAGACTGAGCTAACAGCAGCTAACAGACTAAGCTAACAGCAGCTAACAGACTGAGCTAACAGCAGCTAACAGACTGAGCTAACATGAGCTAACAGCAGCTAACAGACTGAGCTAAGATGAGCTAACAGCAGCTAACAGACTGAGCTAACAGCAGCTAACAGACTAAGCTAACAGCAGCTAACAGACTGAGCTAACAGCAGCTAACAAACTGAGCTAACAGACTGAGCTAACAGCAGCTAACAGACTGAGCTAACATGAGCTAACAGCAGCTAACAGACTGAGCTAAGATGAGCTAACAGCAGCTAACAGACTGAGCTAACAGCAGCTAACAAACTGAGCTAACAGACTGAGCTAACAGCAGCTAACAGACTGAGCTAACAGCAGCTAACAGACTGAGCTAACAGCAGCTAACAGACTGAGCTAACATGAGCTAACAGCAGCTAACAGACTGAGCTAACAGCAGCTAACATGCGCTAACAGCCGCTAACAGACTGAGCTAACATGAGCTAACAGCAGCTAACAGACTGAGCTAACATGAGCTAACAGCAGCTCCAGCTGTCAGCAGTTTACTTCACTGTCCATCATAAACTCTGTAAATCACAGAATCTCAGTTTCACCAGAATCAGTGAAATAGTTTGTGTGTTTTAGGTTCTCGAGGTGTCTTTAGTCCTTCAGAATCTTTAATGTGGTTCCAGGACTATTCAAAGTGTTTGTGGAGCTCTCAAGGTTCCAGGATTCCTGAGGAGGACTTGAGCATCCTTTAGGAGTTACCAGAGGTTCATGAGGAGGTTTGTGAATTGAAGCTCTCATAGGCAGGTGTGTGTGTGTGTGTGTGTGTGTGTGTGTGTATGTGAGAGGGAGAGAGAGACAGGCCATGACTGAAAGCTTTGCAATATGACCTGCTGTGAAAATCAATGTGCATTAACACACACACACACACACACACACACACACACAGAGTCAATGTGACATCATGCAGTCTGATGGTTGAATTGAATCTGCCTCATAAATCCACATTTACAAATTTAGAGAAACTTTATTGGTGTGTGTGTGTGTGTGTGTGTGTGTGTGTGTGTGTGTGTGATTGTGAAACATGTTAGCATTAGCAACTATAAAGCCATTAGCATCGTTGCTTCATCCTGCACTGAGGTCAACTGTGTGTGTGTGTGTGTGTGTGTGCGAGAGGTAATCAGTGGTAAGTGGAGTGTGTTTCTGGACGGAGACGATCAGCCGCCTGAAGCCGATCAATACTGTGATCAATACTGTGTGTGTGTGTGTGTGTGATTATGTTAAACACTTGTTTATACAAACAGTGAAGTTGTGTCTGACTGTCAGGTGAACTCTCAACGTCCGGTTAGACATTTTAAAGAAGAATCAAAGTTTTAGGTTCAAACTCTGGTCAACACACACACACACACACACACACACACACACACACACACACACACAAACACACACACGCAGTTGAGTTTCAAAGTCTAAGTGTGTCAGTAAAATAATCAGATAACACACACACACTTTACTGTCAGTCCGGATACAGATATCTTACCGTGGCTGCAGACAGGCAGGCAGGCAGAGAGACAGACAGGCAGGCAGGCAGAGAGACAGACAGAGAGACAGACAGACAGGCAGGCAGAGAGACAGACAGACAGACAGGCAGGCAGAGAGACAGACAGAGAGACAGACAGACAGGCAGGCAGAGAGACAGACAGGCAGGCAGGCAGAGAGACAGACAGACAGACAGACAGCGGTGGTGAGTTTAATGTCTGCGTGCTGCATTCAGGGACCAGTGGCGGGTCGATGTGGACTATGAGCAGCATTGGAAGCAGCTCAGGCTCGCATTGATCTCCGTTCTCCATCAGATGAATAATAAAGTGTTTGTGTCACATCGCGGCACACGTTCCGCTCCGCTCACCAATGATCCAACATCAACATCCACGGACGGACCCTGAACACATCACGCTGTCCATCAGTAATGTTACATTAATGTTGATTTCATGTTCACGTATTATCATTGATCATTGTATTTCTGTTCAGTGCATAGACACCTGACCAGACCAAATGGTTACTATGGAAACCATGTGAGTAAACTCTCAGTTCAGATACACCTGTTAATACTCTTCTGTGAAGTACTCTGTGTACATTTGTATACTGGGCTATTCACTTCCACCTCTTCCTCCTCAGACTGAGACTCAGAGGACGGAGACAGACTGAGACTCAGAGGACTGAGACAGACTGAGACTCAGAGGACGGAGACTCAGAGGACTGAGACTAAGAGGACTGAGACAGACTGAGACTCAGAGGACTGAGACTCAGAGGACGGAGACAGACTGAGGCTCAGAGGACGGAGACAGACTGAGACACAGAGGACTGAGACAGACTGAGACTCAGAGGACGGAGACAGACTGAGGCTCAGAGGACGGAGACAGACTGAGACACAGAGGACGGAGACAGACTGAGACTCAGAGTACTGAGACTCAGAGGACGGAGACAGACTGAGACTCAGAGCACTGAGACAGACTGAGGCTCAGAGGACGGAGACAGACTGAGACTCAGAGGACGGAGACAGACTGAGACTCAGAGTACTGAGACTCAGAGGACGGAGACAGACTGAGACTCAGAGCACTGAGACAGACTGAGGCTCAGAGGACGGAGACAGACTGAGACACAGAGGACGGAGACAGACTGAGACTCAGAGCATTGAGACAGACTGAGACTCAGAGGACGGAGACAGACTGAGACTCAGAGTACTGAGACTCAGAGGACGGAGACAGACTGAGACTCAGAGGACTGAGACAGACTGAGACTCAGAGGACTGAGACTAAGAGGACTGAGACAGACTGAGACTCAGAGGACGGAGACAGACTGAGACTCAGAGGACGGAGACAGACTGAGGCTCAGAGGACGGAGACAGACTGAGACACAGAGGACTGAGACAGACTGAGACTCAGAGGACGGAGACAGACTGAGGCTCAGAGGACGGAGACAGACTGAGACACAGAGGACGGAGACAGACTGAGACTCAGAGTACTGAGACTCAGAGGACGGAGACAGACTGAGACTCAGAGCACTGAGACAGACTGAGGCTCAGAGGATGGAGACAGACTGAGACTCAGAGGACGGAGACAGACTGAGACTCAGAGTACTGAGACTCAGAGGACGGAGACAGACTGAGACTCAGAGCACTGAGACAGACTGAGGCTCAGAGGACGGAGACAGACTGAGACACAGAGGACGGAGACAGACTGAGACTCAGAGCACTGAGACAGACTAAGACTCAGAGGACGGAGACAGACTGAGACTCAGAGGACTGAGACAGACTGAGACTCAGAGGACTGAGACTCAGAGGACGGAGACAGACTGAGGCTCAGAGGACGGAGACAGACTGAGACACAGAGGACGGAGACAGACTAAGACTCAGAGCATTGAGACAGACTGAGACTCAGAGGACTGAGACAGACTGAGACTCAGAGGACTGAGACTCAGAGCACTGAGACAGACTGAGGCTCAGAGTACTGAGACAGACTGAGACTCAGAGTACTGAGACTCAGAGGACGGAGACAGACTGAGACTCAGAGGACTGAGACAGACTGAGACTCAGAGGACTGAGACTCAGAGGACGGAGACAGACTGAGGCTCAGAGAACGGAGACAGACTGAGACACAGAGGACGGAGACAGACTAAGACTCAGAGCATTGAGACAGACTGAGACTCAGAGGACTGAGACAGACTGAGACTCAGAGGACGGAGACTCAGAGGACTGAGACTCAGAGGACTGAGACAGACTGAGACTCAGAGGACTGAGACTCAGAGCACTGAGACAGACTGAGGCTCAGAGTACTGAGACAGACTGAGACTCAGAGTACTGAGACTCAGAGGACGGAGACAGACTGAGACTCAGAGGACTGAGACAGACTGAGACTCAGAGGACGGAGACAGACTGAGGCTCAGAGGACGGAGACAGACTGAGGCTCAGAGGACAGAGACAGACTGAGACTCAGAGCACTGAGACAGACTGAGACTCAGAGCATTGAGACACACTGAGACTCAGAGGACGGAGACAGACTGAGACTCAGAGGACGGAGACAGACTGAGACTCAGAGGATGGAGACAGACTGAGACTCAGAGTACTGAGACTCAGAGGACGGAGACAGACTGAGACTCAGAGCACTGAGACAGACTGAGGCTCAGAGGACGGAGACAGACTGAGACTCAGAGGACGGAGACAGACTGAGACTCAGAGTACTGAGACTCAGAGGACGGAGACAGACTGAGACTCAGAGCACTGAGACAGACTGAGGCTCAGAGGACGGAGACAGACTGAGACACAGAGGACGGAGACAGACTGAGACTCAGAGCACTGAGACAGACTAAGACTCAGAGCATTGAGACAGACTGAGACTCAGAGGACGGAGACAGACTGAGACTCAGAGTACTGAGACTCAGAGGACGGAGACAGACTGAGACTCAGAGGACAGAGACAGACTGAGACTCAGAGCACTGAGACAGACTGAGACTCAGAGGACTGAGACAGACTGAGACACAGAGGACGGAGACAGACTGAGACTCAGAGCACTGAGACAGACTAAGACTCAGAGCATTGAGACAGACTGAGACTCAGAGGACAGAGACAGACTGAGGCTCAGAGGACGGAGACAGACTGAGGCTCAGAGGACGGAGACAGACTAAGACACAGAGGACGGAGACAGACTGAGACTCAGAGCACTGAGACAGACTGAGACTCAGAGGACTGAGACAGACTGAGACTCAGAGGACGGAGACAGACTGAGACACAGAGGACGGAGACAGACTGAGACTCAGAGCACTGAGACAGACTAAGACTCAGAGCATTGAGACAGACTGAGACTCAGAGGACAGAGACAGACTGAGGCTCAGAGGACGGAGACAGACTGAGGCTCAGAGGACGGAGACAGACTAAGACACAGAGGACGGAGACAGACTGAGACTCAGAGGACAGAGACAGACTGAGGCTCAGAGGACTGAGACAGACTGAGACAGAGATCATCATCGTGTGTGTTATGGGATTTGAAGTGTTTGTCGTAACTGCAGCAGAGTGTCTCAGCTATTGATCAGCTGCTCTGCTGGGAACCAATCAGCTTCCTGTTTGTGTAAGTGAATTACACTAAAGTGTGTGTGTGTGTGTGTGTGTGTGTGTGTGTGTGTGGCCCCCCAGGGCTTAATGAAATAGGAGGTTACATCTGGGTCTCAGTGTGGACAATCGATTAGAGAGAGTGTGGGGGAGGAGGAAGAGGAGGGGGAGGAGGAAGAGGAGGAGGAAGTGCTGAGTCTGAAGCTCCACCTCGGGCTTCACATCGGAGTGAAGAGCAACGGGAGAGGAAGTGAGAACAAGAGCCAAAATGGAAATAAAGACCGACCTGAAAACCTGAGAGGAGAGACGCTTTTATTTTGAAATTCTGTGAGAACAGACATCAGATCAGCAGGAAACAGAACACGGAGGATTTCTTTTGAATTTCTGTGTTACAAAACAAACAAAAAGCAGAAGATGATGATGGCTCGTCCGGTGATGCTGTTGGTCCTCGCCGTTGTCATGGCGATGACGGTTGCCCGAGTGAACGGAGCACGAGTGGTGAGCGGTGAGTTGCTGCCTCCAGCCGAAGCTTTGAGCGTTTCTGACTGTTGCAATGTTGACTGAACGCTTGTCTTAAGTTTTTAATGTCATATATTGAATTAAGACATTCATTTAATTTCTCATGTTTAGAAAATTAGAGGCTGATACTCATTATTCACATTTTGTTCTTCATCTTTTTCAGAAATAAAAGAACTTTTTACCTTTTTTGTGACAGACCGCTTCAGGAGGAAAGTTATTTATTTATTAATGATCCAACTGATAATTTATGAATTAAAACCAGAAGACATTTCAGGTTTCATTCAGTTAAATTTTATTGATATAGCATCAAATCATAACTTCAGTTCTCCTCTGTCCACACTGAGCAGCTCTACACTGACTCTTCATAATATTATCTACAGACTCAACACTTCACACCATGAGCAGATAAACTGCAGGTAACAGGCAG
>CM041736.1:291281-296281 GCA_023373845.1 Nibea coibor | reverse complement strand
AGCCATCTTGTGAAGGAACACAGTGACACACCTGGAGGGCGGGGCACAGGTAAACAGGAAGGTACTTAAAGGTCAACGTCCATCACTGGATGCTGACACTGATGATGATTCTTCTAAACTACTCACATGAATACAAATTAGTTTACACAAAGACAGAGTAATAGATTACTTTTACATAAGGACAGAATAAGAGATTACTCTTCCTGAGCAGCAACACCTTTATTCAGATGAACCTTCTCCACAACCAGACAACAGATCACTTTTACAGAGTAAGAGATTAGAGTAAGGAAGGAAGGAATTCTTTTTTTTAACTTATTCTGAATTTTAAAGTCAGAAATCTGAGGGTAAAAAAGTAATGGATTACTTTGATTACTAATTCTTCTGCCAGAAAACTGACTTTAAAACACAGAATAAGTTGGAAGACATCAAAAGAATAAGATCAAGTAGTTCAAAGTCAACATTTCAAAGTAATCAATTACTTTCAGAGTTATCAAAATATTTTTTTCTGAGAGATCTGCCTTTTCTCTCAGAAATCTGTTTTTTTCCTGAAAAATCTGACTTTTCTGACTGTCATCAGAATTCATATTTTAAAAATCAGAATTTCAAAGTAATTGATTACTTTCAAAATATTTTTTTTCTTCATCAGAAAGAGTGAGAAAGTCCTTTTTACTCCCCTTTTTCCCCCCTAATCTGACTTTAGAAGTCAGTAAGTCTGGCTGTTGGTTAGCTCAGTAGGTAGAGTACCTGCCCCATGTACAAAGTCCCCAGCAGCCCAGGGTTCAAATCTGCCTTCTGCTGTCATTCCCCATCTGGGGTAAGAAGTCAAATTTCTGGGGGGAAAAAGATTTCTAAGAAAAAAGTCAGAATTTTGAGAAAAAAAGGAATATTTCTGGGTCTTTTTTGGGGGAAAAGGGCATATTTCTGTGGGAAAAAGTCAGACTTCTGAGAAAAAGTAACTTTTTCTGGGAAAAAGTCCAATTTTGGGGAAAAGGACAGATTTTTGAGAAAAAAAACATTTCTGTGAAAAGGGGTAGATTTCTGGATAAAAAAAAGTCAGAATTTTGTGAAAAAAGTCACATTTTTGGGAAAAATGGCAGATTTCAGAGAAAAACAGTAATTTCTGAGAAAAAAAAAATTTTCTCAGAAAAGTCAGAATATTGAGGAAAAAGTCAGAATATTGAAGAAAAAGAGCTGATTTCTGTCAAAAATGGCAGATTTCAGAGAAAAACAGTCAAATTTCTGAAAAAAAAGTCAGAATTCTGGAAAAAAGAGGCAAATTCTGGGGGAAAAACGTCAGATTTCTGAGGGAAAAAGTTCAAAATGTTGAGAAAATAGTTAAAATTGTGTGAGGTTTATGAAAAAAAAGTCAAACTTTTGAAAAAAAAAAGTCAAAATTCTGGAAAAAAAAGTCCAAATTTTGAAAAAAGAGGCAAATTCTGGGGGAAAAATGTCAGATTTCTGAAGGAAGAAGTTCAAAATGTTGAGAAAATAAAGTTTAAATTGCGTGAGATTTCTGAAAAAAAAATATTCTGAGTAAAAAAAGTCAAATTTCTAAGGGGGGGTGGTGTCAAAATTTTGAAAAAAAAAAAAGTCAAAATTAAAAAAAAGTCAAAATTCTGGAAAAAAAAGTCAAAATTTTGAAAAAAAAAGTCAATTCTGGAAAAAAGAGGCAAATTCTGGCGGAAAAAGTTAAAAATGTTGAGAAAATAAAATTAAAATTACGTGAGATTTCTGAAAAAAAATTAAAATTCTGAGGAAAAATGTCAAAATTTCTAAGGGGGGGTGGTGTCAAAATTTTGAAAAAAAAAAAAGTCAAAATTAAAAAAAAAGTCAAAATTTAAAAAAAAAAGTCCATTTTTTTTAAAGAAGTCAAAATTTTGAAAAAAAGTCAAAATTCTGGAAAAAAAAATCAAAATTTTGAAAAAAAAAATTAAATTCTGAAAAAAAAAAGTCAAAATTCTGGAAAAAAGAGGCAAATTCTGGGGGAAAAACATCAGATTTCTGAGGGAAAAAGTTCAAAATGTTGAGAAAATAAAGTTAAAATTGCGTGAGATTTCTGAAAATAAAAAAAATCAAAATTCAGAGTAAAAAAAGTCAAAATTTCTAAGGGGGGGTGGTGTCAAAATTTTGGAAAAAAAAGTCAAAATTAAAAAAAAAGTCAATTTTTTTTAAAAAGTCAAAATTTTGGAAAAAAAGTCAAAATTTAAAAAAAAGTCAATCTTTTTTAAAAAGTCAAAATTCTGGAAAAAAGAGGCAAATTCTGGGGGGAAAAACATCAGATTTCTGAGGGAAAAAGTTCAAAATGTTGAGAAAATAAAGTTAAAATTATGTGAGATTTCTGGAAAAAAAGTCAAAATTTCTAAGGGGGGTGGTGTCAAAATTTTGAAAAAAAAAAAGTCAAAATTCTGGAAAAAAGAGGCAAATTCTGGCGGAAAAAGTTAAAAATGTTGAGAACATAAAATTAAAATTACGTGAGATTTCTGAAAAAAAATTAAAATTCTGAGGAAAAATGTCAAAATTTCTAAGGGGGGGTGGTGTTAAAATTTTGAAAAAAAAAGAAGTCAAAATTTAAAAAAAGTCAATTTTTTTAAAGATGTCAAAATTTTGAAAAAAAAGTCAAAATTAAAAAAAAAAGTTAAAATTCTGGAAAAAAAAATCAAAATTTTGAAAAAAAAATTTAAATTCTGAAAAAAAAAGTCAAAATTCTGGAAAAAAGAGGCAAATTCTGGGGGGAAAAACATCAGATTTCTGAGGGGAAAAGTTCAAAATGTTGAGAAAATAAAATTAAAATTACGTGAGATTTCTGAAAATAAAAAAAAATCAAAATTCAGAGTAAAAAAAGTCAAAATTTCTAAGGGGGGGTGGTGTCAAAATTTTGGAAAAAAAAAGTCAAAATTAAAAAAAAAGTCAATTTTTTTTTAAAAAGTCAAAATTTTGGAAAAAAAGTCAAAATTAAAAAAAAAGTCAATCTTTTTTAAAAAGTCAAAATTCTGGAAAAAAGAGGCAAATTCTGGGGGGAAAAACATCAGATTTCTGAGGGAAAAAGTTCAAAATGTTGAGAAAATAAAGTTAAAATTATGTGAGATTTCTGGAAAAAAAGTCAAAATTTCTAAGGGGGGTGGTGTCAAAATTTTGAAAAAAAAAAAGTCAAAATTCTGGAAAAAAGAGGCAAATTCTGGCGGAAAAAGTTAAAAATGTTGAGAACATAAAATTAAAATTACGTGAGATTTCTGAAAAAAAATTAAAATTCTGAGGAAAAATGTCAAAATTTCTAAGGGGGGGTGGTGTTAAAATTTTGAAAAAAAAAGAAGTCAAAATTTAAAAAAAGTCAATTTTTTTAAAGATGTCAAAATTTTGAAAAAAAAGTCAAAATTAAAAAAAAAAGTTAAAATTCTGGAAAAAAAAATCAAAATTTTGAAAAAAAAATTTAAATTCTGAAAAAAAAGTCAAAATTCTGGAAAAAAGAGGCAAATTCTGGGGGGAAAAACATCAGATTTCTGAGGGGAAAAGTTCAAAATGTTGAGAAAATAAAATTAAAATTACGTGAGATTTCTGAAAATAAAAAAAAATCAAAATTCAGAGTAAAAAAAGTCAAAATTTCTAAGGGGGGGTGGTGTCAAAATTCTGAAAAAAAAGTCAAAATTCTGGAAAAAAGAGGCAAATTCTGGGGGGAAAAACATCAGATTTCTGAGGGAAAAAGTTCAAAATGTTGAGAAAATAAAGTTAAAATTATGTGAGATTTCTGGAAAAAAAAGTCAAAATTTCTAAGGGGGGGTGGTGTCAAAATTTTGAAAAAAAAGTCAAAATTTTGAAAGAAAAGTCAAAATTCTGGAAAGAAAAAAATCTAAATTCTGAAAAAAAAGGTCAAAATTTTGGAAAAAAAGAGGCAAATTCTGGGGAAAAAACGTCAGATTTCTGAGGGAAAAAGTTCAAAATGTTGAGAAAATAAAGTTAAAATTGCGTGAGATTTGCGAAAATAAAAAAAAATCAAAATTCAGAGTAAAAAAAGTCAAAATTTCTAAGGGGGGGTGGTGTCAAAATTTTGAAAAAAAAAAGTCAAAATTCTGGAAAAAAGAGGCAAATTCTGGGGAAAAAACGTCAGATTTCTGAGGGAAAAAGTTCAAAATGTTGAGAAAATAAAGCTAAAATTATGTGAGATTTCTGGAAAAAAAAGTCAAAATTTTCTAAGGGGGGGGGGTGGTGTCAAAATTTTGAAAAAAAAGTCAAAATTTTGAAAAAAAAAGTCAAACTTTTTTTTAAAAAAAAAAAAGTCAAAATTCTGGAAAGAAAAAAAATCTAAATTTTGAAAAAAAGGTCAAAATTCTGGAAAGAAAAAAAAATCTAAATTTTGAAAAAAATAGTCAAAATTCTGAAAAAAAAGGTCAAAATTCTGGAAAAATGAGGCAAATTCTGGGGGAAAAAACATCAGATTTCTGAGGGAAAAAGTTCAAGATGTTGAGGAAATAAAGTTAAAATTGCGTGAGATTTTTGAAAAAAATCAAAATTCTGAGTAAAAAAAGTCAAAATTCTGGAAAAAAGAGAAATTCTGGGGGAAAAACATCAGATTTCTGAGGGAAAAAGTTCAAAATGTTGAGAAAATAAAGTTAAAATTACATGAGATTTCTGAAAATAAAAAAAATCAAAATTCAGAGTAAAAAAAGTCAAAATTTCTAAGGGGGGGGGTGGTGTCAAAATTTTGGAAAAAAAAAGTCAATTTTTTTTAAAAAGTCAAAATTTTGAAAAAAAAAGTCAAAATAAAAAAAAAGTCAAAAATTCTGGAAAAAAAAAATCAAAATTTTGGAAAAAAAGTCAAAATTTTGAAAAAAAAAATTTAAATTCTGAAAAAAAGTCAAATTCTGGAAAAAAGAGGCAAATTCTGGGGGGAAAAACGTCAGATTTCTGAGGGAAAAAAGTTCAAAAATGTTGAGAAAATAAAGTTAAAATTGCGATGAGATTTCTGAAAAAAAGTCAAACTTTTGAAAAAAAAAAAGTCAAAATTC
>CM041736.1:215000-290781 GCA_023373845.1 Nibea coibor | reverse complement strand
GTGAGATTTCTGAAAAAAAATTAAAATTCTGAGGAAAAATGTCAAAATTTCTAAGGGGGGGTGGTGTCAAAATTTTGAAAAAAAAAAAAGTCAAAATTAAAAAAAAAGTCAAAATTTAAAAAAAAAAGTCCATTTTTTTTAAAGAAGTCAAAATTTTGAAAAAAAGTCAAAATTCTGGAAAAAAAAATCAAAATTTTGAAAAAAAAAATTAAATTCTGAAAAAAAAAAGTCAAAATTCTGGAAAAAAGAGGCAAATTCTGGGGGAAAAAACATCAGATTTCTGAGGGAAAAAGTTCAAAATGTTGAGAAAATAAAGTTAAAATTGCGTGAGATTTCTGAAAATAAAAAAAATCAAAATTCAGAGTAAAAAAAGTCAAAATTTCTAAGGGGGGGTGGTGTCAAAATTTTGGAAAAAAAAGTCAAAATTAAAAAAAAAGTCAATTTTTTTTAAAAAGTCAAAATTTTGGAAAAAAAAGTCAAAATTAAAAAAAAAGTCAATCTTTTTTAAAAAGTCAAAATTCTGGAAAAAAGAGGCAAATTCTGGGGGGAAAAACATCAGATTTCTGAGGGAAAAAGTTCAAAATGTTGAGAAAATAAAGTTAAAATTATGTGAGATTTCTGGAAAAAAAATTAAAATTTCTAAGGGGGGTGGTGTCAAAATTTTGAAAAAAAAAAAGTCAAAATTCTGGAAAAAAGAGGCAAATTCTGGCGGAAAAAGTTAAAAATGTTGAGAACATAAAATTAAAATTACGTGAGATTTCTGAAAAAAAATTAAAATTCTGAGGAAAAATGTCAAAATTTCTAAGGGGGGGGTGGTGTTAAAATTTTGAAAAAAAAAGAAGTCAAAATTTAAAAAAAGTCAATTTTTTTTAAAGATGTCAAAATTTTGAAAAAAAAGTCAAAATTAAAAAAAAAAGTTAAAATTCTGGAAAAAAAAAATCAAAATTTTGAAAAAAAAAATTTAAATTCTGAAAAAAAAAAGTCAAAATTCTGGAAAAAAGAGGCAAATTCTGGGGGGAAAAACATCAGATTTCTGAGGGGAAAAGTTCAAAATGTTGAGAAAATAAAATTAAAATTACGTGAGATTTCTGAAAATAAAAAAAAATCAAAATTCAGAGTAAAAAAAGTCAAAATTTCTAAGGGGGGGTGGTGTCAAAATTCTGAAAAAAAAGTCAAAATTCTGGAAAAAAGAGGCAAATTCTGGGGGGAAAAACATCAGATTTCTGAGGGAAAAAGTTCAAAATGTTGAGAAAATAAAGTTAAAATTATGTGAGATTTCTGGAAAAAAAAGTCAAAATTTCTAAGGGGGGGTGGTGTCAAAATTTTGAAAAGAAAGTCAAAATTTTGAAAGAAAAGTCAAAATTCTGGAAAGAAAAAAATCTAAATTCTGAAAAAAAAGGTCAAAATTTTGGAAAAAAAGAGGCAAATTCTGGGGAAAAAACGTCAGATTTCTGAGGGAAAAAGTTCAAAATGTTGAGAAAATAAAGTTAAAATTGCGTGAGATTTGCGAAAATAAAAAAAAAATCAAAATTCAGAGTAAAAAAAGTCAAAATTTCTAAGGGGGGGTGGTGTCAAAATTTTGAAAAAAAAAAAGTCAAAATTCTGGAAAAAAGAGGCAAATTCTGGGGAAAAAACGTCAGATTTCTGAGGGAAAAAGTTCAAAATGTTGAGAAAATAAAGCTAAAATTGTGAGATTTCTGGAAAAAAAAGTCAAAATTTCTAAGGGGGGGTGGTGTCAAAATTTTGAAAAAAAAAGTCAAAATTTTGAAAAAAAAGTCAAACTTTTTTTAAAAAAAAAAAAGTCAAAATTCTGGAAAGAAAAAAAAATCTAAATTTTGAAAAAAAGGTCAAAATTCTGAAAAAAAAAGGTCAAAATTCTGGAAAAATGAGGCAAATTCTGGGGGAAAAACATCAGATTTCTGAGGGAAAAAGTTCAAGATGTTGAGGAAATAAAGTTAAAATTGCGTGAGATTTTTGAAAAAAGTCAAAATTCTGAGTAAAAAAAGTCAAAATTCTGGAAAAAAGAGAAATTCTGGGGGAAAAACATCAGATTTCTGAGGGAAAAAGTTCAAAATGTTGAGAAAATAAAGTTAAAATTACATGAGATTTCTGAAAATAAAAAAAATCAAAATTCAGAGTAAAAAAAGTCAAAATTTCTAAGGGGGGGGTGGTGTCAAAATTTTGGAAAAAAAAGTCAATTTTTTTTAAAAAGTCAAAATTTTGAAAAAAAAAAGTCAAAATAAAAAAAAAGTCAAAATTCTGGAAAAAAAATCAAAATTTTGAAAAAAAAAGTCAAAATTTTGAAAAAAAAAAATTTAAATTCTGAAAAAAAAAGTCAAAATTCTGGAAAAAAGAGGCAAATTCTGGGGGGAAAAACGTCAGATTTCTGGGGGAAAAAGTTCAAAATGTTGAGAAAATAAAGTTAAAATTGCGTGAGATTTCTGAAAAAAAAAGTCAAACTTTTGAAAAAAAAAAAGTCAAAATTCTGGAAAAAAAAGTCCAAATTTTGAAAAAAGAGGCAAATTCTGGGGGAAAAATGTCAGATTTCTGAAGGAAGAAGTTCAAAATGTTGAGAAAATAAAGTTAAAATTGCGTGAGATTTCTGAAAAAAAAAAAATCACATTTCTCAGTAAAAAAAAGTCACAATTTCTAAGGGGGGGTGGTGTCAAAATTTTGAAAAAAAAAAAGTCAAAATTCTGGAAAAAAGGCAAATTCTGGCAGAAAAAGTTAAAAATGTTGAGAAAATAAAATTAAAATTACGTGAGATTTCTGAAAAAAAAAATATTCTGAGTAAAAAAAGTCAAATTTCTAAGGGGTGTGGTGTCAAAATTTTGAAAAAAAAAAAAAGTCAAAATTCCGGAAAAAAAAATTTAAATTTTGAAAAAAAAATTAAAATTTTGAAAAAGAGTCAAAATTCTGGAAAGAAAAAAATCTAAATTCTGAAAAAAAGTCAAAATTTTGAAAAAAAAGTCAAAATTCTGGAAAAAAGAGGCAAATTCTGGCGGAAAAAGTTAAAAATGTTGAGAAAATAAAATTAAAATTACGTGAGATTTCTGAAAAAAAATTAAAATTCTGAGGAAAAATGTCAAAATTTCTAAGGGGGGGTGGTGTCAAAATTTTGAAAAAAAAAAAGTCAAAATTCTGGAAAAAAGAGGCAAATTCTGGCGGAAAAAGTTAAAAATGTTGAGAAAATAAAATTAAAATTACGTGAGATTTCTGAAAAAAAATTAAAATTCTGAGGAAAAATGTCAAAATTTCTAAGGGGGGGTGGTGTTAAAATTTTGAAAAAAAAAAAAGTCAAAATTAAAAAAAAGTCAAAATTAAAAAAAAGTCAATTTTTTTAAAGATGTCAAAATTTTGAAAAAAAAGTCAAAACTAAAAAAAAAAGTTAAAATTCTGGAAAAAAAAATCAAAATTCTGAAAAAAAAATTTAAATTCTGAAAAAAAAAGTCAAAATTCTGGAAAAAAGAGGCAAATTCTGGGGGGAAAAACATCAGATTTCTGAGGGGAAAAGTTCAAAATGTTGAGAAAATAAAGTTAAAATTACGTGAGATTTCTGAAAATAAAAAAAATCAAAATTCAGAGTAAAAAAAGTCAAAATTTCTAAGGGGGGGTGGTGTCAAAATTCTGAAAAAAAAGTCAAAATTCTGGAAAAAAGAGGCAAATTCTGGGGGGAAAAACATCAGATTTCTGAGGGAAAAAGTTCAAAATGTTGAGAAAATAAAGTTAAAATTATGTGAGATTTCTGGAAAAAAAAGTCAAAATTTCTAAGGGGGGGGTGGTGTCAAAATTTTGAAAAAAAAGTCAAAATTTTGAAAGAAAAGTCAAAATTCTGGAAAGAAAAAAATCTAAATTCTGAAAAAAAAGGTCAAAATTTTGGAAAAAAAGAGGCAAATTCTGGGGAAAAAACGTCAGATTTCTGAGGGAAAAAGTTCAAAATGTTGAGAAAATAAAGTTAAAATTGCGTGAGATTTGCGAAAATAAAAAAAATCAAAATTCAGAGTAAAAAAAGTCAAAATTTCTAAGGGGGGGTGGTGTCAAAATTTTGAAAAAAAAAAGTCAAAATTCTGGAAAAAAGAGGCAAATTCTGGGGAAAAAACGTCAGATTTCTGAGGGAAAAAGTTCAAAATGTTGAGAAAATAAAGTTAAAATTATGTGAGATTTCTGGAAAAAAAAGTCAAAATTTCTAAGGGGGGGGTGGTGTCAAAATTTTGAAAAAAAAGTCAAAATTTTGAAAAAAAAAGTCAAACTTTTTTTTTTTTTTAAAAAAAGTCAAAATTCTGGAAAGAAAAAAATCTAAATTTTGAAAAAAAGGTCAAAATTCTGGAAAGAAAAAAAAATCTAAATTTTGAAAAAAATAGTCAAAATTCTGAAAAAAAAAGGTCAAAATTCTGGAAAAATGAGGCAAATTCTGGGGGAAAAACATCAGATTTCTGAGGGGAAAAGTTCAAAATGTTGAGAAAATAAAGTTAAAATTATGTGAGATTTCTGGAAAAAAAAGTCAAAATTTCTAAGGGGGGGTGGTGTCAAAATTTTGAAAAAAAAGTCAAAATTTTGAAAAAAAAAGTCAAAATTCTGGAAAGAAAAAATTAAATTCTGAAAAAAAAGTCGAAATTTTGGAAAAAAAAAATTAAATTCTAAAAAAAAGTCAAAATTTCTAAGGGAGGGTGGTGTCAATTTTGAAAAAAAAAAGTCAAAATTAAAAAAAAAATCTAAATAAAAAAGTCAAAATTTTGAAAAAAATGTCAAAATTAAAAAAAAAGTCAAAATTCTGGAAAGAAAAAAATCTAAATTCTGAAAAAAAAGTCAAAATTTTGGAAAAAAGAGGCAAATTCTGGGGAAAAAACGTCAGATTTCTGAGGGAAAAAGTTCAAAATGTTGAGAAAATAAAGTTAAAATTGCGTGAGATTTATGAAAAAAAAATCAAAATTCTGAGTAAAAAAAGTCAAAATTTCTAAGGGGGGGGGTGGTGTCAAAATTTTGAAAAAAAAAAGTCAAAATTTAAAAAAAAAGTCAAAATAAAAAAAAAAAGTCATTTTTTTTTTAAAGAAGTCAAAATTTTGAAAAAAAGTCAAATTTTGAAAAAAAAAATTTAAATTCTGGAAAAAAAAGTCAAAATTCTGGAAAAAAGAGGCAAATTCTGGGGGGAAAAACATCAGATTTCTGAGGGAAAAAGTTCAAAATGTTGAGAAAATAAAGTTAAAATTGTGTGAGATTTCTGAAAATAAAAAAAATCAAAATTCAGAGTAAAAAAAGTCAAAATTTCTAAGGGGGGGGTGGTGGTGTCAAAATTTTGAAAAAAAAAAAAGTCAAAATTTAAAAAAAAGTCAAAATTTAAAAAAAAGTCAAAATTTAAAAAAAAAGTCAGTTTTTTTTTAAAGAAGTCAAAATTTTGAAAAAAAGTCAAAATTTAAAAAAAAAGTTAAAATTCTGGAAAAAAAAAATCAAAATTTTGAAAAAAAAAATTAAATTCTGAAAAAAAAAGTCAAAATTCTGGAAAAAAAGAGGCAAATTCTGGGGGGAAAAACATCAGATTTCTGGGGGAAAAAGTTCAAAATGTTGAGAAAATAAAGTTAAAATTGCGTGAGATTTCTGAAAAAAAAAATCAAAATTCAGAGTAAAAAAAGTCAAAATTTCTAAGGGGGGGTGGTGTCAAAATTTTGAAAAAAAAAGTCAAAATTAAAAAAAAGTCAAAATTTTGAAAAAAAAGTCAAAATTAAAAAAAAGAAGTCAAAATTTTGAAAAAAAAAAGTCAAAATTTTAAAAAAAAGTCAAAATTCTGGAAAAAAAATTAAATTCTAAAAAAAAAGTCAAAATTTTGGAAAAAAAAGTCAAAATTAAAAAAAAGTCAAAATTCTGGAAAAAAAAAATCAAAATTTTGAAAAAAAAGTCAAAATTTTGAAAAAAAAAAATTTAAATTCTGAAAAAAAAGTCAAAATTCTGGAAAAAAGAGGCAAATTCTGGGGAAAAAACGTCAGATTTCTGAGGGAAAAAGTTCAAAACGTTGAGAAAATAAAGTTAAAATTGCGTGAGATTTATGAAAAAAAAGTCAAAATTTCTAAGGGGGGGTGGTGTCAAAATTTTGAAAAGAAAAAGTCAAAATTAAAAAAAAAAAAAGTCAAAATTAAAAAAAAAAAAGTCAAAATTTTGAAAAAAAAAAGTCAAAATTCTGGAAAAAAGAGGCAAATTCTGGGGGAAAACCGTCAGATTTCTGAGGGAAAAAGTTCAAAATGTTGAGAAAATAAAGTTAAAATTGCGTGAGATTTCTGAAAATAAAAAAAATTCTGAGGAAAAATGTCAAAATTTCTAAGGGGGGTGGTGTCAAAATTTTGAAGAAAATGTGGGAAATTTGGGACAAAATGTAAATTTCTGAGAAAAAAAAATACATTTTTTGGGAAAAAGCAGATTTCAGTGGAAAACAGTCAAATTTCTGAGAAAAAGAGAGAAATGTCAAATTTTTGGGACAAAATGTAGATTTCTGAGAAAAAAAAGTCAGAATATTGAGGGAAAAAACAGATTTCTGGGAAAAATGGCAGATTTCTGGAAAAAAGTCAGAATTTTGAGAAAAAAAGTCTAATTTCTGAGAAAAAAAAGCCAGAAGAAAGAAAAGTCAGACTTTGGGGGAAAAAAGGTAGATTTCTTAGAGCAGATTTCTGGAAAAAGTCAGGATTTTGAGAAAAACTGCAGATTTGTGATTTCATTGACATGAAGACACAGTAATAGATTATTTTTACAGAGTAATAGATTAATCTGACATTTCTGACCTTTCCTGTGTGTGTGTTTGTCCTCAGAGGTGACAGCAGGTGCAGGCAGTGATGAGATTCCCCCTCAGGTCACCATGGCTGGACCTTCAGGTACAGACTCTCTCTGACACGTGAACGCTGACTGACCTGACTGACTGGACTCCCGCCGTCCGTCTCTGCCTGTCTCTGTCTGTCTCTGTCTCTGTCCATCTCTGCCTGTCTCTGTCTCTGCCCATCTCTGCCTGTCTCTGTCTGTCTTTGTCCATCTCTGTCTCTGTCCGTCTCTGTCTCTGTCCATCTCTGTTGACTGACGTGTGGATTCTCCTCTGTCCGTCTCTTTTTAGGCATGTTACTGGTATACGTGATCATTCCCACAATCCCCCTACTGCTGCTTATCCTGGTGGCTTCTGGGACATGTTGTTTTCAGATGCTCAGTAGGAGGTAAGACTGGAGATGAATGACTCATATGTTACCATGACGATGACACATGATGCGTGTTACCATGACATTTTATTGACCGCACCCATGAATCCTGGTGACAGTTACTTCATGTTGACCTTATTTTTATTAGCCTGCATGTGTGTGCATGTACGTTGTAACCACGGTAACACATGACAACACTGATCTCTCCCTACAGTACTCCTCGTACCAAGACCACTGTCGACCACGCAAACCTTTGGATCTCCAGGACGCCCAAACCGGACACCATGGAGGTCTGAGCCTGTGCCCGTGACCCAGTGACATCACAGCTAACATTACATCACTTCACAGTTCATCCAATCATCATCATCATCATCATGCAGACAGGTGTATTGTTTAGGAGCAGGTGGAGCTTTGAGGATGATGATGTCACCATCAGTTCATGTCTGATGGACTTTTACTTCTGATTACTGCGTTTCTACTCAGTTACTGCAGATGTAGTACAGAGTACACACACTACTGCACGTGTCATTTCATTCATGTTGTTCTGTACTGTCTACACTTTACTACCGTCTTTTATTTTCACCTCCTTCTTTCCTTCTCTACTTCCTGTTTTACCATCCTTCCTCAATTCTTTCCTTTCCTTTCCTTCTTTCTCACCTTTTCTGTTCTTTGTTTAATTGATCAAGTGTCATTAATGAAGTGGCAGCGTTTAGCAGCTGAGAGGAAACCCTGCGGAGAGGTGGAGACACAGCACGGGTGAACTTATGAAATGATGAAGAAGAGAGATTTAAATCTGAAGAAATGAAACCTCCATTATTATCATGTAATCGGTCAATAAACATGTAATCAGTCTGAATTCATATGATCAGAAAAGTGATGAATGACAATAAAAACATTTATTACATTTCTGTACTGATTAAAGAATTATTGAGTCGTCGGTGTTTGTTTTTCCTCTGAGCTGAAACTCACAATGTAAAAACACAAACTTTTATTGTTCCTCACAAACAAACTGTACACACACATCAAGATTACATTCTCTTCACTGTAATTAACAGACTGCTGCGACACAGTGTGACATAAAATGTGATGTTTTTTTTATTTGTCCGTAGCTTCAGAATCATCAGTTGCATTAAACTGATTCAGGATTTGTCAGAAAGTAAAAAGTTACGAAGCACTGGATATTATTTTGATCTACAGACGTCGATTTCATCCCGTTTCGTTCGCAGAGTCTCGTTTGGACTTCAGCTCAAATTCAGCTTTCTGGAAACGGATGGATCCAACCGCCTCAAGTCCTCGATCAGGCAGGAACTGGCTTCTGCTCCTTTGTTCACCACCATGGTCAACACGTCTCGAGCCTTGTCAGCCCTGGTTCTGGTTCTGGTTGAATCCATTTCTTCTTGGTTTATAATGCCGTGTCGCCGAAGTCGATCCAGCAGCTGGTTTAGAACAGGGTCGGACACTGAATCGACAAACTCTGACCAAACTGCTTCCAGTCTCTGCGGTGAGTCACTCTGAGGCCTCGGTGGCTCTTCACGTTGAGCAGAATCTAAAGGACGAGCAGAACAAACACTGCTGTTCAGTGACACGGACCTCTGACTGGGTTCATGCACAGCACAAAGTGTAAAGCTGCAGTTAGATGTGATGCAAAGAAAATGTCCCCGCTCATCCTGAAGCTTCATTTTTGTTGTTGGTTTGATTACAGCGAACGGAGAGCTGCTACGAATAAACACAACGGTCCATCAGGTGAAAACTGCTGCTGCTTCCTGTCTGAGCACACTTTGACACGTGACATGGAGTAAGAATGACCTCGCATCAATGAATGACTGTTATTCTATCAGGTGGAGGAAGACTTTACCGGTCAGATCCACGTCGTTCTCCCAGACCTCCGCCTGTGTTTGGTCTTTGACTGTTACAGTCACTTCTTCTGTTTGTCGGCAGGCGGATCTCAAACATGGGATCATAACTTGGTTCATGACGAACTCTTCTTCCTAAAATAACAAAGTAGTAATCAAAGTAAACTAAATATAACCAACAGTAGTTTGATGACTTGTGTCAGCATGTTATGCCTTCTTACCTGGCGATGGAGAAACACGTCTGGTCTGTTGCTCCTTTTTCAGATGAAAGTAATTGTTACATTTGATTTGGAAGTCAAAGTCTCAGAGTCTGGAGGAAGTTCATGTTTCCTTCTGCTGACGAGCCTGATGGAGATGCTCATTTCATTTCCCTGTATGATTGATGATTAATCAATGATTAATTTAATTAATGACGATTAATTAATGATTAATCAATTAAATCAAAGTAGTACAAGTCAGTAATAACTGGTATTATATATTAGACTGTGATGAAACATGATGCATCTTTCTGTTTTGTTCTATTTCAGCAGAAAGAAAAAAAAATAAACCTATAGATTAGTCCTTGTACCAAACACTCGTCCCAAACGTACCTGGATGTCAAAGGTCTGAAGGACAGGACACACACACACACACACACACACACACACACACACACACACACACACACACCTCAAAGCTCCAGAACTGATGATGTCATTTAGTTTTATTGAAGCATCAATAAAACAGAGCAGAAATTCAATGTGTGAACCTGTCAGAAGAAGGTTCTTCAAATGTTCTCTAAGCACTCTGGATCAGTACATTCAGAGTCAGAGGGGTTCTGACTCACAGACATAAAGGTTCAGAGAAATGAAGGAGGATGTTCTGAGCGTGCTCAGTTCAACGCGGTCAGGTCATCGCAAGCTGCTGAATGGCGTCCATGTCGTCGCCTGCCATGGCCTCACAGCCATCGGCCGCAGTGTCGACGGCCACCACAGTCTCTTCCTGTTTGTAAGTCAGAGCAGGTGTGATGTCATCATCAAACAGAATGGGCGGGGCTTCCTCAGTGGCAACCGCCCCCACACCATGCATGCGCTTCCTGTGCTGCTGCAGGTTTCCGCTGCGGTTGAAGCGGGCCGGGCAGAGATCACAGGCGAATGGCCGCTCCCCGGTGTGGATGATGACATGTCTGGCGAGCTGCGAGCGGCACTTCTTGTCCTTGCCGCAGATGTGACAGACGAAGCTCTGCAGCGGACGCTCTCCGTCGGCGTGGACGACCTGGCGGTGTCTCTTCAGGTGGCTGAGGCGTCTGAAAGTGCGGCTGCAGAAGTCGCAGCCGTAGGGTCGAACCTCGCTGTGGATCAGAGAGTGACTCGCAAGCAGAGACTTGAATTTGAAAACCTTGCTGCAGATCGGACACGGGAACACCTTTGACGCTGCTGAGGTCTTCCTGTGTCCGATGCCATGTGACGCATCGTTCACTTTGGCCCTCAGGTGAACGCGCATGTGGTGCTGCTTCAGGCAGGCAGGGCGCTGGAAGCTGCGCAGGCATACGCCACAGCGGTGAGGCTTGTCGCCCGAGTGGATGCGAGAGTGAGCAGCGAGGAGCGCTTCGGATTTCAGACGCTTCCCACAGATGCCACAGGCGAACGCCGTGTCAGGTGGCGGGCTCTCCTCGCCGTTCACTCGGTTGGTGTGGACCAAGATCTTGTGGCGTTTGAGCTGGTACTGACGGCCAAACTTTCGGCCGCAGATGTCGCAGAGATGCGGCCGCTCTCCGGTGTGTGTCTGGAAGTGGACCGTCAGCTGTGACTTGCATTTAAACTCTTTGCCGCAGAAGTCACAGAGCAGCGAGCCCGACCGCTGAGGCTCTGCGGCGCCATCCACGTGGACGATCTTCTTGTGGTGCTCGAGGTCATTGGTCCTCATGTAGGCTTTGGGGCAGAGGTCGCAGCGGTGAGGCTTCATCCCCGAGTGGATGACCTCGTGCGTTTTCAGCCGGGACCTGCAGCTGAAGGTTTTGCCGCAGACGGCGCATAGCCACGCCTGAACCTCGCGCTGCCTCTCCAGCTTGGCCACGCCGTTGGGGTGCAGCCGGCTCAGGTGGTGCTGCAGGTTGTCGCGCCGGTTGAAGCGCAGGTCACAAAGGTGGCAGGCGAACGGCTTCTTCCCCGTGTGGATGAAGGAGTGTCGGGCCAGACTCGACTTGTTCTTCATCACTTTACCACAAATGTCACACATGGTGCTGCCGGGCTCCAGCTTCACCTCGCGAAGAGATGCATGCTGGGACTCTGAGTCCAGCTGGATGTCCTCGAGAGCCGAGGGGGAAGTACATGAGTCTGGGGGAGGAATGAGGGAGAAGTTTCATGATAACTGCAGTCAGAACTTCATGGATGCTGACACAGCAAGTTTGGAATCAGCTGCAAAACCTGATACATATTTAGACTGCTTTTCTCCCATTGACCTTCATCAAATAACTTTAATAATTTCTTCAATCTAAGTCGTCAACCTGTCTCCTAGACCCCATCCCAACCAGGCTGCTCAAGGACATTTTACCTTTAGTTAGCCCGTCCTTACTGGATATGATTAACCTGTCTTTATTATCAGGATATGTACCACAGTCCTTTAAAGTAGCTGTAATTAAACCTCTTCTTAAAAAGCCCACTCTAGATCCAGAGGTTTTAGCCAATCACAGACCGATATCAAACCTTCCCTTTCTTTCTAAGCTACTCGAGAAAGCTGTAGCCAATCAGCTGTGTGAATTTCTTCACAAGAACAGTTTATTTGAGGATTTTCAGTCAGGATTTAGAGTCCATCATAGCACAGAGACCGCACTAGTCAAAGTCACAAACGATCTCCTAATGGCATCAGACAAAGGACTCATCTCTGTACTCGTCCTGTTAGATCTTAGTGCTGCATTTGAACCATAGACCATCAAATTCTTTTACAGAGACTGGAACATCAGATTGGCATCAAAGGAACCGCCCTAAGCTGGTTTAGGTCGTATTTCTCAGATCGATCTCAGTTTGTTCACGTCACCCAATTATATTTATCGATCGAGCCTGATGAAACCAATCATTTAGCCAAACTGCAAGCGTGCCTTAGGGATATAAAAAGTTGGATGACCTATAATTTTCTGATGTTGAACTCAGATAAAACTGAAGTTCTTGTAATTGGACCCAAACACCTCAGAAACTCTCTTTCCGGAGACTTGGCCACCTTAGACGGGATCACCCTGGCCTCCAGCTCCACCGTAAAGAACCTTGGAGTTATTTTTGATCAGGATTTGTCCTTTAATGTCCACATAAAACAAATTTCAAAGACTGCATTCTTCCACTTACGTAGCATTACCAAAATCAGACGCATCCTGTCCCAAGCGGATGCAGAAAAACTAGTCCATGCATTTGTTCCTTCTAGTCTGGACTACTGTAACTCTCTATTATCAGGCTGCCCCAATAAGTCTCTGAGGACTTTGCAGCTAATTCAGAATGCTGCTGCTCGTGTTTTGACAGGAACCAAGATCAGAGATCACATCTCTCCCATTTTGGCTTCCTTGCACTGGCTACCTGTTAAATCTAGAATAGAATTTAAAATTCTTCTCCTTACATACAAAGCTCTTCATGGCCAGGCACCATCACATCTAAAAGAACTCATAGTACCTTACTACCCCTCTAGAACACTGCGCTCTCAGGATGCTGGGTTCCTTGTGGTTCCCATAGTTTCCATAAGTAGACTGGGAGCCAGAGCTTTCAGCTATCAAGCTCCTCTTCTGTGGAACAAACTACCTTTCTGGGTTCGGGAGGCAGACACGGTCACCACATTCAAGAGTAGACTTAAGACTTTCCTTTTTGATAGCGCTTATAGTTAATGCTGGCTTCCCTTAGTTATGCTGCCATAGGACTAGACTGCCGGGGGGGGGACCCCCCCCGCCCCCCACACTAACTAAACTTCTTCCCCGGAGTTTCTGTGCTTTCTCGTCCAGCAGGTTCTCATGGATCGCTGCTGTGGTCTGCTGCTGACGTCCACGCCTTACTGTAATCTCTCTCTCTCTTTTATTGTTCTGTCAATCATTATCTCTCTTACACCTTTTCTTTGGATATTACTAACTAAACTTCTTCCCTGGAGTTTCTGTGCTTTCTCGTCCAGCAGGTTCTCATGGATCGTGGCTGCCGCCGTGGTCTGCTGCTGACGTCCACCATATTTAGCATTACATGCCATATATAGTCATTATTGCTACCATCTCCACTACAGCTTTGTTGGTTAATGACTTATTGCTGCTGTGCATCTGTGTCTCTCTATCACAGGTTCCACTGCTGCTGTAATCATTCTATCATTCATTGTAATTGTACGACATGTTTGTGTTGATTGTTCTGTACATGTGACATCCATTGCACGTCTGTCCGTCCTGGGAGAGGGATCCCTCCTCTGTGGCTCTTCCTGAGGTTTCTTCCACATGTTTTCCCTGTTAAAGGTTTTTGTGGGCAAGTTTTTCCTGACTGGAACCGAGGGTCTAAGGACAGAGGGTGTCACTCCCTGTACAGACTGTGAAGCCTCTGAGGATAAATGTGTCTGTGACTTTGGGCTGTACAAATAAAATCTGATTTGATTTGATTTGATTTGATGGATGTGTTTGATTCGTCCTCACTCACCTCCCTCAGGTGGAGTCCAGGTGGGATCGCCTGTGTCCTCCTCCTCCATGACCACTTCCTCCTCCTCCTCCTCCTCCTCCTCCTCCTCCTCTGGTTGGAGGTCAGTAACAGGTGATACACGGCGATGGCGGCGTTGAGTTGGACTTTGTTTGGCAGACGTGGAGCTGCCAGGAGGCGGTCTTCTCTGGGACCTGGAGGGTTTGACTGCAGGTTGGATGGTTCTGGTTCTGGTCCGGTTGCTGGTGCAATGCTGCAGCAGAGCGCCACCATCTGGTCCATCAGGTCTGACAGCAAAACACTGCAGCAGCATCGTAGACGAGCCTGCAGACAGAAGCACGACTTCAGAACTCTGGATACCATTTTGCCTATGTCTACAGACCGGGTCAGACCGGGTCAGACCAGGAACATACTGACTGTAGTATTCTTTCACTACTTCCTGTTTACATCCCTCAAAGCATCATGGGAGCTGTAGTTCTAAATAGACCATTAGGTTAGACCATGAATGACATCCTTCATAAGCGTGTCATACTTGTGCTGTGTCTGACATCATGTGACCTGGCTCTGAACAGGTGTGTCTCACCTGTGTGTCTCCAGCTGAGCTGCTGAGTCAGCAGGTCCACCTGTACAGCAGCATCTCTCCTCTCTGCTGAGTCGCTCTGACAGCCCACCTCCCTCCTCTCCTCCTCTGGACTCTCCCATTGACAGCCCACCTCCCTCCTCCTCTCCTCCTCTCCTTCCTCTCTCAGCAGGAAGACACACAGCTGTCCTCCTTCAGGAGGCTCCAGGAGTCCAGACGACATCTTTCAGACAGGACCTGAATGACAACACGACACGTCATATGACCGTCACGTGACTGCTGATAACGCAGCGACACTAACAGAGCTAACAGCAGAGCTAACAGCAGAGATAATAGCACAGCTAACAGAGCTAACAACAGAGCTAACAGCAGAGCTAGCAGAGCTAACAGCAGAGATAATAGCACAGCTAACAGAGCTAACAGCAGAGCTAGCAGAGCTAACAGCAGAGCTAACAACAGAGCTAACAGCAGAGCTAACAGAGCTAACAGCAGAGATAATAGCACAGCTAACAGAGCTAACAACAGAGCTAACAGCAGAGCTAACAGCAGAGATAATAGCACAGCTAACAGAGCTAACAACAGAGATAATAGCACAGTTAACAGAGCTAACAACAGAGCTAACAGCAGAGCTAGCAGAGCTAACAGCAGAGATAATAGCACAGCTAACAGAGCTGACAACAGAGCTAACAGCAGAGCTAACAGCAGAGCTAACAGAGCTAACAGCAGAGCTAACAGAGCTAACAGCAGAGATAATAGCACAGCTAACAGAGCTAACAACAGAGCTAACAGCAGAGCTAACAGGGCTAACAACAGAGCTAACAGAGCTAACAGCAGAGATAATAGCACAGCTAACAGAGCTAACAACAGAGCTAACAGAGCTAACAGCAGAGCTAGCAGAGCTAACAGCAGAGATAATAGCACAGCTAACAGAGCTAACAACAGAGCTAACAGCAGAGCTAACAGGGCTAACAACAGAGCTAACAGAGCTAACAGCAGAGATAATAGCACAGCTAACAGAGCTAACAACAGAGCTAACAGAGCTAACAGCAGAGCTAACAGAGCTAACAGCAGAGCTAACAACAGAGCTAACCAGCTATCTGTCTGTCATCAGAAGTGTGTGTCTGTCGTTTTATATGAGGAGACAAGGGGAGGAGATGAGGAAGGGAACAAGGGGAGGAGATGAGGAAGGGGAAGAAGACATGTGGAGGCTGGTTAATGACAAATCTGACAGTGTGTATCACTGGATCAGGCAACACACGCAGTGTCTGTCTGTCTGTCTGTCTGTCTGTCTGTCTGTCTGTCTCTCTGCCTGCCTGCCTGTCTGTCTGTCTCTCTGCCTGCCTGTCTGTCTGTCTCTCTGCCTGCCTGTCTGTCTGTCTCTCTGCCTGTCTGTCTCTCTGCCTGCCTGCCTGTCTCTCTGCCTGCCTGTCTGTCTGCAGGAACACAAACGGCTCACCTGCTAACATTAGCACAGTGCTAACAGCAGCTACATACCGTCCCGGCAGCTTAAAGTGTCCGGAGGCTTCAGAGAGGACAGCGGAGGACAGCAGAGGACAGCAGAGGACAGCGGAGGACAGCGGAGGACAGCAGAGGACAGCGGAGGACAGCAGAGGACAGCGGAGAGCTGCGGAGGACAGCGGAGGACAGCGGAGAGCTGCGGAGGACAGAGAGAAGTTTAGACAAACACTACAGGCCGCACCGGAAACACTGCTTCTTCAGCTTCAGCATCATCATCGTCATCATCGTCGTCATCTTCTTCTTCTTCTTCTTCCTGTTTTCACGTCAGTTTCCGGCAGGATGACGTGTGTCGATGCTGCCTCCCACAGGCCAGATTACAAACTGCAACTGAAGCTTAAGTAATTACTCCTACTAATAAAACATCAGTGTGTTTACACAGGGCAGCAGCAGAGAGTGAACATGACACGTGTTGATCTGCTGCGTTCACACACAGTACAAACTGTTTGGAACTGTGCCATCCAGCGTCCTGCAGGTCATCATGAAGTTCCCGTTGCTGATTAATCAGATATCTTTGCCATAACTTGCTAATATGTTTCTATCTGAGTGGACAGGAGGGTGAGCGACCAGACCAGGTAACAAACACTTCACCTGACTGTGACAGGTGGACAATATTCATTTATTATTTCACATTTTTTATATTTCCCGATCAAGCTTTGGTGTGACAGACTTTGTAATCTTACATATAAAATGAGAGTTCTGGTTATAACTGTAGTGACAGGTTATTATTGTATTGGACATTATGTGTTTATCCCTAAATATCTGTTCCGCTGTTCTTTTAACAGTATCACAAAATATATCATCATTCAGCAAATCATTATTTAGTTTCCAGAAACCACGTAACTTTCTTTGTTCTTGTTTAGTGCCTACTAAATGAATTTTGCTCATTTTGTGATGGATCAAAATCATGAGATGATTCTGAAATAGTATAGTATAATTGTATACAAGAAGGTGAAAGCCATAAGTCAATCCTAGATTGTAAAGATCTATTTGCATGACTCCAGGTAAATATTAGAATTATCATCACACATCTATCACTGCAAGTTGTTCACAAATAATCATCGATCAAAAAGATCACCTGGATCATCATAATCTCCCCCAAGAATTGATCTTTGTATTTTAATTCAAGAGCTTCAAGTTTTTCACACAATTGTATACGCACAGTTTTTGCTAGAGCTGTGTTGTTATTATGATACAAGTTACAGACTATAAAAAGGTTTTATCCAATTTGAAAACCAAAATAATACATCTACCCTCATCTGAATATAATGATTCAATAATAATATCTTTAAAATTGTTAAGAACAGCTACGCCTGCTGATTGTTGAGAGGCATGACAAAAATGACTGATCACCTCATTGTGAATTGAATGAGTCTCAGCAGAAAATAAAAATATACTTCTTTTGGTGTTGTCACAGATAGCTCTAATATTAAGGGCTACTTTTTAAGGAATTAAAATGGAAAAATAATAAAGTGAACTAAATGTCTGTCAGGATAATCAGGAACTTGCATACAACTGATACTCTCAAAAGGAGAACTCTGAATATTGAGTGCCTTAAGAAACTTGACTCAACTCTTTTTTCATAATAAAGTGAATAAATTGCTCAGTTAGGTAGATAATTGTGCCACTGTAGAAAATAGGTTATTCAGCTGCTCACAATGCAGCATGATAATGTCAACATAATCATTCATTGTGAACGTGCTACACAGTGGACAATAAGTGCCTTAGCAGGAGTAGATCATGTATTCACTGACTGACTCTTAAGCCGTGTGTCTTACACGCTCGATGACGGAGCCGATCCATTTGGTCTTTTCCCGTGTTGCAGGCTTGAGTTTGTTCCTGCAGCGTCTCTCAGTGAGGTCTATGGGCTGAAATATGTCCCGCCAGAAACTGAATTTGAATCATTTGTATTTGAATTGCGTAACTCGAGTAATTGCATTAAAAACTGAATTTGAATCACATAATTTGAATCTGAATTAAGTTTAAATCACTGCATTGAAAAACTGAATCTGAATTGAAATTTGAAATTGAATTTATTAGTTTGGAACATTCAGTTCTCAAAATTAAATTTTCTGTGACAAACATCTGTTTCCTTATGACCTCTTCTTCCTCATGACCTTGTGACGTTTTCCATCAAGGTCATGGAAAAGTGGTTAGGTTAGTCATCTGTGTCCGGGCCTCACTCATCACTGTACAGAACCACAGCTTTAGAACTTTATTCAAACTGGATCAGATTTTATTCACAATATATTTTCTGCCCCCCCCCCCTTCCTGGTTGACCTCCACCTCCAGGTGTGGTCATCACCCCCTGCTGGCACAGAGGAGGCATACATCAGTAACCAGACCCCAGCTGATGTGTATACAGATTTTTATTTGTAGTATTTTGGAATCATACAACATAAATAAAATCTTTCATTACAATAATGTTCTCATCAGCACCAGAGCCATACATCAACAGGGTTCAGTCAGAACCACAACCATCAGAACCAGGGCCAGACAACCCAGAGCTGTACGTCACCAGCTGTGTCTCAGTCCTCTGAGTCTCAGTCTGTCTCAGTCCTCTGTGTCTCAGTCCTCTGAGTCTCAGTCTGTCTCAGTCTGTCTCAGTCCTCTGAGTCTCAGTCCTCTGAGTCTCAGTCTGTCTCAGTCTGTCTCAGTCCTCTGAGTCTCAGTCTGTCTCAGTCTGTCTCAGTCCTCTGAGTCTCAGTCTGTCTCAGTCCTCTGAGTCTCAGTCCTCTGAGTCTCGGTCTGTCTCAGTCCTCTGTGTCTCAGTCCTCTGAGTCTCAGTCTGTCTCAGTCTGTCTCAGTCCTCTGAGTCTCAGTCCTCTGAGTCTCGGTCTGTCTCAGTCCTCTGTGTCTCAGTCCTCTGAGTCTCAGTCTGTCTCAGTCCTCTGAGTCTCAGTCCTCTGAGTCTCGGTCTGTCTCAGTCCTCTGAGTCTCAGTCCTCTGAGTCTCAGTCCTCTGAGTCTCAGTCTGTCTCAGTCCTCTGAGTCTCAGTCTGTCTCAGTCAAGGTAAGTAACACTACAGTGAAACTACACAGAGTACTAACGTTACTAAGACACAGCACTGGTCCGACCGTGGTTCTGATGGTGGAACATTAATCGTCTGACATGACCGTCTGTGTGCTTCACAAGAACGATGACAACAACACTGACACTGAGAACAACTGAAGGAATAAATATTCTTCCTGCTTCCTCCTGTTTTATTTACATTATTAACAGCTCGCCTCGAACTCGGCCCAAACCAAAACCAGCACCACCCTCATCCAGCTGCTGAGTCCAGTCTCAGTCTGCAGTCAGACAAACAATGTGAGCGGCAACACTGACACTGTGTTCATTCCTCACTGCTGCTCAGCTGTGATTGGAAAGTGTTGTTTGGAGTTTAGACAACAGTCGCCTGGCAAAATAGTTGCTGATGTGTTCTGTTGATCAACAAACTCATTAATGGACTAATCGTTTCATCACTAATTTATATCAGCTGATAATTCTGGGCTCTGGGTGGCCATCATGCTCCCAATCAGCCTGCTCACTCCTCAAACATTTAAACCGTCAAATCTTTTCTTGTAATCATGAAATCTGTTCTCCTAGTTGTGAGATACTTTGTGGTGATATTTTGTCATAATGGTGACAGATGCTGTATTGTATTGTGTTTGCTAGGTCTGCGAGGTGACGTCTGCATGCTGACTGACACTAACAGGCAGACCTGAAAGCACCAGGCTGCTTCTTGAAGAGGAAGCAGGGATGCCATGGTGTTGAGTTCGAGTGCATCGGGTGAGCTGAGCTCCTGTCAGCTGGACGGTCGCTCCACGTGTGGATCCTTTAGTTTCATCAACACGACAAAAACAGTAAAAAACAGGCGCAACATGACAAACGACGTGACAAACACAGTTCAGTGTGTCGCAGTCAAACAAGGCAGTGCAAAAACATCCTCCTCCTCCTCAATGTCCTTCTTCCTCTTCACCTTCACTCAGTAGTAGTCCTCCTCTTCCTCCTCCTCCTCCTCCTCTTCCTCTTCCTTCTCCTGCTCCTGTCAGACTGTGTGCAGCATTATCACTGAGGGAGGAAGAGGATGATGAAGGCTGTCTGTCCATCAGGCTAAGCAGAGTTGAGATACTCCAGAGCGACTTCATAACAAAATTTATACTGCTCCTGTGGAGACACAGAGGTCAGAGATGTTTTAATATAATTATAATATAATTAAATCATTTAACATATTAGACTGGTGAATATTTAACCAATAGTAATATATCTGGGTGTGTTACAGTGTGTGTGTGTGTGTGTGTGTGTGTGTTACAGTGTGTGTTACCAGCAGGTCCACCATGTTTGGTTTGTTGTTTCTCAGAGTTTTTACGGCGTGAAAAACGTCGACGCAGCGCTGCTGTCGCAACATCTCACACACAATACTGATACTGCAGAACACACCACTGCGACCTCCTCCATTACTGAGGAGGAGAGGAGAGGTAGGAGAGGAGAGAGGAGGAGAGGTAGGAGAGGTAGGAGAGGAGAGAGGGGAAGAGGAGGAGAGGAGGAGAGGAGGAGAGGAGAGAGGAGGAGAGGTAGGAGAGGAGAGAGGAGGAGAGGTAGGAGAGGAGAGAGGGGAAGAGGAGAGAGGAGGAGAGGTAGGAGAGGAGAGAGGGGAAGAGGAGAGAGGAGAGAGGAGGAGAGGTAGGAGAGGATAGAGGAGGAGAGGAGAGAGGAGAGAGGAGAGAGGAGGAGAGGAGAGAGGAGGAGAGGAGACATATATTACATTCAGCATGTTTTTCCACTTTCACCACTAGATGGAGACAAACCATCACTGTTCCTCTCTCTAGTATCCACAGTAGGAATATATTGTACTGTACAGTAGTACTCGTACAGGTAGTAGTAGTATATAGTATGATGTAGTACTCGTCCAGACAGTGGGAGTATATAGTAGTATATAGTAGTAGTAGTACTCGTACAGGCAGTGGACCACTGTGCGTCCCTCTCCTCCGTCGTACTCGTCCTGCCATTTGTCCACCTGGTGAACCAGTTTGAGGAAGGAGCGCTTGGACACGGGCGTGTCCCGGTACATGGGCCAACCCAGGAACTGGAACTGCTGCACCATGCGGTACCCGTCCTGTGGCTGGAGGAGACAGGGAGGACAGGGCGGTCAAAAGAAGCTCACCCCAAACTCAGGCTGTCAGGTGTTGAAATGAAACAAACTCAATGTAAGAACCTGAGCGACTTAAACAGTTCAGAGACTAGGACCCTGTGGAAGATCCAGTCCTGGTCGACCCAGGTCAGCCACTGGGGCTGCAGATTGGGTCTGAACAAACACACATCAGAACTCTATTGTTCCCCTCAGGGAGAATAAAGATTCTTTGACCTTTAAGGACAGAGGAGGCATAGAGAATGGAACAAGGACAGGGGGGAGGAAAGGAAAGAAGGAAGCACAGGTTAGAATAAAGGGAAGGGGATAAGGGGGTGAGGCAGAAAAGGATTTAAGATAAACAGAGCCTAACATAAATCTGAGCAGACAGGGAGGAGAAAGGGTTCAAATCAAACGCACTGAAAGCTAAATCCGACCTGCCACAGCAAGGCGGGTGTGGAGGGGAGTCTGGATCAAACACAACTGAAATGTTTTGAGACACAGGGAGGAAATGAGGTGCAAATCAAACGCCACAAAACCTAAACTCAGCCCGACATGGAGGTGAAGAGGTTTAAATCAAACGCATTCTGATCTAAATCTGGTGAAACAGGAAAGAAATGGATCAAACATAGGCACAGCTGAACGAATCAAACACACCCCGAACACCTGAGGGCGTAAAGGGGGTCAAAATGAAACAAACCCAGACGGAAAGAGGCGGTAACAAAGAGAAAGTGTGAACTTCACCCAGCATCAGCTACATCAGCTACATCAGCTCACGTCTAGCTGGGGACAGTCAAAGTACCGTCGGGGGACGGTGTAAAAGAAACGCACCCGGGCCGTGTTGTAGATCCTGAAGATGCGGCTGATGACGTCCTCCTCCAGGTCAGCTGACACAAACTCCACCTGCAGAGAGCCGAGGCGATGGAGGCCGTTCTCAGGCCAGTACTGAGGACAGAGCTGACAGACAGAGAGACAGAGAGACAGACAGAGAGACAGACGGGGAGAGAGACAGACAGGGAGAGAGACAGACAGACAGAGAGAGAGACAGGCAGACAGAGAGAGAGAGAGACAGACGGGCAGACAGAGAGACAGACAGGGAGAGAGACAGGCAGACAGAGAGAGAGACAGGCAGGCAGACAGAGAGGCAGACAGACAGACAGGCAGACAGACAGGCAGACAGAGACAGACAGGCAGACAGAGAGACAGTCAGACAGAGACAGACAGGCAGACAGAGAGGCAGACAGACAGACAGGCAGACAGAGAGACAGACAGAGGCAGACAGACGGGGAGAGAGAGAGAGACAGAGAGACAGACAGACAGAGAGAGAGACAGGCAGACAGAGAGAGAGACAGACGGGCAGACAGAGAGACAGACAGACAGAGAGAGAGACAGACAGGGAGAGAGACAGGCAGACAGAGAGACAGACGGGGAGAGAGACAGACAGACAGAGAGAGACAGACAGACAGAGAGAGAGACAGACAGGGAGAGAGACAGGCAGACAGAGAGAGAGAGAGACAGACGGGCAGACAGAGAGACAGACAGGGAGAGAGACAGGCAGACAGAGAGAGAGACAGGCAGGCAGACAGAGAGGCAGACAGACAGACAGGCAGACAGACAGGCAGACAGAGACAGACAGGCAGACAGAGAGACAGTCAGACAGAGACAGACAGGCAGACAGAGAGGCAGACAGACAGACAGGCAGACAGAGAGGCAGACAGACAGACAGGCAGACAGAGAGACAGACAGAGGCAGACAGACAGACAGACAGAGGGAGAGACAGACGGGGAGAGAGAGAGAGACAGAGAGACAGACAGACGGGGAGAGAGACAGACGGGCAGACAGACAGAGAGACAGACAGACAGGGAGAGAGACAGGCAGACAGAGAGACAGACAGACAGGCAGACAGACAGGCAGAGAGACAGACAGAGAGAGAGAGACAGGCAGACAGAGAGAGAGACAGACGGGCAGACAGAGAGACAGACAGACAGAGAGAGAGACAGGCAGACAGAGAGACAGACGGGGAGAGAGACAGACAGACAGAGAGAGACAGACAGACAGAGAGAGACAGACAGACAGGGAGAGAGACAGGCAGACAGAGAGAGAGAGAGACAGACGGGCAGACAGAGAAACAGACAGGGAGAGAGACAGGCAGACAGAGAGAGAGACAGGCAGGCAGACAGAGAGGCAGACAGACAGACAGGCAGACAGAGACAGACAGGCAGACAGAGAGACAGTCAGATAGAGACAGACAGGCAGACAGAGAGGCAGACAGAGAGGCAGACAGACAGACAGGCAGACAGAGAGACAGACAGAGGCAGACAGACAGACAGACAGAGGGAGAGACAGACGGGGAGAGAGACAGACGGGCAGACAGACAGAGAGACAGACGGGCAGACAGACAGAGAGACAGACAGACAGGGAGAGAGACAGGCAGACAGACAGAGAGACAGACAGGCAGACAGACAGGCAGAGAGACAGACAGAGAGAGAGAGACAGGCAGACAGAGAGAGAGACAGACGGGCAGACAGAGAGACAGACAGACAGAGAGAGAGACAGACAGGGAGAGAGACAGGCAGACAGAGAGACAGACGGGGAGAGAGACAGACAGACAGAGAGAGACAGACAGACAGAGAGAGACAGACAGACAGGGAGAGAGACAGGCAGACAGAGAGAGAGAGAGAGACAGATGGGCAGACAGAGAGACAGACAGAGAGAGAGACAGACAGGGAGAGAGACAGGCAGACAGACAGGCAGACAGAGACAGACAGGCAGACAGAGAGACAGTCAGACAGAGACAGACAGGCAGACAGCGAGGCAGACAGACAGGCAGACAGGCAGACAGAGAGACAGACAGAGGCAGACAGACAGACAGACAGAGGGAGAGACAGACGGGGAGAGAGAGAGAGACAGAGAGACAGACAGACGGGGAGAGAGACAGACGGGCAGACAGACAGAGAGACAGACGGGCAGACGGACAGAGAGACAGACAGACAGGGAGAGAGACAGGCAGACAGAGAGACAGACAGACAGGCAGAGAGACAGACAGAGAGAGAGAGACAGACAGGGAGAGAGACAGGCAGACAGAGAGAGACAGACGGGCAGACAGAGAGACAGGCAGACAGACAGGCAGACAGAGACAGACAGGCAGACAGAGAGACAGTCAGACAGAGACAGACAGGCAGACAGACAGGCAGACAGACAGGCAGACAGAGACAGACAGGCAGACAGACAGACAGAGGCAGACAGACAGACAGACAGACAGAGGGAGAGACAGACGGGGAGAGAGAGAGAGACAGAGAGACAGACAGACGGGCAGACAGACAGAGAGACAGACGGGCAGACAGACAGAGAGACAGACAGACAGGGAGAGAGACAGGCAGACAGAGAGACAGACAGACAGGCAGACAGACAGGCAGAGAGACAGACAGAGAGAGAGAGACAGACAGGGAGAGAGACAGGCAGACAGAGAGAGACAGACGGGCAGACAGAGAGACAGACAGACAGGCAGACAGAGACAGACAGAGGCAGACAGACAGGCAGACAGAGACAGACAGAGATGAGACTTTAAACTGATAATAACACCAAAAGGATTATTCCTTGTGTAGACACAGATATTTATGTATATATTTACTTTCCATAGCTGCTGTTTTTCTTCTGCTTTATATTTATGTCTCCGTTACCTGTCAAGTCTGTGTGTCTGCGTCTATGTTTGAGGTTTGTACTGAGAGAGCAAAGTGTGACTGCAGTCAGATTCACATACCTGACACAACGTGCCAAAATAAACAGATGATCAGGTTGAAGTGAGTGTGTGTGTGTGTGTGTGTGTACCTGTGCCGGGTCGACATCGTTCAGCATGACGATGGACGTACAGTGGTAGTCGAGGACCAGACGCCAGAAGTCCTTCACCGTGTTTGGCAAAGGATGCTGGGTAACAATGAAGGCCGATGGCTGCTTGTAACTCTGTAAGACGTTTACCAAAATCATAAACGCTGTAATAATCCCAGGGGGAAATGACTTGTTACAATACTCCAGGTGTACACACAACATATGTTAAACAAGTAAACATCTGAAAAATATAAATATAAAAAAGTATAAATGTGTAACACTGTGAGTGATTGAAGTGATTGACCACGTTTGTGTCATATTACAGGAGAGGGTGTGTCTCACTCACAGGGAGGCATCATACAGTTACTGGTGTAATGGTACTGTACAATGTTCAATAACTGACTGTGTTTAAACCAGTCTGAACCAGTTTAGGAGGATCGGCCTAAAAGTCTTACATATCTGTGAATATCTGTTTATAGCAGAGGGAGAGTTTGTGTCTGTCCAACACTTCCATGTTGTTCTGTGCCACCACATAAAAGACCATTAGAAAAATAGATGTTCTGCAGATTGCAAGCACAATCGACGAATGGAAAAACTTTAGTGGGCGGTATCTATGACGTATTCTAGCCAATCAAAGGACAACATAAATACTATTTCTAGTCAATGACGGGTTCCCCTCAACTCTCAAAAATGTTATGGGACCTTTTTTATTGAAAGGGAATTATTTTATTGTTCTTCACATATTTGGTTGAAAAACTGCATAGGTACACTAAATCAAATCACATTTTATTTGTATAGCCAAAAATACATAATACAGAATAAATAAATACAAAATACTGTGCAGTGACACGCTCTGTCCTAGTCTTGGTTCGAGTGAGGACAAACTTGCCCACTATTGTTTGAGGTGTGATTTTGAGTAAAAAAATGACAAAAATCTACTTTTTGTTTTCAGAATTCTTTAGTGTATTGTAGATTTTTCACGAGTGATTTTCATATACATAAAGTAATGTTTATAAGCCCACATATTGAAAATGGCTTCATCCCCAGAGGGTTAAACTGGTTTAATCCCGCGTGCACACCAAACTTAGTCATGGAAATCCACAAGCTTCTGTGCGTGCTTGGATCAGTTCCATTCAGCTTATATATGACTACATGTGAACAAACACAGTGACCACATGGACTCCATGCTGCCTGTTGGCACAAAGCCCCATGGGAACTGCAGTTGTCCCCCAACAGGACAGACAAAATGTTTGACAGTTCGGACTCCAGAAGTGTTGCGTGTGCGTTACGTACATCCATCAGTGCGGCGTTGATGTAGTTGGAACTCTCTCCATCAATGGTGATGAGGAACGGCAGGCAGCGGTCCGGAGGCAACACGTCCATGCAGCGGTTCTTCTCGTGGTTTCTAGGCAACAGAGCGATGCTGCAGTCCTCCACCCGCAAGGTGGGCGTCACCATGTTCAGGGTCTGAGCACACACACACACGAGAAGTGAAACGGTTAATTAGCGGTTAACAAACATTAATAAAATGCAATAACAACACTCACCCTGAACTCCTCTTTGATCTGACTAGAGTTCGTCTGAGGATCCAATCGGTTCATCTCGTAATAAACCGACCGCAGCTGGTTGGCCGGAATGGCAGTGTCACCGCAGAGACACGCTTCCAAGATGGCGTCATGGATGAAGACATACTGCTCCTGGAGACAGACGATGTAAACAGAGTGCGTGTGTGTGTGTGTGTGTGCTGTGTGTGTGTGTGTACCTCAGTTTGGACCATGTTAACCCTTCGTGCTCTCAGCTCTCGGACACAGTTATAGATGTCGACCACACCCTCCCTCTCCGCCATGTCCAACATGATGTCAATCACTATGAAACAACCTGTACGCCCCGCCCCCGCACTGTCTCACACACACACACACACACACACACACACAGACACGTGTTCTCAGGTCATAATAGTTTCATAGTGACTAACGACATTGGTGATCAGTGTTAAGGTGTGTGTACCTGCAGTGGACCACGGTGGGGCCGGCGGTGGGTGGAGTCTTTGCCTTGACGCGGCGGATGAAGCCGAGCAGGCCGGTGGCGTGAAGCGGCACACCGTGATCGGGCCACCCGGTGAAATGAAACTGACGGATCTCCCTGATCTCTGCCACGCCCCTCTGTCACATGACAGGAAGTGTGTTACACTATGTGTGTGTATATCTGTAGGTTACTCTGTGAGTCACACTGTGAGTCACACTGTGTGTTACGCTGTGTGTTACACTGTGTGTTACACTGTGTGTTACTGTGCTTTACTGTGTGTTACACCGTGTGTTACACTATGTGTGTGTATATCTGTAGGTTACACTGTGAGTCACACTGTGAGTCACACTGTGTGTTACACTGTGTTTTTTTGTGTATGTATGTGTTACTGTGTTACACTGTGTGTTACACTGTGTGTTACACTGTGTTTTTTTGTGTATGTATGTGTTACTGTGTTACACTGTGTGTTACACTGTGTGTTACACTGTGTGTCACACTGTGTGTTACACTGTGTGTCACACTGTGTGTTACATTGTGAGTCACACTGTGTGTCACACTGTGTGTTACACTGTGTTTTTTGTGTATGTATGTGTTACTGTGTTACAGGGTGTGTTACACTGTGTTTTTTTGTGTATGTATGTGTTACTGTGTTACAGGGTGTGTTACACTGTGTGTTACTGTGTGTTACACTGTGTGTTACATTGTGAGTCACACTGTGTGTCACACTGTGTGTTACACCGTGTGTTACATTGTGAGTCACACTGTGTGTCACACTGTGTGTCACACTGTGTGTTACACTGTGTGTCACACTGTGTGTCACACTGTGTGTTACACTGTGTGTTACACTGTGTTTTTTGTGTATGTATGTGTTACTGTGTTACAGGGTGTGTTACACTGTGTTACTGTGTGTGTCGTACCTTCTCCACAGCGAAGGTCCGGATCACATATTCTGACAGCAGTTGAGTCTCAATCAGCGTCACCTTCATGTCGCCGTAGATTTCTGTGTCATCCGGCCAGTACTTGCAACACTTTACCTGCGTGCGTGCGCGCACACACACACACACACACACACACACACACACACACACACACACACATACACACACACACACCATCATTAATTAAACAGTACAAAAGCAGCTCATATTAAAATCTCATTAGAGGCTCCGCCTCTGCTCCCCTTCATTAACAGCTAATTACTGCTGAGCTAATCACACTGTCGCCACGGCAACCAACAAGGTGAACTGTGGGGAGGGGACAAATCAGGCTAAAGTGTGTGTGTGTGTGTGTGACAGAGAACGATACAGGGAGATAATCAGCTTGATCTATCCTAGAATCCCCCTCTGCGGCTCTCCTGGATCCCTGGTGCCTTCTGGGTAATGAGAGCTGGGCCAGGGAGCCCGCCTCCAGGGGTGTGTGCATGTGTGTGTGATCTCAGGTTAAATCCTTCAATTTCAGCAGCAAACGGAGCAGTGTGTGTGTGATCGTCTCATCACACACTGGTTTTTACGACTGAATTCTGTTTGTAACGTGAGTGTGTGTTTGTTCAGATGAAATGCATTAAACACGTACATTAATGTGTGCTTCAGTTACACACACATGTAAAATCAGATATGCTTTCTCTGAGTTGCACGAAGTATAAATATTAGGGATGCACCGATGCATCAACATTCACTGATGGCAGTGGCTGATGTTTATATGTAGATTTACATGGCGTATGAACACTGGCTGAGGAGAAACTTTTCTTCTTTCCTTTTTTTGGAGGCTGCTGATCTCCACTCCACCCGTCTCTGGCACGTTGCGTACACGCCACGGTTTTGGTCCATCCCGCACGCCATTTCATACCCACCAGGAACACTTCACCAGGCTTTGTTTACTTGCTCAGATTTGGTCATTTTCCTGGTGTATGTTCTTCTAAACATGCTTGTGGAAATATGCGGAAATATGCTACATGGGTATTTTATTTTGAAAATCCACTGGATTCTCTTTGCTGTTTCTGTGTCTGGCTTCCGCCCACTCGAGGTGCTCTGTGTAGATTGACGTGTGCTGCTCGCGTCAAGTGTCAAAAGGAGAACAGACGCGTATTCAGCACGTAGCCGAGCGTAGAGACGCTTCTGGGACACTTAGATCTACGTTATGCAGTTTGGAAGACATATAACAAACATCAGGATCGCCAAGTTGTTATTTTAAACATCGGTACCAGTCCAGAATTTCACAATCTGTGCATCCCTAGTAAATATCAGTATGCTTGATATACACAAACCTGCAACACACTCGGTTACACATGTATGTAAACTTGTGTTTCATGTTCTCGAGTCTCATGTTTGACATGCACGCGTGTAAAAATACATATGTACAAATACTGGAAATCATGCTCTCCTTGAGTTGCATATTTGCTGTTATATTCATATACATTTAGGAATATTAGATCAGTGTTATATATACGCTCTCTCAGTGAAGTATGCACATTAAATATATTTGCTTTATACACACACACGTTATGACACAGGAAATGGAGTCCCAAACTTCATTGGTGAGGAAAAAACATCCAGATGGCCACAAACAGTGTGTGTGTGTGTGTGTGTCTGTGTGTGTGTGTGTGGACTCACCCGCCCCACCTCCACCAGGTTGGTTACCATGACGATGGCAGCGGTGTTCTCCTGCCAAATCATCCGCCAGAAATCGTAAACTGTCTCCTGCATGGGACCTGAAACACACACACACACACACACACAAATATAAACATGCACACACACAGTGTAAACTTCATATTAGACAGTGGATCATCAGCCGACATCAGAGCTGTACATGAATTATAATGACTCTTTTAATTAATTCAAATTGGGCACGTACACACACACAAACACAGAAAAAATGTTTTTAATCACTGTTGACAGTCTGTGTTTTGACGAGCTAATTAGTTCATGCTAATCCATTTCTATCCTCAAGTGTTTTACAGCAAGAATCTGCCTGCACACACAGGTGTGTGTGTGTGTGTGTGTGTGTGTGTGTGTGTGTGTGTGTGTACGGGCTAAGCTAGCCTGTGCTAAGATATGCTCATGTGGAGCCCACACAACATGTGATGATCTGTTCATGTGCATGTTTGAGTTCTTACCTTGGGTAGCGATGTAGTGATTAGGTCTGTGGTAACCCTGAGGGAAGCAAACAGGACAGGAAAGGAAGTCAGACAAGTGTGACAGACATGTCCTCACAGTACAGACACGTCCTCACAGTACAGACATGTCCTCACAGTACAGATACGTCCTCACAGTACAGATACATCCTCACAGTACAGACACATCCTCACAGAACAGACACATCCTCACAGTACAGACATGTCCTCACAGTACAGATACGTCCTCACAGTACAGACATGTCCTCACAGTACAGACATGTCCTCACAGTACAGACACGACCTCACAGTACAGACACATCCTCACAGTACAGACATGTCCTCACTGTACAGATACGTCCTCACAGTACAGACACGTCCTCACAGTACAGACATGTCCTCACAGTACAGATACATCCTCACAGTACAGATACGTCCTCACTGTACAGATACATCCTCACAGTACAGACACGTCCTCACAGTACAGACACGTCCTCACAGTACAGACACATCCTCACAGTACAGACATGTCCTCACTGTACAGACACGTCCTCACAGTACAGACACATCCTCACAGTACAGACACGTCCTCACAGTACAGACACATCCTCACAGTACAGACATGTCCTCACAGTACAGACACATCCTCACAGTACAGACACGTCCTCACAGTACAGACACATCCTCACAGTATAGACATGTCCTCACAGTACAGACACATCCTCACAGAACAGACACATCCTCACAGTACAGACACATCCTCACAGTACAGACATGTCCTCACAGTACAGATACGTCCTCACAGTACAGATACATCCTCACAGTACAGACACATCCTCACAGAACAGACACATCCTCACAGTACAGACATGTCCTCACAGTACAGATACGTCCTCACAGTACAGACATGTCCTCACAGTACAGACATGTCCTCACAGTACAGACACGACCTCACAGTACAGACACATCCTCACAGTACAGACATGTCCTCACTGTACAGATACGTCCTCACAGTACAGACACGTCCTCACAGTACAGACATGTCCTCACAGTACAGATACATCCTCACAGTACAGATACGTCCTCACTGTACAGATACATCCTCACAGTACAGACACGTCCTCACAGTACAGACACGTCCTCACAGTACAGACACATCCTCACAGTACAGACATGTCCTCACTGTACAGACACGTCCTCACAGTACAGACACATCCTCACAGTACAGACACGTCCTCACAGTACAGACACATCCTCACAGTACAGACATGTCCTCACAGTACAGACACATCCTCACAGTACAGACACGTCCTCACAGTACAGACACATCCTCACAGTATAGACATGTCCTCACAGTACAGACACATCCTCACAGTACAGACACGTCCTCACAGTACAGACATGTCCTCACAGTACAGACATGTCCTCACTGTACAGATACATCCTCACAGTACAGACACGTCCTCACAGTACAGACACATCCTCACAGTACAGACACGTCCTCACAGTACAGACACATCCTCACAGTACAGACATGTCCTCACAGTACAGACACATCCTCACAGTACAGACACGTCCTCACAGTACAGACACATCCTCACAGTACAGACATGTCCTCACTGTACAGACACATCCTCACAGTACAGACACGTCCTCACTGTACAGATACATCCTCAGTGTACAGATACATCCTCACAGTACAGACACGTCCTCACAGTACAGACACGTCCTCACAGTACAGACACATCCTCACAGTACAGACACAGACACGTCCTCACAGTACAGACATGTCCTCACAGTACAGACACATCCTCACTGTACAGACACGTCCTCACACACACTGACTTTCCTCTGTACGTTTGTTTACAGAGTCAACACCAACCAACACTAACTCATGATGATCGTCGTCATGGAAACAGAAACAGAGTCGACCAGGACGTTTAAGATCGACCTTTAAAAAAACTGTGCGAGACTTACATCGACGTAGTTGGCGTTGATGTAGTCGGAGCCGCTCTCTCCGTCCTGAGGCTGGAGACGCACACGCGAATGATCATCTGGTGCACACACACACACGTACACAGATACTTTAATTGGTCTGCTTGTTGTTGTGGTGACACTGAACATTATCACCTCTAATTATCATCTGCTGAATAAAGAATTGAATAATTAATTAATAAACACTTTATTAAATTCATTAAACAAACTGAATGTGTGTTTGTTTTTCAGATGTTATTAATGTTCATATAATATAAAGTAGAGGTCTGCGTCTCCTATATTTTGTCCTGCTCCAGCCCACAAATCACGGACATTATTCCTCACAAAAGTTCTTTTCTTTGGCTTGGGAAATTAAACATGCTGAGCTTAGCTGAGCTCTCCATGGACCGATCCTTCACCTAGCACATGTAGCGAGGGTGCACAGTGCCAAGCATTTCTGCCATGATCGGAGATCTCAAACACGGAAGAGTGGAAACGAATTGTCTGAAACGTGATTAGACTGATGACGTGATGAGTTTAGACCACATCCGCAAATTTAGCCAAATAATGCCAAATAAAATATCCAGCACAAATTACATATGATATGTAATTATAATTATAACATATTAAATTAATTAATTAATCACTCATACATTTTATTTTATACATGTTTTTAGTTTGCGGGACTACCATGGGAGTGCAGGGCTCTAATATAATATATAGATATAGTAGTGTAACATATAATATAATGTAATATAATGTAAAGTAATATAATGGGAAAAAATAAACATAATAATAATAATGATGACAAATGCTGAGCATAAATTAGGTATAGAAACAAAATGTTCAATATTAATAAACCTAACTATGATGATAATCTGCTCACAGCCACATTATAACATGTTTACATTCTGATTATACATCATGAATAAATAAAAGACATATACACACACACACATATGGTGGTGGAGGAGGTGTAGGTTTGTGTACGTACAGGCGATGATGTTGCCGTAGCGATTCTTCAGGCGGTTTTCATCTTTTTTGGCTGAATCCCATGGAGCAGACTGGCCTTCAAAGAAACCCTGAGACATAAAACACATTACACAGACGTGTAACGTTAGATTATATAGACGTGTAACGTTAGATTATAGAGATGTGTAGTGTTAGATTATATAGATGTGTAGTGTTAGATTATAGAGATGTGTAGTGTTACATTATATAGATGTGTAGTGTTAGATTATATAGATGTGTAGTGTTAGATTATAGAGATGTGTAGTGTTAGATTATATAGATGTGTAGTGTTAGATTATATAGATGTGTAGTGTTAGATTATATAGATGTGTAGTGAATGACCTCTTAAGTAATGCAGAGGGTGTGTTTGATTTAGTGTTGTGTGTGTGTACGTGTGTCTATGACATCACAGACATTCATATGTAACACACTGACAGAGAGCTGATGATGATGATGGTGATCTACAGTAAATCAACTTCCGCTAGCATGCTAACTAGCCTGTGATTAGCTAACGTAGCCTCTAACTAACGTCAGTGTGTTATGGTCAGTACATGAAAACAGGTTACGGCTAACAAACTAGCTGTTACGTAGAAATTAATTGTTGCAGGTGAAGCTGTTGCACACATGTATATTATTATTATTGTTGTTGCTTCACCTGCATCAAAGTGGCTAACAGAAATAAAACATTTTATCTTTTTATGTTAGCTTGTGACGCTACAGTGACTTCCAGTGACTCTTGATTGGACAGCACTGCAGAAGTTACCTAGCAATGGATTTACCAGCTGAGACGTTTTTAACGATGGAAGGTCCAAAAGGACCCACAAAGGTCCAGACCCAGTGTCGGCATCCTTAAACCTGATCAACGAAAGGTTTCAAACAGTACTGATCCAAACAGATTGATGGACGTGGACCTGAACGTGGACCTCAACATGTAACAACAGTTACAGTGCTAGTGTGTGTGTGTGTGTGTGTGTTAGCATCTAGTGTCTATCTAATCTGATTAACAAGAAGACATGATGATAAGAATCTGAAAACCAAGAAGGTGTCTTACCTCGTTAAGCTGTCCAATCAGATTAATTAGTAAAGGGGAAGCATGGAGGGAGATAACAATCATCAGCTACTCGTTAATCATCATCATCATCATTAGAAGAAGAAGAGATCAATAACTGGACAGGAAGTCAAATCACGAGGAAGAACAGGACTTCTTTGAGGTCCCAACCCTCTTCCAGAGATCAGAACCACACATGATCTAATACTTTATGAGAGAACGATGACAAGTTTCCATGACGACCAGCTCTTGACATCACAACACACATGAAGTTAGTCTGACGCACAAGTATGAATAAATGATGAATGTTTGACAGGTGACGCCAGGTGACAGCCAATCAGATCACTGCGTTTGTCCTGATGAAAAGTGATTTATAAATAAAGAATCACTGAATCATTTTTACATTCTCTATTTATTCACATTATTCGTTTTAATACTGAAAACTCTCTGCATATGTGAACTAAATATTATTAAACTTAAATAATACACACTGCACCTACACTGACCTGTGATCAGGTGAATGGTTCCTCTGTCATTGTATGTCTGTTCTCACACTATGTAACTTATGTAATGCTTCACGGCACAGTCACACACCAATTATTTCACTGCTGTTAGCTCATGTTAGCCCAGTCTGTTAATGTGTTCAGGCCCAGCAGTCAGCAGCTTCTATGGACATGATGGCAGAGGAGCAGAGAGTGAAGAGGACGCTGACGGAGGAAGCTAAGAAGAGAAAAGGAGAGAGTGAGCGAGCAAGAAGCCGCCGGACAAGAGTAAATCTGGGACTGACTTTTAGTGGTTGGTGAGAGCTTGGTGAAATAAAAGGCTGAAAGACAGACGCCGAGCTGGGCTGACTGCTGCTGGACTAGTCAGTGATATTAGCTGCTGCTGGGTCTGCTGCTGCTGACCTGGGTGATGATTGATCAGAAGTAATGTAATCAGAGTCAATACTCGAGTACAGCTGGACACAGTTACACAGTGGGATTAAAGCAGATGTTTAAAGGATGGTCTGACAGAAAGCTGAGCAGAGATCAGCTGTTCTGTTTGGAATTGTCATTTAATGGATGGAGAGTGAGACAGAAACACAGAAGAACTCCTCACTGCTAACTTTCTGCAAATGGAGGGTGAAAATACTCTGAGTGTGTGTGTGTGTGTGTGTGTGTGTGTGTGTGTGTGTACTCAGTATGTATAATGGATTAGCCCTGAGGGCAGCCCTCTAGCAGGCACACACACACACACACACACACACACACACACACACACATTCCCTGTTTTGGCCCATTAGCTGGAGGGAAGATCTATAATGTATGTCCGTGTGTGTGTGTGTGTGTGTGTGTTCAGGTAAGTAATATCCATTAGTAAGATTCTCTACTGATGAAAATGGGTAAACATGTGGAGTGAGCATGCACACACACACACACACACACACACACACACACACACACACACATTTCTGGTCTTCTTGAATATCACTGGTGTGTTCACTGTCCTCCTGTCCTGATGATGATTGGTCATTTTTGAAACACATTCAACTTTTAGGGAAACCTGACATCAGGCAGTTTTGATGTTTCTGTGATGTCTGTGTGATGTTTCTGTGATGTCTGTGTGATGTTTCTGTGATGTCTGTGTGATGTTTGTGTGATGTCTGTGTGATGTTTCTGTGATGTCTGTGTGATGTTTCTGTGATGTTTCTGTGATGTCTGTGTGATGTTTGTGTGATGTTTCTGTGATGTCTGTGTGATGTTTGTGTGTGATGTCTGTGTGATGTTTGTGTGATGTCTGTGTGATGTTTCTGTGATGTCTGTGTGATGTTTGTGTGTGATGTCTGTGTGATGTTTCTGTGATGTCTGTGTGATGTTTCTGTGATGTCTGTGTGATGTTTCTGTGATGTTTCTGTGATGTCTGTGTGATGTTTCTGTGATGTCTGTGTGATGTTTCTGTGTGATGTTTCTGTGATGTCTGTGTGATGTCTGTGATGTTTCTGTGATGTCTGTGTGATGTTTCTGTGTGATGTCTGTGTGATGTTTCTGTGATGTCTGTGTGATGTCTGTGTGATGTCTGTGTGATGTCTGTGTGATGTTTCTGTGATGTCTGTGTGATGTTTCTGTGTGATGTCTGTGTGATGTTTCTGTGATGTCTGTGTGATGTTTGTGTGATGTCTGTGTGATGTTTCTGTGATGTCTGTGTGATGTTTCTGTGATGTCTGTGTGATGTTTGTGTGATGTGTGTGTGATGTCTGTGTGATGTTTCTGTGATGTCTGTGTGATGTCTGTGTGATGTTTCTGTGATGTCTGTGTGATGTTTCTGTGTGATGTCTGCGTGATGTTTCTGTGATGTTTCTGTGATGTCTGTGTGATGTCTGTGTGATGTTTCTGTGATGTCTGTGTGATGTTTCTGTGTGATGTTTCTGTGATGTCTGTGTGATGTCTGTGATGTTTCTGTGATGTCTGTGTGATGTTTCTGTGTGATGTCTGTGATGTTTCTGTGATGTCTGTGTGATGTCTGTGTGATGTTTGTGTGATGTCTGTGTGATGTCTGTGTGATGTTTCTGTGATGTTTCTGTGATGTCTGTGTGATGTTTCTGTGATGTCTGTGTGATGTCTGTGTGATGTTTCTGTGTGATGTCTGTGTGATGTCTGTGATGTTTCTGTGATGTCTGTGTGATGTCTGTGTGATGTTTGTGTGATGTCTGTGTGATGTCTGTGATGTTTCTGTGATGTTTGTGTGATGTTTGTGTGATGTTTCTGTGATGTTTGTGTGATGTCTGTGTGATGTTTCTGTGATGTCTGTGTGATGTCTGTGTGATGTTTCTGTGATGTCTGTGTGATGTTTCTGTGTGATGTTTCTGTGATGTCTGTGTGATGTCTGTGTGATGTCTGTGTGATGTCTGTGATGTTTCTGTGATGTCTGTGTGATGTCTGTGTGATGTTTCTGTGATGTCTGTGTGATGTCTGTGTGATGTTTCTGTGATGTCTGTGTGATGTTTCTGTGATGTCTGTGTGATGTCTGTGTGATGTTTCTGTGATGTCTGTGTGATGTTTCTGTGTGATGTCTGTGTGATGTTTCTGTGATGTCTGTGTGATGTCTGTGTGATGTTTCTGTGATGTTTCTGTGATGTCTGTGTGATGTTTCTGTGATGTCTGTGTGATGTTTCTGTGTGATGTCTGTGTGATGTTTGTGTGATGTCTGTGTGATGTTTCTGTGATGTTTCTGTGATGTCTGTGTGATGTTTCTGTGATGTCTGTGTGATGTCTGTGTGATGTTTCTGTGATGTTTCTGTGATGTCTGTGTGATGTTTCTGTGTGATGTCTGTGTGATGTCTGTGATGTTTCTGTGATGTCTGTGTGATGTCTGTGTGATGTTTGTGTGATGTCTGTGTGATGTCTGTGATGTTTCTGTGATGTTTGTGTGATGTTTGTGTGATGTTTGTGTGATGTTTCTGTGATGTCTGTGTGATGTTTCTGTGATGTCTGTGTGATGTCTGTGTGATGTTTGTGTGATGTCTGTGTGATGTCTGTGATGTTTCTGTGATGTTTCTGTGATGTTTCTGTGATGTTTGTGTGATGTTTCTGTGATGTCTGTGTGATGTTTCTGTGATGTCTGTGTGATGTCTGTGTGATGTTTCTGTGATGTTTCTGTGATGTCTGTGTGATGTTTCTGTGTGATGTCTGTGTGATGTCTGTGATGTTTCTGTGATGTCTGTGTGATGTCTGTGTGATGTTTGTGTGATGTCTGTGTGATGTCTGTGATGTTTCTGTGATGTTTGTGTGATGTTTGTGTGATGTTTGTGTGATGTTTCTGTTATGTTTGTGTGATGTCTGTGTGATGTTTCTGTGATGTCTGTGTGATGTCTGTGTGATGTTTCTGTGATGTCTGTGTGATGTTTCTGTGTGATGTCTGTGTGATGTCTGTGATGTTTCTGTGATGTCTGTGTGATGTCTGTGTGATGTTTCTGTGATGTCTGTGTGATGTTTCTGTGTGATGTCTGTGTGATGTCTGTGTGATGTCTGTGATGTTTCTGTGATGTCTGTGTGATGTCTGTGTGATGTTTCTGTGATGTCTGTGTGATGTTTCTGTGATGTCTGTGTGATGTCTGTGTGATGTCTGTGTGATGTTTCTGTGATGTCTGTGTGATGTTTCTGTGTGATGTCTGTGTGATGTTTCTGTGATGTCTGTGTGATGTCTGTGTGATGTTTCTGTGATGTTTCTGTGATGTCTGTGTGATGTTTCTGTGTGATTTCTGTGTGATGTTTCTGTGATGTCTGTGTGATGTTTCTGTGATGTCTGTGTGATGTTTCTGTGTGATGTTTCTGTGATGTTTGTGTTCCTCCCCACCTCATACTCCTCCTTGAAGCCATAACCTTCGGCACATTTCATCTGGGTGATGTGCTGCAGCAGGTCGGCCACTCGGATGGCCGGGTGCAGCTGACCCGTCTGGTAGGGCAGCGCCTCGCGCTCCGACTCTCGCTGCTTATAGTGGGACTGGACCAGGCTGCTGGTTTCACTGGTCATAGTGTGGCTGTCATCTGCAGGGAACAGACAGAACACAACAGACAGGTCAGATTCAGGCTGGAGTCAACACACAGCTGGACAGACACGTGTGATGTGATGTATGTTCATGACGGATGACGTAGACCAGACCATACTAACCCAGACCAGAATCCAGACTGGTTTACATTGAAACACACACCGAATCAAGTCTGGTTCAAACATATTATGAAATCCAGATTAAACTGTAGCTGCTGTTAGCAAATGTTAGCTACTGTTAGCTCAGTTTGTTAGCTGCTGTTAGTTACTGTACTGCTGTTTGTTAGCCGGGAGCATTAGTGTTTGTAGCTGCAGGATGTCACAAAACAAAACATGACTACTTCCTGTGCAGACAGGAAGTTAAAAGACAAAACATCAATATGAAGCTCAGCTCTCATCCACAGATACAATGTTGTTACCATGACAACACAGATGAATGACAGACACATCACGTGACATCAGATCACATGACTGAAGAAAGGATGGTGATTGGGTGTCATTTCTTTTCACACTGCGATCATAACCATCGATCACTAATCAGAACAGGTGAGTGCTGGACCTCACTGGACCAGATCCAGTACAGCATGGTTTGAGTACTGGTCCAGATCCAGTACAGCATGGTTTGAGTACTGGTCCAGATCCAGTACAGCATGGTTTGAGTACTGGTCCAGATGTGGTCCCGGTTCTGGGAGCTGCAGTGTGAAAAGAGCACAGAGTTCAGAGTCCTGGAACAGACAAACCTTTGGTTTTGGTTCTGGTCCACGACCCTGACAGGAACATTTCAACAAAGACTCGGCGGACAAACCTTCCTCTACACTCTCTACCTCTGTTCTTATTGGCTAGCCTGGGGCTGACTGACCAATCAGAAACTCTCTATCCCAAACAGCCCAACCAATCGTGGCGAGGAGATGGGCAATGTGATGGAGGTGTTGGTTTGCGATTGGACAGAGGAAGACAGGTGAGATGACCACGACAACAAAAACGGCAACCAATCAGAGAAAAACAGACGGGTGGAGCTGAGACCTGATTGGTTCGAGGTGAAATGGTGGGAGGGGTTGAGGATTGTGATGTCACATTTTCACAAAGGGGTGAAAATGAGGCATGGCCACGCTAACTGATGACATCACAGTGGGTGGTGGGTGTGGCTCTATGTGCAGTGGTGACAGACACCCCCCCCAACATAAGTCCCGCCCACTTAGCCCCAAATGTAACCACTTACCATTAATGGGCACTTTAACAGAGAAAGAGAAGAAGAAGAGAGAGGAGACAGGGTGTAAGCAACAACTTTAGCTTTAGCCTACTGCTAACATACAGCTAGCTCCTAGTACTGTAGTAGTTCTACTTGAACATGTAACAGCTAGGCTAACCTGGCTAACTGTATTTGTCTTGTAGACTCCGCTCACGTCAGACGCCCTGGCCTGTAAACCAATTAGCTAGCCTGAGGAGAGAGGAGAAATCTCACAGTTAGCTTTAAACTAGCCTAGTAGTACTTTAGCGCTTTAGCAGTTAGCATCACAGTTTAGTCTTAACTGATATCGAGACGTGTGATGTGTGCATAAAAACAATAACACCAACAGCTCCACAAGCTCATTGCTAAACTTCAACTTCCACCAATAGCCTTGACTTAACGACATGCTAAAGTAACTAACCGCTAATTAACTGCTGCTAACTGAATCTGCCGTTAGCATGATAACAGAACTGGTCTCAGCGGCTCAACCAGACCAGTTCAAGCACAGCCTCTGAGACCAACAGGGAATAACGTTACACTACCGAGGTGATCTCCAGACTTCATGATGGAAACACTGATCAGTAGTGAAGTGCTAACTGTGGTTAGCTTAGTCAGCCGTGTAGCTAACTGAACTGACTCAGCCCGGGATGCCAGGAGCCAAACCCGGCAAGAAAACCACCTTGATAGGCTGCTGTGTTCCTGCTCACTGCTGGTTCTGAGGTTCCGTTCGGTCTGGCTGTGTTCACTGGAAGGTAGACACTGATGGTAGCTCATAGCACGAGCTACAATGCATCACGGTGGGGGTGTAACGCTACTCGCTATTGGCTGCTGTAAATGCCAATCAACATCCACAACAAGTCCCTCCCTTTCTAAGAGAGAACTGAACTCTACTTCCTGTTTGATGAACTCTACTTCCTGTTTCATGAACTTCGCAGTGCAACAGTTTATATTTTTTAACTGAATTTACCCATCATGCATTTCTTTTTTTTTTTTTTGTTCTGTGAGCTGTTGATGTAGACCTGTACTGTGGGTGTGGTCAGTCCACTGTGACATCACTGGTGAGGGTCTACTTTTTGTTGCGGTGAAAATAATCGTGATTGACAGGTGAACAGTCATGTGATGTACTGTGAACCTGTCAGCTGCTCTCCTGTGATGTCTTGCTGCTAGATTAGCATAGCATTCCTCAACTTTGTGTTTACATATTTCATTTAAAGAAACAAACAAATGTCTGCGAAACAATCACCAGCTAACTGGACAGACGCCTGACAGACAGACGCCTGACAGACGGATGCCTGACAGACAGACAGACACCTGACAGATGGATGCCTCACACCTGACAGGCGGACGCCTGACAGACGCCTGACAGACAGACGCCTGACAGACACCTGACAGACAGACGCCTGACAGACAGACACCTGACAGACAGACGCCTGACTGACAGACAGACGCCTGACAGACAGACGCCTGACAGACGCCTGACAGACAGACGCCTGACAGACACCTGACAGACGCCTGACAGACAGACGCCTGACAGACAGACGCCTGACAGACACCTGACAGACAGACGCCTGACAGACAGACGCCTGACAGACAGACGCCTGACAGACAAATGCCTGACTCCGGACAGACGGACGCCTGACAGACGGACGTCTGACAGACAGACGCCTGACAGACACCTGACAGACAGACACCTGACAGACAGACGCCTGACAGACAGACGCCTGACAGACGCCTGACAGACAGACGCCTGACAGACACCTGACAGACAGACGCCTGACAGACAGACGCCTGACAGACAAATGCCTGACTCCGGACAGACGGACGCCTGACAGACGGACGGCCAACGTCCTCTCTGGTTTTGTGAGTTTCCTCCCCCTAGTCCACGTGGGCGTGTCCATGCAGAGGTCGGAGGTCACAGACAGACGTGACGTCATGATGGATGATGGAGTGAAGCCCACCGTCGATGAACAAACAAAGAAAATCTAAAAATGTCTTCAATTGATGAAAGAATAAAAAAAAGAAATCAAAAATAATAAAAATAAAAAAATATTTCAAATACAAAAAAATAAAACAAATTTTAAAGTTTTAATGAATCAAAAATTCAAAGATGAAAAATTATAAGCAGCCGAACAAGAAGCAAGCAGGGATGGATGGAAGCCAAACATCACTCTGTCTGTCTGCTTCCTGTCTATCTGTCTGCTTCCTGTCTCTCTGTCTGCTTCCTGTCTCTCTGTCTGCTTCCTGTCTCTCTGTCTGCTTCCTGTCTGTCTCTCTGTGCATTTTATTCTGTCCTACAGAGGAAGGAAAGGAAAAGTGTCTCACCCAGAATGGCCGTTGGCACGAAGGGATCTGCCATCAGGACACATCAGCAGCAGTCGATAAGCAGAGATACAGACAGGTGAGACACAGAGAGTAGGACAAGCAAAGAGACAGACAGGTGAGACATACAGGCAGGCAGACAGACAGGCAGAGGAAAAGGAGAAGAGGAAGGTAATCTTGTATGTCCTGACTGTTGGCACCAGAGGACCGGATGTGACCCAGATTGGACTGTTACACTGATCTAAGCTCAGCTGAGCTCATCAATGTCTTCAGACCCCTCAAAACTACAGAATACATCTGACCCGGTCCAGTCTGGCCTGGTCCAGACCCTGCTGGACTGGACTCTGGTGGACTGGACTAGACTCTGCTGGACTGGACTCTGCTGGACTGGACTATACTCTGCTGGACTGGACTCTGCTGGACTGGACTAGACTCTGCTGGACTGGACTAGACTCTGCTGGATTGGACTCTGCTGGACTAGACTTGACCCTGCTGGACTGGACTCTGCTGGACTGGACTAGACTCTGCTGGATTGGACTCTGCTGGACTAGACTAGACCCTGCTGGACTGGACTCTGCTGGACTGGACTAGACTCTGCTGGACTGGACTCTGCTGGACTGGACTGGACTCTGCTGGACTAGACTAGACCCTGCTGGACTGGACTCTGCTGGACTGGACTAGACTCTGCTGGACTGGACTCTGCTGGACTGGACTAGACTCTGCTGGACTGGACTGGACTCTGCTGGATTGGACTCTGCTGGACTAGACTAGACTGCTGGACTGGACTGGACTCTGCTGGGCTAGACTAGACTCTGCTGGACTGGACTAGAGTCTGCTGGACTGGACTAGAGTCTGCTGGACTGGACTGGACTCTGCTGGATTGGACTCTGCTGGACTAGACTAGACTCTGCTGGACTGGACTGGACTGGACTCTGCTGGACTGGACTCTGCTGGGCTAGACTAGACTCTGCTGGACTGGACTAGAGTCTGCTGGACTGGACTGGACTCTGCTGGACTGGACTCTGCTGGGCTAGACTAGACTCTGCTGGACTGGACTAGAGTCTGCTGGACTGGACTAGACTCTGCTGGACTGGACTGGACTCTGCTGGACTAGACTCTGCTGGACTGGACTCTGCTGGACTGGACTCTGCTGGACTAGACTCTGCTGGACTGGACTCTGCTGGACTAGACTCTGCTGGACTGGACTCTGCTGGACTAGACCCTGCTGGACTGGACTCTGCTGGACTGGACTAGACTCTGCTGGACTGGACTCTGCAGGACTAGACTAGACTGCTGGACTGGACTGGACTCTGCTGGGCTAGACTAGACTCTGCTGGACTGGACTAGAGTCTGCTGGACTGGACTAGACTCTGCTGGACTGGACTCTGCTGGACTGGACTAGACTCTGCTGGACTGGACTGGACTCTGCTGGATTGGACTCTGCTGGACTAGACTAGACTCTGCTGGACTGGACTGGACTGGACTCTGCTGGACTGGACTCTGCTGGGCTAGACTAGACTCTGCTGGACTGGACTAGAGTCTGCTGGACTGGACTCTGCTGGACTGGACTCTGCTGGGCTAGACTAGACTCTGCTGGACTGGACTAGAGTCTGCTGGACTGGACTGGACTCTGCTGGACTGGACTCTGCTGGGCTAGACTAGTCTCTGCTGGACTGGACTAGAGTCTGCTGGACTGGACTAGACTCTGCTGGACTGGACTCTGCTAAACTAGCTCCTAGCTTGTCAGTAGCTGTTGCTAATCTGATACATGCTAACACCAACATACAGGCATGTTTAAGAACCAATCAGGCGACAGGAGCTGAGTTCACGCCCCCACGAGGAGGCTGGAGGAGGAGTTCATTCTCCACCTGTATGAGTGATGGGGTGATGATGACAGGTGTGTGTGTGTGTTACCTGGATAGTAGGAGTTGGGGACGGTGGTGCTGATGGTGTTTGTCTTCAGGGTGAAGGAGGATGGAGACGACACATCTGGACGGAGAAACGAGAGCTATGTGTCTTCATCACCGTCCTCTGACCCGCCCTCCACCATCCCTCCATCACCCCATGAGTGTGTGCATGTGTGTGTACTCACTGCGTCCATTCAGTGTGTGCGTATCCACCATTGTTGTGTGTTGGGAGTTGTTGACCATCAGAGTCATTTCCTGTCTAGAGCTTAGAGTTTCCTTCCTCTTCTTCGCCAACTTCCTGTTGAGACAAAAACAAAGAACAAACATGCTCAGGTTCCCTCAACGCACCACAGAGGAAGTATCCGGTGATTTCATTTCAAATGTATGTCCGGCAGGTCAGAACCGGCCCATCAAAGGGTCAAAACCGGTCCATCAAAGGGTCAGAACCGGTCCATCAAAGGGTCAGAACCGGCCCATCAAAGGGTCAGAACCGGCCCATCAAAGGGTCAGAACCGGCCCATCAAAGGGTCAGAAGGGTCAGATTTGTCCACTGGGCGTAAGTCCTGTGCTGCTGCACACACTCACACACAGGAAGTGACATAACAGTGTCAAACACAAAGGTGTGTGTCCACTTCCTGTTCGAGAGATCAGCTGGCTAACAAGCATCAGGGAGGGGAGGGGCTTGTCGTGGATGTTGATTGGCTTTTACAGCCGCCAATAGTGAGTACGTTATACTATAGATATAGCAGGTGTTTGTTTGAACACAGCCTAACAAAACCTCTGAACCAGCAGACCGGCTGGTCCAGTCCTGCTGCTGAGCCCGGTTCTGCTGGCTGCTAACGACAGACTCAGTGACAAACCAAAGAACTGAATTACACATTCATCCTTTAAGGCGGTATCATTGACTGCATTTTTCTCTTAAGGTAGTATGGGGTGTTGTGTTTTTAAGGTGAAACTTAAGGTGGTATGACAGATGAAGTGTCTTTAATGAGATGTAAGTGAAGAGGAGAAGTAAAGTTCTGAATCAGTTCTTCATTTTTCAAATATGTGAGACAACGTCTGCCTGTCTGCCTGCCTGCCTGTCTGTCTGTCTGCCTGTCTGTCTGTCTGCCTGTCTGTCTGTCTGTCTACTGCTGCAGAGAAAAATATCATCTTCACAAACATCCTTTCAGTCTGTTTGTCCACACACACACGTTTTAAAGCTTGATGTATTTTCTGTCTTTCTATTCTGAGTGTGTGAAAAAAAACATCCATTTGTCCGATTACACACACACACACACACACACACAAAGTTTAACCCTGACCTGAAAATGGAAAAAAATGAAATATATAAATAAATATAGAAAACAGGCTTTTACACTGAAAGTAAGACATCAGTGAAAGCAGCTGTGTGTGTGTGTGTGTGTGTGTGTGTGTGTGTGTGTCAGGGTTAACATGGAGGATGGTGAAAGCGCCCCGAGGCGAGGCTGCCCTCCTCCCACTCATGTCACCTGTTTCTTCTTCTGTGAAAACCTGAACACACAAACTGTCCACTGCCAACACAGACAGCCCGGAGACAAGACACAACTACAGAGACACGAAGGGACAGACAGAGACACAAAGAGACAGAGACACGAAGGGACAGAGACACGAAGGGACAGACAGAGACACGAAGAGACAGACAGAGACACAAAGAGACAGAGACACGAAGGGACAGACAGAGACTCAAAGAGACAGAGACACGAAGGGACAGACAGAGACACGAAGAGACAGACAGACACAAAGAGACAGAGACACAGAGACACAAAGAGACAGAGACACGAAGAGACAGACAGACACACGAAGAGACAGACAGAGACACAAAGAGACAGAGACACGAAGGGACAGACGGAGACACAAAGAGACAGACAGAGACTCAAAGAGACAGAGACACGAAGAGACAGACAGACACACGAAGAGACAGACAGAGACACAAAGAGACAGAGACACGAAGGGACAGACAGAGACTCAAAGAGACAGAGACACGAAGGGACAGACAGAGACACGAAGAGACAGACAGACACAAAGAGACAGAGACACAGAGACACAAAGAGACAGAGACACAAAGAGACAGACAGACACAAAGAGACAGAGACACAGAGACACAAAGAGACAGAGACACGAAGGGACAGACAGAGACTCAAAGAGACAGAGACACGAAGGGACAGACAGACACGAAGAGACAGACAGAGATACAAAAGGACAAACAGGAGACGACTACAGAGACAGATAGGCTCACATAGACCGACAGACAGGCAGACAGACAGGCAGACAGACAGACAGGCAGGCAGACAGACAGGCAGACAGACAGACAGGGAGACAGGCAGGCAGACAGACAGGCAGACAGACAGACAGGCAGACAGGCAGACAGACAGGCAGACAGACAGACAGGCAGGCAGACAGACAGGCAGACAGACAGACAGGGAGACAGGCAGGCAGACAGACAGGCAGACAGACAGACAGGCAGACAGACAGGCAGACAGACAGACAGGCAGGCAGACAGACAGGCAGACAGACAGACAGGGAGACAGGCAGGCAGACAGACAGGCAGACAGACAGACAGGCAGACAGACAGACAGACAGACAGACAGGCAGACAGGCAGACAGGCAGGCAGACAGACATGTTGTGTTTCCTTTTCATGAATTTGATTTGAGTCGTTTTTCAGTCAAACTTGATTTACGACCTCTCTGACCTTTGACCTCTCACTCACACACTCACACACACACACACAAACAGCTTTTATATGTTTTCATATCTGATTTCAAAAGACTTACTGTGTGTGTGTGTGCACACGCGTGTGTGTGTGTGCCATGACATCATCAGTGAGGTGTCGATTGATTTAACAACACTTAACATTAACACACACACATGCATGTCAAGGCTAATCTATGCTAATCTAATGAGAGACAGGACAGTGCTGTTAGCGGTAATGGATGTCACTGCGTGTGTGTGTGTGTGTGTGGAGGTGTATCTCTCCTTGTAACGATCATTTGATCAGACAGGTTTATTACAGCCGGCTAATTCTATTAACCCTGCTCCACTGAGCACACACACACACACACACACACACACACACATACGGTTTAATGTCTGTGTGTGTGCACTGATGTAAAGCAGCTGTTACACACAAACATGATGAGCACACACACACACTGTGACCTGAGGAGGAGTGTGAGTACTTCCTGTCTCCCTGAGGAGGCGTTGGTTCGACATGGTTGAGCTGGAGGGGAAACGCTCTGTCTCCACCTCAGCTTTATTTTTACTTTTACTTTGAAACAGGAAACAGAAGCATCGACCAATCAGGCCGAGGATACTGCAGCCGAGGGGGGCAACGATGAACCTGAACGATGACCCTCAGCGATGTTTCTGGTATCTCGAGATGTTTTGAGATGTTCATGTTTCTATTTTTCAAAGATTTTTGTCCTTTTCAGGCTTTATTTGACAGAGACGGCTAAAGAGTGACAGGAATGTGGAGAGAGAGAGAGACGGGGAATGACATGCAGGAAGAAGCTGCAGGTCGGATTTGAACCCTGGACTGCTGCAGCGAGGACTGAGCCTTCACATACGGGGCTTACAAGGTTACAGGTCAGAGGTCAAACAGGTTACTTACAGGTAGTAAGTGTAGGAGTGATAATTTCTTCGTCTGAGTGGAGGGGGCGTAGCAGAGGGAGGGATGGAATGGAGGGAAAGAAAAAAAAAACAAAAAAAGAACAGATTAACGGAGAGAAAAAACAGATGAATTTAATTATTCAGTGTGGAGGAGGAGCGTGGTGATTGGCTGGTATGAGGTGTCAATCAATGTGTGACGGGGGCGGGGACAACTCTGATTGGAGGAGAATGTGTGAGAAGCAGAGACAGACGATTCTTGAGTTATAAGGTCCACCTCAGTTTGGCCCTGATGCCCCGCCCACCCTGCCCCAGCTGTTTGTCCTCTGCACCGCAGGGTTTCAAACCGATCTCATCCTGAGGGGTCCTGAACCATCTGATCACCTGTCTTTGTCTCAGGTCGTGTTCATGGCATAGGAACACGCTTCGGTGAAAGGTTACCGGTTACCGCCAAGCAGAGCTGGCTGATGCATCCAGCTTTCTGTTTTGACTCCGGCTGTAATGAGTCTGACCTCCATCTGCTCACAGAGTGGAAATCAAACGCACCCAGTCAGCATCCAAAAGCTCATTAGAGACCCGACGACCGCTTCTCACTCTAATATCTGTTAGAGATCAGAGCTCGACTGACCCGACAGACAGTCCGCCTGAAATTCACACACACACACACACACACACACACACACACACATTCTCTCTCTCTCTTTATACAGTTGTGTGTGTGTCTCTGTAGCCTGAAGCCATTCAGCTTGAGGCGACTGAAAAAAAAAAACAAAGAATAAAACCTTCTTTCATCTAAATTTCTCTCTTATCATCGACGTTCTCCAAACAGACACACTTTTCCCTCTGTGTTTAAGTGTGTGTATTAGTGTGTGTGTATATATTAGTGTGTGTGTCCCAGCGGGGTGTGTGTTTGATGTTGGAGAATAAAGTCAGTCCACATGTAGTTTAATGGTGATTACTGCAATCTGCTACATTATTCATCCTCATCATCCTCACTGCCACTGTGTGTGTGTGTGTGTGTGTGTGATATCTTTGATGTCACTCAATTCATCTACATACATGTAACCTACTAAATATATCTCCAATCAGGACGACTTGTTGATGTTTAGAATAACTTCAGTTACAGAGCTGTGACCATCAGAGAACCTTTATCAAACGTTTTATTTAACGCTACGCTCACGTTGACCATCTGTGCTGAAGACAGACCACAGAATTATTATTTATATTAGATGAAACCTTATTTGCATTTTTATATAGACATGTTGTTGGCATGTTATGTTCTTAAATATTCCTCCATGGTAACATGTATTAATATAAACTGCCACACATGGTAACGATGACCCTCCACACAGCCTTCAAATGCAAGCTGTGATTGGTCGATTCATAAATTCTTATCAAACATTAAAATAAAGTGAATAAACAGACGACGAAGAAACCACTGCAGCCAATTCCTTTGTGTGTGTGTGTGTGTGTGTGTGTGTGTGTGTGAAATCCTCACCGTTTCTTCATCAGCAGGATGACTCCGAGGAAGATGATGATGAAGAGCAGGATGCCGGCAATAGATCCAGCGATCTTCACTGTGTGATCCGACCCGGGCTCCTCCTGTTCTGGTTCAGGTTTCCTGGTCGCAGCTCCTGAATCATCACCGTGAAATAAAATTAACACGAAATAATAAAACTATAATTACATAAAATAATAATATTCAACATGAATATACTGTTAACTAAATAAAATATGAAATAACTGTTAAACATCACAGTTACTGTGAAAAAAAATTAACTGTTGTCAAATGTTTTTAACAAAACATGTAAAACTAGTGACTTTCATTAAAAATTTAGAATCTGATTATTTATTTTCATAAAAATGAATAATCAGACTTTGAATATGAGTGGCCTTAATTACAGCGCCACCATGTGGCTGATGGGACTTCTGGACATGAATTTCCACCTCGTTTCCATTTACTGGACAAAGTTCAGCCCATCTCAGCAACTACAGCTGCTGCAAGAGGCAAATACTAATACTACGACTGCTACTACAACAACAGTACTACCCGTGGTAACAGTAACAGTACTGATCCGGCAGCACAGTCAGTGTGATAAAGGTGAGTTCCACCTGGTTGAAGCAGATCGAAGACGAGGTGTGATGGACGAAGAGCAGAGAGTCCTTCTGACTGTATAATGTGATGAGATGTCAGTCCTATGAAAAACCCATTACCTGCTGTGTGTGTGTGTGTGTGTGAGTGTGTCCAGATGTAATATCCTGTCAGATGACTCTGTAGATGAGAAATGTTCAGGACACAATGTCGCTGTCGAACACTCTCATGAGTGTGTGTGAGTGTGTGTGTGTCATTTTAGACCTACAACAGATTCCCATCCAGACCCTGACAGCAGCCATCAGTCACTCTGTGCATGAGTGTGTGTGCACCTATCAAACTGTGGACTTTGAAACTCATCCACCAACAGGGGACATTTTTTTCTTTGCATGTTAAAGTCATGTGTGACACATCTGATGTTTTGTCATCAGCTTCAAGTTCCTGGGTGTGCACATGGGGACGCCGACCTCAGATGGAGCTCCAACACCTCAATGGTCCTGAAGAAGGCCCAGCAGCAGCTCCACCTTCTGAGGATCCTCAGGAGGATCAAAGAGAGAGCTGCCGACCGCCTTCTACCGCTGCTCCATCGAGAGCGTGCTGACATACTGTATCTGTGTGTGGTTCTCCAGCTGCACCATGGCACACAGAAAGGCACCACAGAGGGTCATTAACACCACCCAGAAGATCATCGGTCCCCCTCTCCTCTCCCTACAGGACCTCTACAGCACCCGCTGTCTGAGAAGGGCACGCAGCATTCTGAGAGACCGTACAGACCCAGGACACCGGGTGTTTCAGCTGCCGCCCTCTGGCAGACGTTTCAGGGTGTCAAAACACGGACTAACAGACTGAGGGACAGCTTCTACAACAAGGCCATGTCCTGTCAAATGAAGACAGCTGACACAATCGTGTCGTTTCAGCCACGGGCCAGTGCAATAAAGACGCAATACTTGACCACAAAAGACGAGCAATAACTTTACTTTCTCAGAAGTGCAATAATTTATACGTACAGTGTTCACAATCATTTATAACTTTATGTCCATATTTACAATCCTGTCTATAGTAACTTTGTAATTTGTGTATAGTGTTGTTTTTAGTTTGAGTGCGTGTTTTGTTTAGTTATTTATTATCTGATCTTTTGCCCTGATGGGAGAGCTGTGCCCCGCAATGACAATAAAGATTCTAATTCTTAACCAATGACAGAGACTGAGTGACATCACCTACAGCTTTATCAAGGTGAAAATATGTCATGCTAGCTGCTGCCAAGTTGGACCGCCTCTTCCACTTCACAGCTAACGTAAATATCATCATCAGCTGACCTGAGGCGAGCTGAATGACCACACCCACCTGTCAATCAAAGTGCTGATGCTCTTAATCCTGTATAACTTTAGGTCAATAATTTCAACAGTTGAGTTGTATAAAATATACAGAGACCAAAACTGTTTTTTGTACCAGGCTGTAAACATGTTTATTTCTGCTGTTGGACATTTGAACATGGGGACTTATGGAGACTGACTCACTTCTGCAGCCAGCCTCGAGTGGAAGTGGCAGTTTGTGGTGTCACTTTACAGACAGAGAGGATGATGACTGACACACATACACTGTGATCTGTGGAGGTCCCCTGTTTGATAGGTAGACATCACCATAGACTGAAGGTCCCCATAATGCAGGAGCACAATGACAGTCCCCTGTTGGTAATGTAGGAATGTATGCGTGTGTCCTTACAGACTCTGTCATGGTTTGTCGAATGTTTCCTGTTTTATTTTGAAAGCACCTTTCCTACACTGGCTTATGTTACTTCATTTCCTGTTTTTGTCTTTCCCCCCTGTTGTCTGTCACCTGCATCCAGGTGTTTCTATCTTTGTCCTGTTGGGTCGTCCTGCCCTGTTCGTTGCTCCTCGTGTTCTGGCTCTTTGTTGGGTCCAGTTTGTTTTTATCACGTGGACTCACTTAAAATCAGTCCAGTCTAACCTGTTCTGAGTCCAGTGTTCTACACTGGGCCGAGTCCGTCCGACGGACCCAGTTTAGTTCTGAAACCAGTTGAACCAGTTCCATTCGAGTCTCGTTCTTTTGCAGTACGTGGACTGATGTGTTCGTTTTAAGGTCTACAGACCATAGACAGCTCTGAAACCTGCTTTATCCACTAACTCTGTTTGTCTCTTCAAGGTCAGTCACACACACAAACACAGTGAAACACACACACACACACACATATGGTGAAACACACACACACGCACACACACACATGGTGAAACACACACACGCACACACGGTGAAACACACACACACACACAGTGAAACAAACACACACACACAGTGAAACACGCGCACACATCAGTCATCACCCCTCAGAGGCATAGAGCTGCTGTTTTCAGTTTAAAGGCTCAAAACACTTTGAAGAATTTATCTGTGTGTATGTGTGTGTCTGTGTGTTTCAGTGTGTGTGTCACAGTGGGCCATAGAGAAGCTGTTTTCTGCTTCAGGGCTTCAGCCAGTCATGCTGAGTGGGAGGTGTGTGTGTTAATGTGTGTATACAAGTGAACAGCTGTTTGAGGCCTGCTGGTGACACAACCTCTCCCACACACACACACACACACACACACACACACACACACATCATCATCATGTTTGTGTGTGTACATAAACAGTAAAGTTTCAACCTTCAGGCTGGTAAATATTTAAATGTAGTGTGTGTGTGTGTGTGTGTGTGTGTGTGTGTGTGTGTGTCATTTTACATCTACAACAGATTCCCATCTAGAACACACACACACACACACACACACACACACACACACACACACACACAGTGTTATCATCTTGAATCTCTCAGGTCAAATGTTCTGTCAGTCCACCTTAAAAATCAGCAGCTACAGCTAACATATTTATTGCGTTCCCTTCTTCTGTCTTGTACATTGCTATTCAGTATTTGTGTGTATTTGTGTGTATTTGTCTGACCTGTTAGCTGCTTGTCACCAGCCGCTGGCGCGATGCGAATGTACGGCGTGGTGAGCTGGGTGATGATTATAGCAGCTATTCATCCAGGAAGGCATGCAGAGAGAGAGACAGACAGACAGACAGACAAACAGAAAGACAGGCTGTAGAAGTGTTTGTACTGAAGCAGAAATATTAGTAACATGCAGCATGCTCTCCTGACAAGGTGGTTATCAGTCTTTAATCAGCCTGCATGTTTATCATTAATGAGCAGGACGTGATGTCACTATAAGGTTTCTATAATCTTCATAACACGAATGAATTCTCATGTCTTCACTGTTAAATGACCTCGACAGGTGAGCAGAGCGCTGTTCAACAGTTGAACAGAAACAGACCTGAAAGAGAAGCTTGTTAATTAGTCAATCAATCAATCAATCAATCAATTGGTTCTGGTTCCGGGTCACTGCTCGTGTGGTTGACCAGCCGGCGCGCAGAGTAGTTTGTACTTGTTTTTCTGTTTTTTTATTCGTATCTTCCGTTGTTAATTTGTGTTAGTTTATGTGTCGTGCGTCTTGCATCGTATGCCCAAACTAGCACTGTAGTTTTTTGTTTTTTGTTTATCTTCTTCCAGTACTTTTTCGTTTTTCCGATGCTCTCAGCGCCCCGTGCACAGCACCACAGTTGGCGTTAGCAGCGGCTACTGCTAACCGCTACGGACCGGCGTCTTGTTGGAATACTCTTCGCTACATGGATGCCCGAGGACTTCAATGGACACTACTGGTACTTCTCTTTCTGCTTCTAAGAGATGTAACCCACATCAACGGACTTTCTTTCCCGGACGCCCAGCGGATTGTCTACACCAGAGATGTTTTATTACAACTCGGACTCAACCCCTTTTCTTCTTCATACACCGCAACAGACCCGCTCCCCGAGGATATACTTTGCAACGGTTTATCCCAACCCATTATACCCACTCACCACAAACATAAGGTAACTAGAAGGGTGGTATACGAGCCAGACTGAAGAGGGAGAAATGTAAACAACGCCCGCTACCGTCTGTGATTCTAGCTAACGTGCGCTCGCTCCGGAGCAAGCTAGACGAGCTGCACGCTAACATAAGACATTTGCATGAATACAGGACTGCTTCCATTCTGGCTTTCACAGAAACCTGGCTAAACAGTAACGATAGTGACAACTTGTTGCACATTGATGGCTTTGCCCCCCCCATTAGACTGGATAGGGACAGCGAGCTCACGGGCAAACAACATGGCGGCGGCGTTTGTCTTTATGTGAGCTCACGCTGGTGCTCGGCGGTTGTGGTGAGGGAGAGGCTGTGCACAACGGACATCGAACTATTGGCTGTATCCCTCCGCCCCTTCTACTTACCTAGGGAATTTCCACAGCTCTTTTTCATCCTGGTATACATCCACCCCAAAGCAAATGCCGCCAACGCCACTGAGCACATAACAAACTTACTAAACAAACTGGAGTACATCTCACCAGACTCCCCAAAAATAATTCTGGGTGATTTTAACCACTGTTGTCTGGAAAAATCACTCAAGGGCTTCCAGCAGTATGTCACATGCACCACTCGCCGTGGGAGGACTTACCTAACCCTAACCCCCCCCCACCCCCGGCACTGCTGACCACTTAACCATCCTGCTTGCTCCAGCTTACATACCGATGATAAGGAGGTTAAAGAAAGTTACCAAAAACATCAAACAGTGGACTAGCGACAGTATCCAAGCACTGCAAGGATGCTTTGAATCTACGGACTGGAGCAACCTCATAACCCCATCAGTGGACATGGAGGAGCAGGTGGACACGGTCTCCTCCTACATCAACTTCTGTGTGGACAGCATCATCCTCTCCAAAACGGTCACCATCTTCCCCAACAATAAGCCCAGGATTACGAAAGAGCTGAAAGAGATCCTCAATAAGAAAAAGAGGATTTTTCTCACTGGCTCGGAGTCTGAAAAGAAGGAAGTCAATAGGGAGGTTAAACGTGCCATAAAAACTGCTTGGCAGGGACTCAAAACCATGGCTGCTGTGAATGTCGTCACCACCAACCACAAACCTATCCAGGTTGCAGGCAGCAGTTCCAAGTCTCTCCCTGATGACCTTAACGCCTTCTACACCCGGTTTGAAACGGACAACTCCACCCAAATAACAGAGGCACTCTCATCACTGGAACAGGGTGGTACCACACTCACCTTTAAAAAAGATGAAGTAGTGAGAGCCCTCAGGAGGACCAGGGAGGGCTCCCCTGGCCCAGACAACATCAGTGGCCGCGTCCTGAGGCTCTGTGCTGAACAGCTGGGGGGAGTGTTCCAAACCCTGTTCCAGAGGTCCATGGATACCGGCACAGTCCCCCAATTGTGGAAACACTCCATAGTCATTCCCATCCCCAAAAAAACAATCATAAACACTCTGAATGACCTCAGGCCTGTGGCTCTCACATCTCTGGTGATGAAGGCCATGGAGAGGGTCGTTAAGCAACACATCCTCTCTGCAACTGACGCCCAGATGGACCCACTTCAGTATGCCTACTGCGCCGGCAGGGGCGTAGATGATGCTAAAGTGTTCATCATCAACACCGTACACAAACACCTGGAACAGCCAAATACATCAGCCAGACTCTTGTTTGCAGACTTCTCCTCTGCTTTCGATACAGTACAGCCTCACATCCTGGCCAATAAACTCACCGTCCACTTCAATCTGGACAATTCACTCACACGGTGGATACTGGACTTTCTAACCAACAGGTCACAGAGGGTCCGGGTCAACAACATGCTTTCTGACCTCCGACACACCTCGATGGGTTCCCCTCAGGGCTGCGTGCTCTCACCTCTGCTCTTCATCCTCTACACCGATGACTGCAGGTCCACCCAGCCTCAAAGTCACCTTGTGAAGTATGCCGACGACACAGTTATCCTGTCCCTGCTCTCAGGTCCCTCATGGCTTCATGGATCAGCTCTACAGGAGTTTGTGGAGTGGTGCGACAGCTCATGTCTAGAGCTGAACGTGAGCAAGACCAAAGAGATGGTGGTGACCTTCTCTAACAGGCAGAGAGAGCTGGCTGCCGCATCCACCACCTCCATCCACGGGGAGCCAGTGGAACGTGTTGAGGAATACAAGTATCTGGGTACCATCTTCGACAACCAGCTTAAGTTCTCCTCGAACACAGAGGAGATCCTCAGGAAATGTCACCAGCGGCAGTATCTCTTGAGGAAACTCAACAACTTCGAAGTGAGCAAAAACATCCTGCTCACTTTTTACTACTCTTTCATCGAGAGCATCGGCACGTTCTCCATACCCTGCTGGTTCCACTCCATCAGCCTGCAGAATAGGAATCGCCCTGAGAGCATTGCTAAGGTCTGTTCTAAGATCACTGGACTCCCAACCAGATCACTATCCTCCATCCATCAACAACAAACACTTCAACTGGCCAACAGGATCATGCAGGACCCCTCGCACGTCCTACACCCTGCCTTTGAGTGGCTCCCCTCACGCACGACGTCGACTCCGCTGCCCTGGCTGCAGGACTCAGAGGAGGAAAGTCACATTTGTTCCCACAGCTATTAACCTTCTCAACTCCTCCTAAGACTTTACCACCCCTCCTACACACTCTTAATACTCCACCTACACACTGCACTTTAACAGTCCGCTTTTTTTATACAGTTTTATACAGTTTTTATAGAGTTTTATATTATTTATTTTATATTTATAATTTGTGAATACCATTCACACTGCACATCTTTATTGTACGTATGTGTTATTTATTGTGTATTTATCTGGCAGATAATGTTTGGTCTTGATGTCTTGCTACTCTGTGTGCTGTTAATTGCCCCTCGGGGACAAATAAAGTTTATTGAATTGAATTGAATTGAATCAATTAGTAATCAAGTAGAATGCAAGAGCAGTTCAGAGGGAGTGAGAAGGCCTCAAGCCAACAGTTAGTTTCAATGCTAACGGCTACCCTTCACTCAATACACTTACATACATGCATATATGGACATATTAAATACTGAGTTATACATATACACACACAGACACAGACACACACACACACACACACACACATATATATATATATATATATGTGTGTGTGTGTGTGTGTGTGTGTGTATAGAGAGATAGATAGATAGGCAGTGTCCCCCCAGTTAAAGAGAGCCCACCAGCTAAAGGAGGGATTCCAGGAGGCCCAACAGCTTCTGATCCTGGGGTTCCCTTGGCTCAAGATACATAACCCCCACACTGACTGGTGTTCAGGGAAGGTTATGAGATGGGGAGGGCCGAGGTAGGGGTCATTGCTGACCTTAACTCTGCTTCTGTTCTACCCCACACAGACTTAAAGGTTGACCTGACCTCCATTACCAGTTGTTACCATGATTCAGGGAGGTATTCAGTAAGTGTAAGGCCACGTCTCAACCACCCCATCAACCTTATGACTGTCCTATTGACCAGGGGCACTGATTCCAAAGGGGAGGTTATATTCCATTTCTGATCCTGAGAAGGTAGCTATGACTGCGTCTATTGAGGCGTCCTTAAAAAAGAGGACTCGTCTGCCACTCCTCCCCAGCAGGGGCAGGGTTTTTCTTTGTGGGAAAAAAGATGGCTCCCTGAGACCCTGTATTTGACTATGGACCTCAAATTACATTAACGTTACAAATTGGTAGCCTCTGTCTCTCATGTCATCAGCTTTTGAACAACTGGAACAGGCCAAGATTTTCAGTAAGCTTAACGCATATCACCTGGTCTGCATTAGAGAGGGGGATGAGTGGAAAACAGGTTTTAAGACTCCTTGCAGGCATTACGAATACCTTGTGATGCCATTTGGACTGACCAATGCCCCTGCAGTGTTTCAGGTCAGGGAATTTCTCAATCAGTTCGTGTTTGTTTATTTGGCTGACATCCTGATCTTCTCCCCAGATAAAGATTCTCATGTTGGTCATGTCTGCCATGTTCTCCAGTGCCTGCTGGCTTCATCATAGCCCTGGGTCAGATATAAATGGATCCAGTTAGTGCTGTTAGTTAGTGCTGTGGCTCAGTGGCCTACACCTGAAAACCGCAAGAAGGTCCAGCAGTTTCTGGGCTTTGCTAACTTCTACATCCAATTTATAAGAAACTTCAGCACAATAGCTTCTCCTTTTCATGCTCTCACCTCTCCTCAGGCTCCATTCCTGTTTTCTCCTCAAGTTGAGGAGGCTTTCACCTGGCTCAAGGAGATGTTCACCATTGCTCCCATTCTCACGGTTCTAGATGCCAGTTGGCAGTTTTTTGGTGGCAGTGGATGCCTCCAACAAAGAGGTAAGGGCGGTTCTCTTGCAGTGCTCTGAAAAGGATCACAAGATGCATCCATGTGCCTTCCTGTCCAGGCAGCTTTCACCAGCAGAGTGGAACTATGATGTCAGTAATACTGAGCTACTTGCTGTTAAGACAGCATTGGAAGAGTGGAAACAATGGTTAGAGGGGGCCCAAAATCCATTCGTGGTTTGGACCGATGATAAGAACCTTGAGTATATTTGCAAGGCTGAGCATTTGAACTCCTTCCAAGCCAGATGGACTCTGTTTTTTAACCGCTTTGACTCTATTTTGTCTTATCTCGTCCGTTTGACTCAGGGCCTGCTGCCAAGTAACCTGAGCCCATCCTGCCACTGCACTGTATGGCAGGAGCGATAACATGGCAGACAGAAGCAGAGGTGAAGCGGGCTAATGGTGAGAACCCTACACCTAGTGGTTGTCTGGCAAATTGCCTGTTTGTTCCTGTTGCTATGTGTTCACAGGTGATTCACTGGGCTCACACCTCAAGGCTCACCTGCCATCTGGGATTCAAAAGAACCATGTATGCCATACAACAAAGGTTCTGGTGGTCTCCATGGAGCATGAGGTCCGAGACTATGTGGAGGCAGGTCCTGTCTGTGCTAGAAACAAGAACTCCTCCCATGCTCAGACGGGACTACTGCAACCTCTTCCAGTACCCAGTTGACCATGGGCTGAGAATTTGTTGGACTTTGTCACGGGGCTCCTGGTCTCCCAAGGTAACACGACTGTTTGTCCTAGGTTTGTGGGTCCATTTCCTGTCCAGAGTGAATAATCCTGTCTCTGTCCATCTGTGCCTTTCCAGGTCCCTGAGGGTGCATCCTACTTTTATGCTGGCAAGCCTAAATCTGGAGAGACTTCCATGGTTCCCGTAGCCGCACTCCCTCCACTCCACCCCCCTGAATGGTTGATGGTGGTCTGGTCTTGTCAGTTAAGAGACTATTAGCAGTTTCTATTAGCAGCAGGGTCCGTGTCTCCTTTGTTCTGTGCCAGGTCCTCTTGTCCCATGTGTCAGAAAACCAGCACTTAATCCATAACATTGGCATTGTCAGGTCTTGTTGTTTTGTTACTTTGTTCAACAGTGATTTTCTGTTTGTTTATTTGTTCATTCTTAGTTCTAGCTTTAGTTGAGAGGGTCTTCATTTCTTAAATTAATGAAGAGTTTTTTCCTCTGTCAAGTGATTTTTTTGTTAATAAAAACTTTATTTTGAAATTTTCGTCTGAGAGTTGCACATTTGGGTTCTGGTCCATATATGTATATATATATGTGTGTGTGTGTGTGTGTGTGTTTCTAATGTTGGTTGTTACAATATAATAATTAATTAATTAATTCATTAATTAATAATTGAATTAGAACATTTAAAGAACACGGTACATACATAAGAACTCATGTTGTAAACATTCTGTATTATGTTTTGTATATTAGTGAAACATATATACAGGAGCCATATGTTACACGTGTAATTTACATACATGTAACAAATACCACCGTTTTGTTAAATACTAATACTGAAATACTGAAACTTCAATTAACTGTGTGGGGTGAAAGGCATTGTGTGTGTGCATGTGTGTGAATCTTTGTTTTCTTTGTGCTAAACTGTCCAGTTAACATTCAGCAGACGTTCAGCTCTTCTTTACATTCACATCAGCTCTGCTCACTGTTAGCGCTGCAAGGCACCATGGGGGAGGGGTGACCCTCCTGGGAGATCTGGTTGGCTACTGCAGCATGACTGACAGGTGCCAGGGGACCGGCAGAGCCAATCAGCATCTGGTGTCGTTAGCCACCAGAACTGTGCTCCAATAAAAGCTGATTAAAGCCAGAACAGTCAATTACTGAGTGTGTGTGTGTGTGTGTGTGTGTGTGTGTGTGTGTGTGTGATAATCCTGGATGTTCATCAGGGGAGATAACAGTGTTTTTAGCTTGTTTAGCTGCAGTGCTAAACAGCTCTCTGGACACCCATAGAGTCCAAGTCATTACCCTTCTGTTAGCCAAGCGATAGCGTAGAACAAAGTCCTGTGTGTTTTAGTTGTGTGGCGTGTCCGTCTGTCTGTAGAGGACATCAGGAGGACAGACAGACTGAAGGACAGGTGTCAGGGATGAGCAGCCATCTGTAAGCCATTATACTTCTGGATGTGTGCTAACCATTAGCCTAGCGCTCCAACAGCTAACTGCCATCTGTGTCTCATTACACAGAGCTGCTGCCTGACGAGCTAGCGGCTAATTTAGTTGTAGGTCCAGTCCAGCAGTCAGCAGAGTTCAACACAGGCTAACATATGGACACATGATGTCATGTCATTTCCTGTAAAGCTGTACTTGAACTGAGACAACACTGCACAGGAAGTACACAGAGTACCACAATGAAGAGTACTAACCAGCTAATGATGCTAATCTCAAAAAGGGAAAGGTACTCGACCTTTCGGAATAAAATGTAATACTACTCCAGAATATCTTCAAGGATAAAACTCACTTTTAAAATCTAAACACACCTTTCCAAGTAAAACACACGACAGTTCCTTACCTTTAGTGGCCACCCGCACACAGTCGATCTTCGTCTCCTGTTAGAGAGAGAAGCTAATTAGTTTCCTGTCAACCCAAATGCCGACATATTAACTGTCAACTTTCTGCACACACACACACACACACACACACACACCTCGTAAACAGAGCGGACAGAAGGAAAATGGCTGTGGATCAGTGCCTGTGCTGGCATTTAACAAGCAACACACACTGTAACACACACACACACTGTAACACACACAGGTTTTGGTGAAAGGCGAGAGAGAACATCTTGTGTCTTTCTGGTCTTAACAAACAGACGACAAATTAACCACAAGAGCTCATGAATATTCATGCACACACACACACCGCAGAGACACACACACCAGTGTGTGTGTGTGTGTGTGTGTGTGTGACAGTAAAAAGCACTACTATCACTGCATTATTCAACACACACACACCAATTAAACCTTCCAGCGTCAATAATTAACACACAACACAATACGATTAGTGTGTGTGTGTGTGTGTGTGTGCGTGTGCGTGTGCGTGGTGGCTTTTTTGTTTTGTTTTTTTTTACACACGTCTCACACATACACAAACGCACACACACACACACATCTCTACTGTAGCCTATTAGTGTCACTGGTCAGGCTGCTGGATCTATCTGCACTGCTATTAAAGTGTGTGTGTGTGTGTGTGTGTGTGTGTGTCTGTTTCGCGTGTCTGGTTTTTGTGACAGCAGCTGAGGGAAATGTGTCGAACAGAACAGATCAATGTGAAACCTTCGTTATAACATGTGTGATGGTGTCGCACGGCGTCGAGCTCTGCTGCTCGCTGTGATTGGATGTCTTGACATCCTTTAAACACAGTTTTGTTTCCTGCATGACGAACACGGAGTCTCTGCACGGCAGCTTTTCAAAATGAAACAGACGCTACAGAATCTTCACGATGTTAACTTCAGTCTGAGTCTGTATGTCCAACAGCTAACTGCTAACAGGAGCTGCTAACTGATAATTCAGCTAACTTCCTGTTCATGTCCGCCGAACATTCATTAACCCTATCAGGTGGTAACGATTGCAACAGATGTTCCCTAATCTTGACAAGGTCTTAGTCTTGGTGTCCACCTTTGTCCTGAAGTCACCTGTTGGGCGTCACATGTGGACTGGTGGACTCACCCCATTAGCGGTGCTGACTGCCTGATAGTAGATTCCGTAACTCTTGTGAGGCAGCAGAGGGGCATTCCAGTACCCGCTGTAGGTCCTGTTATCACCTGCATGCACACACACACACACACACACACAGGTTAACAGAGGACTTATTAATTAACCAATCAACAGACTTTAATGAACTGACTGACCGACACAGAAGGCCATCGGAGCTCTCATCTCGCTCATCGGCAGCTCTGCACTGAAGTAATACTGAGAGTCCAACAGAGAGGCGTTCTGGAAGTGAATGGGAACTGGGTAACAACGCAGGATCTCTGCAGTACCTCTCCTCTGCCTGCGGGGACGCTCCTCCTCCACCACCACCTGATACTTACTGCAGACAGACAGACATCATTTTAGTTTCCTGATATCATTCATGTTGGTATTTTAGACAGTCTGTGGTGATGTCTTGGAGACTATGTCCAGGTTTTAGACAATCCGTGGGGACGACGTGCAGGTGTAAACAGTCTGAGGACGTCACAGAGACTACGATGAGTCCAGTATTTTCGAGAACTCTGAGATTTTTGATGATTTTCAGCTGGTGACTTATTTCTATTCACACAGAGGGCTGGAACATAAAAGCAGTCTCCTGTTCTTCTCCCCATCTGTTGGTTCATTATTCAGCTCCACAGAAAGGTCAGTGCTGCCTCTCCTCCACTCCATCACGCTCCCCTCCACTTTTATGAACTCTCTCTGTATGTACAGCCTGTTACTTTACAACAGTCTGACATTAAACTGATAATTCATGTCGCCCCGACTCTGCACGTATTAAATCCTGGATGTGGTGAAAAGACATGAAGACAGAACACAAATGGAAACAAAGGCTTCTAGTTTGAATTGTAAAATAAGAAATGACTTCCTGTTTATCAGCTGTGACAAGACAGGTTAGAGCTGTAACAAACAAAGAAACCCACAGACTGTACGTAAACCCACAGACTGTACGTAAACCCACAGACTGTACGTAAACCCACAGACTGTACATAAACCCACAGACTGTACGTAAACCCACAGACTGTACGTAAACCCACAGACTGTACATAAACCCACAGACTGTACGTAAACCCACAGACTGTACGTAAACCCACAGACTGTACATAAACCCACAGACTGTACGTAAACCTACAGACTGTACGTAAACCTATAGACTGTACGTAAACCTACAGACTGTGCGTAAACCCACAAACTGTGCGTAAACCCACAGACTGTACGTAAACCCACAAACTGTACGTAAACCCACAGACTGTACGTAAACCCACAGACTGTACATAAACCCACAGACTGTACGTAAACCTATAGACTGTACGTAAACCTACAGACTGTGCGTAAACCCACAGACTGTACGTAAACCCACAAACTGTACGTAAACCTACAGACTGTACGTAAACCTACAGACTGTGCGTAAACCCACTGATTGTACGTAAACCCACTGACTCTACGTAAACCCACAGACTGTAGGTAAACCCACAGACTCTAAGTAAACCCACAGACTGTACGTAAACCCACTGACTGTACGTAAACCCACAGACTGTGCGTAAACCCACTGACTGTACGTAAACCCACAGACTGTACGTAAACCCACTGACTGTACGTAAACCCACTGACTGTACGTAAACCCACTGACTGTACGTAAACCCACAGACTCTAAGTAAACCCACAGACTGTACGTAAACCTACAGACTATACGTAAACTTCTAGATAAGAATGTGACCAAACGTATAAAAAAAGCATCAGAAGTTTCACTAACTGATCTGATTTTGATGACAATTCAGCCAATCACAAAGGGGCAGCTTCTGTTTTCCACCAGCAGGTGTCAGAGTTCACACAGACTGTGTGTGGCTCAACACTGCACTGAGCTGCACCTGAACGCAACATGGTGAGTTTTTCAACAGTGTTTGTGTCCAGAGGGACACTGGGAACAATAGTTTTCACAGGAAGCAGATTCAGGACAGAAGTCATACATCACACACACACACACACAAACACAAATACGGGGGGTGTGGACGGTAAAACTGGAGTATTGTCACATTTCCTGCTGGACAGGAAACTAAAGGAGGACAGGAAAACACACACACACACACACACACACACACACATTGTAACACACACACACAGCACAGATTGAATCTTTCCTCTTTCTTGTCATTCGCTCTCCTCCCCCTCACGTCTCTCTCTCTCTTTGTCTCTTTTCTTCTTCTCTTCGTCTCCAATTACATTTCTTCATGCTCACACTGCAACACTTTTCTGTGTATGTGACAGTAATCTGATTACAGCTGCAGGTCGCCTGCGGCAACACCTTTTGTCCTGCAATCTGAGGCTCTTATCCAGGAGTGTGTGTGTGTATGAGGGTGGGGGGGTTAAATATAAACACGCAAACATGATCTGATGGATTTCACATCAACGATCATGTCAATTAACACACTGCGCATCACACACGTACACACACGCACACACACACACAAGATGAACATGAATCTTGATTCTCTTCAAATGATCCATTTTCGCCACCTTTCTTCTTCCCACAAACAAAACGTCAACATGCTTTATAAACCACGACCCACCATGATGCTCGTGTTGAGAGTTCTTTGATCTGATTGCCTGAGCCTCAGTCACATTTATACATTTATTGAAATCACAGTAAAAAAGTAAAGCTGTTTATTTCAGCTTCATGTCATTCACAGTGTTTTCTGGTGAGTAACGCAAGGTGAACATTTGCTCTGTGTGTGTGAACACACCATCAGTGTAGATGCTTTCATTGTTTCAAAGAGATAAGCTGTCAGTAAATGAATGGAGATGAAGCGTCTTTGTGTTTCCTGTCAGCTCTGACTAAAAGGACAGGAAGCACTCATGTCTGTGTGTGATTGACACATTAGCCGTTAATCCTCTGTTAATCCTCAGTGTTAGCAGCAGGCTCTGATTAGCCCTGCCTGCTGATCGTTAATTAACCAAATCCCTTGTTACAGCCCGACTTCAGGGAGCAGACAGCTGTTGACATGACGACTGTTACTGTGGATGCCGCCTCCCTTGGGCCTCGGTGATGGAGATTTACAGAGTGCGTGTTGGATCAAAAGTTTATGAACAGTTATCAACATTTAAATGATTAATTTAGTAATTAATACAAAGGTTGTTCTTCATTCTTTTGTAGCATATTAATCTTACTTATTATAATTGCTGACTTCATATTTCATCCAATTCCACAGAACTATTTTTAATTTCACAAGTTCAATATTTAATATCAACACATTCTGTTTGATGTACACAACGTTAATGAGCCATGTTTGAAAGATTTCAGCTGGAATTTGACAGAAAAATTGAATCTTCAGTTTGTTTTAGTTCCAGTTTCTTCTTCAAAGTGCGACATGTCATGTTTTAATGTTTAACGTTTGAGTCGTGAAAAATTTATGAAGCGGAAGATTGATGCTGCTGAATATTTCAACACGTGTGTGTGTTTTATTTGTGTGTTACCTGACTGGAGCTCCTCGGCTCTGAGCTGGTTTCAGCAGAACAGTTACGGTGGAGTCTGTCTGATTCAGAGGAGATTCCTGATCGTACGCCGGCATCAGAGGAGCTGAAGATGACAACAACATGTTAGTGTTTCAGATTCACAAAGACAGAGCCAAAAAAACACAAGTGGATTTAGAGTGCATCATAACTCAGAGACCGCACTAGTCAAAGTTACAAATGACCTCCTAATGTCATCAGACAAAGGACTCATCTCTGTACTTGTCCTGTTAGATCTTAGTGCTGCATTTGACACCATAGACCATCAAATTCTTCAAGACTGGAACATCAGATTGGCATCAAAGGATTGTTCACGTCAATGATGAATCCTCCATACATACCAAAGTCTGTCATGGAGTCCCACAAGGTTCTGTACTAGGACCACTTCTATTCAGTCTATATATGCTTCCTCTAGGGAACATTATTAGGAATCACTCCATTAATTTTCATTGTTATGCTGACGACACCCAATTATATTTATCGATCAAGCCTGATGAAACCAATCAGTTTTAGGGATATAAAAAGTTGGATGACCCACATTTCTGATGTTGAATTCAGATAAAACTGAAGTTCTTGGACCTAAACACCTCAGAAACTCTCTTTCCGGAGACTTGGTTTCTTCAGACGGGATCACCCTGGCCTCTAGCTCCACCGTAAAGAACCTTGGAGTTGTCAGGATTTGTCCTTTAATGCCCACATGAAACAAATTTTGAGGACTGCATTCTTCCACTTACGCAACATTACCAAAATCAGATGCATTGTGGATGCAGAAAAACTAGTCCATGCATTTGTTCCTTCTAGTCTGGACTACTGTAACTCTTTGTTATCAGGCTGCCCCAATAAGTCTCTGAGGACGTTGCAGCTAATTCAGAATGCTGCTGCACGTGTTCTGACAGGAACCAAGATCAGAGATCACATCTCTCCCATTTTGGCTTCCTTGCACTGGCTACCTGTTAAATCTAGAATAGAATTTACCACCACCATCATATCTAAAAGAACTCATAGTACCTTACTACCCCTCTAGAACTATAGTTTCCAAAAGTAGATTGGGAGCCAGAGCTTTCAACTATCAAGCTCCTCTTCTGTGGAACAAACTACCATTCTGGGTTTGGGAGGCAGACACGGTCACCACCTTCAAGAGTAGACTAGAGTAGACAAGAGTAGTCAATGTTGATCGAGCATGTAGACATCTCTTATTTTGAAGGACAACCTGAAATCTTGGTGGTGAACTGGGTGATTACTGGAGGTCCGAAGCCTTTGACGGTGGAGGCTCTTATTGTGAAGGAGTAGGTGGAGCCTGGGTAGAGGCCAGTGAAAACATGGCTTGTCTCATTGGCTGGTTTGAACACCTTGCCACTCTGATTGGACAGGTCGAACTCTGTGTCAAAGGAGCTCAGAGCTTTGTATGAGATCTGTAAAGGAGAAAAGGACATTAATGCCTCACAGGGGATTGTGGGTAACTGAGTCTTTACTAACTAAACTAAAGCTGTAGTGTTCTCTGTTTACAAACCAATATGAACAAACGTCAGCTTGATTTCAGAGTCATCATTGACATGTTGAGTCTTCAGTCTTTACCTCATACTGTCGGATGAGGCCGTACGTCTGCAGTGGTTCTCTCCATCTCAGACTGATCTGCTGCTCGTAACTGCTGCCCAGGATTGAATCGACCGGAACGGCTCCGGGAACTGACACATAAATTTTAAAATATTAAAAATATCAACAACGTAACAGCTGAAGTCCGCTCTGAGTGTGTCTGTGACTCGTACCATCCTCGTCCGTCAGCACCAGCAGCTCCTCGCTCTCCTTGCGTCCCTCTGGGTTACTTAGGACAAGTCTCAGGCTGACGTTGGTGAATGGCGGAAGGTTACGCACAGTGTGCTGAGGCAGCTGAGCGTCATACACCTCCTCCTCCTTCACCGGCTCGCTGCAGGAGACACAGGAGGCGGCACATTTACCTGTCTCATCCCGAAGTCTATCTGTCGACCCCTCCCCTTGTTTACCTGTCGACCCCTACATGTGCTTACCTGCTGGTGGCCCCTGCAGGTCTGTAGCGGTACTGTATGGTCAGGTTGTAGCTGTGGCAGCGGGTCACATTGTATCCGAATGGTTCCCATCGTACCGTCACCTGTTTGGACTGAATGTCGATGACCTCGAGATGCCGTGGGCCATGCATTGGATCTGACAGGGAACAGCAAATAACAGGTCTGTACAGGTGATCACCTGATCATCCGTGCTTTTATTATTCAGAGATTTCACCTCACCTGAATCTCACTTGCATTTTATCTGGTGTGAGGTCATTGAACATGTGACCTGTGAACGTCATGACTTCATGTTTGTGTTGTGCTTAAAATGCACTCCCTAAATATTTAAACTCACAACAGTCTGAAGCTCGGTGAAGACCTGATAAAGATCCTGCCAGCCGCTCTGTGGTCAGGTCAGCCAAACAGCAGGTGGTCTGACCTGAACAGGTAACTCACATGAAGACTGAAGTGCTGCCGCCTCACAACACCATTTTGTCAACACAAGTTTCCATCAGTTAACTCAGCTACATGTGATACACAACACACAGGCCATTGGTACCAGACTGCAGAGCCAGGTTCGGGTAAAGACCGTCGACCCTCCAGAGACCTGCACCTCAGTCTGTGTGTCAGTCTACGGGGATGGGTCACCGAGACTACGTCCAGGTTTTAGACAGTCTGCGGGGACGTCACCGAGACTAAGTCCAGGTTTTAGACAGTCTGCGGGGACGTCACCGAGACTACGTCCAGGTTTTATACAGTCTGCGGGGACGTCACAGAGACTACGTCCAAGTTTTAGACAGTCTGCGGGGACGTCACAGAGACTACGTCCAGGTTTTAGACAGTCTGTGGGGACGTCTCAGAGACTATGTCCAGGTTTTAGACAGTCTGCGGGGACATCACAGAGACTACGTCCAGGTTTTAGACAGTCTGTGGGGATGTCACCAAGACTACATCCAGGTTTTAGACAGTCTGCAGGACGTCTCAGAGACCACGTCCAGGTTTTAGACAGTCTGCGGGGACGTCACAGAGACTACGTCCAGGTTTTAGACAGTCTGCAGGGACGTCACAGAGACTACGTCCAGGTTTTAGACAGTCTGCAGGGACGTCACCAAGACTACGTCCAGGTTATAGACAGTCTGCGGGGATGTCACAGAGACTACGTCCAGGTTTTAGACAGTCTGTGGGGACGTCACAGAGACTACGTCCAGGTTTTAGACAGTCTGTGGGGACATCACAGAGACTACGTCCAGGTTTTAGACAGTCTGTGGGGACATCACAGAGACTACGTCCAGGTTTTAGACAGTCTGTGGGGACATCACAGAGACTACGTCCAGGTTTTAGACAGTCTGTGGGGACATCACAGAGACTACGTTGAGAAGTTTCAATTGAACACAGAGACAGAAAGATGAAAGGAACCTGCGAACTGAGTGCCCTCAGACACACACACAAACACACGCACACTCACACACACACAGTCTTTGTGGTGGCCAATCCAAGTGCTGTATTTCAAGATGACAGACAGCAATACACTCAGAGAGAGAATGATAGGTGGAGGCCCGAAAGTGTGTGTGTGTGTGTTTTCGGGTGTTTTTCTGCAGCCAATGAACAATAACCTCTCCTGTTCTTTGTCGTCTTTCATCTGTGTGTGTGGTCGACTGTGTCTGTATGGCAATACTTCCTGTTATCAAGCACACACACACACACGCACACACACACACATGCACACACATACAGGCTGAGATATTGCCACGGTAACAATGGGGGTCGGGGGTCAAGGGGAGGGGGGATGAGGGGATTGAGGTGGATCCTATTACCCATAATCCCCGAAGGGAGAGTGAATGCTATCACATAAAATCCCACCATTCCCCACTGAACGTGTGTGTGTGGTCACCATGGTCGTCGTTAAAATAACATAGGTCTAACATTAAAGTAACGCTGGTCTAAAATTAAAGTAATGCATTAAAATAACACTGGTCAAACATTAAAGTAATGCTGGTCAAACATTAAAGTAACGCTGGTCTAACATTGAAATAACGCTGGGTAACTGTATGATAAGGTGGTGTGGAGCAGACAGTGCATTGGTCACAGGCAGATTGATGGAATTTATTGTGAAAATCAGGCATAAAGATGGCGTGCTGAGCGATGGAGGAGGTTTGATCATTAGGTGAAATAAACATTGTTGAAGTGATCACAGCTTCAGAATGAAGGAAACAGCTGAGTGCTTCAGTTTCTACACTCAGCCTCTCACTGTGTTTCACACTCCATTCATCACAGGTTCACTTTCGCCTCATTAGCTTCACTTCAGCCATGACTAATGCTTTTATTCTGAAAGGATCACACACATCCACCTCGCACAGGCAAAATCTTCAGCCCATCAGCAGAACCAATAGAACCTGCAGAACAGAGACTATGTCCAGGTTTTAGACAGTCTGCGGGGACGTCACAGAGACTACATCCAGGTTTTAGGTGTTTAGGTGTTATGGAGACTAGATGAAAAACAAGATGAATAAAATGTGAAGCTGCTAAAAAGTGAAGAAACATAAAAATCCAGAAAGACGAGCCGAGCGTGATAATCTGAGGTGAAAAGAGAAACTGGAGTGAAATATTTATCTGAACACTCCGACTAACAGCAGTCTGCGGGGACGTCTCAGAGACTACATCCAGGTTTTAGACAGACTGCGGGGACGTCTCAGAGACTACATCCAGGTTTTAGACAGTCTGCGGGGACATCTCAGAGACTACGTCCAGGTTTTAGACAGTCTGCGGGGACGTCTCAGAGACTACGTCCAGGTTTTAGACAGTCTGCGGGGACATCTCAGAGACTACGTCCAGGTTTTAGACAGTTTGCGGGGACGTCTCAGAGACTACATCCAGGTTTTAGACAGTCTGCGGGACGTCTCAGAGACTACGTCCAGGTTTTAGACAGTCTGCGGGGACGTCTCAGAGACTACGTCCAGGTTTTAGACAGTCTGCGGGGACGTCTCAGAGACTACATCCAGGTTTTAGACAGTCTGCGGGGACATCTCAGAGACTACGTCCAGGTTTTAGACAGTCTGCGGGGACGTCTCAGAGACTACGTCCAGGTTTTAGACGGTCTGCGGGGACGTCTCAGAGACTACGTCCAGGTTTTAGACAGTCTGCGGGGACGTCTCAGAGACTACATCCAGGTTTTAGACAGTCTGCGGGACGTCTCAGAGACTACGTCCAGGTTTTAAACAGTCTGCGGGGACGTCACAGAGACTACGTCCAGGTTTTAGACAGTCTGCGGGGACGTCACAGAGACTAAGTCCAGGTTTTAGACAGTCTGTGGGGACATCACAGAGACTACATCCAGGTTTTAGACAGTCTGCGGGGACGTCTCAGAGACTACGTCCAGGTTTTAGACAGTCTGCGGGGACATCTCAGAGACTACGTCCAGGTTTTAGACAGTTTGCGGGGACGTCTCAGAGACTACATCCAGGTTTTAGACAGTCTAAACTTGGTCTTGAGTGTCTGATTCCTGTTTCTCTCTGTGACCTTTTCAGCGAACACGACATGGACACACACACACACACACATGCGCGCGCCCGCACACACACACACACACACACACACACAGCTGGTCTTTCCGTCTCCGTAATGTTCGCTATCTCTCATTAGAGTCATGTTTCGAGGACTCTCCTCATCACTCGCTCTTCTTCTCGCTTGTTGCAGCTGCTCTCATTTTGTTCACTCACATGAAAAATCCAGAAATATAAAATCATGAACGACAAACAGTGACTTCATTAATGGACTAACGAACCTCTGCTCACCAAACAGAACCTGAACCAGAACTGTCTTAACTAAACTAACGCAGCCCAAACCCGGCAAGAAAACCACCTCTATAGGCTGATGTACTGCCGAGACTGGTGGAGGCTGCTTGGAGCTGATAAGAGACAGAAACAAAGAAGACAACACAGAGAAAGAGCTGAAGGTGACTCTAGGAGAGGAGAGGAGAGGAGAGGAGAGTCAGTGATGATTCATTAGAACACAAACAGATTGAGTATTGATCTGATCGATACTCTGAACACCAAACAGGTTTTAGACAGTCTGTAGGACGTCTCAGAGACTACGTCCAGGTTTTAGACAGTCTGTAGGACGTCTCAGAGACTACGTCCAGGTTTTAGACAGTCTGCGGGGACGTCACAGAGACTACATCCAGGTTTTAGACAGTCTGCGGGGACATCTCAGAGACTATGTCAAGGTTTTAGACAGTCTGCGGGGACGTCTCAGAGACTACGTCCAGGTTTTAGATAGTCTGTAGGACGTCTCAGAGACTACGTCCAGGTTTTAGACAGTCTGCAGGGACATCTCAGAGACTACATCCAGGTTTTAGACAGTCTGTGGGGACGTCACAGAGACTACATCCAGGTTTTAGACAGTCTGTGAGGACGTCACAGAGACTACATCCAGGTTTTAGACAGTCTGCGGGGACGTCACAGAGACTACGTCCAGGTTTTAGACAGTCTGCGGGGACGTCTCAGAGACTACGTCCAGGTTTTAGACAGTCTGCGGGGACGTCACGGAGACTACGTCCAGGTTTTAGACAGTCTGCGGGGACGTCACGGAGACTACGTCCAGGTTTTAGACAGTCTGCGGGGATGTCACAGAGACTACGTCCAGGTTTTAGACAGTCTGCGGGGACGTCACAGAGACTACGTCCAGGTTTTAGACAGTCTGCGGGGACGTCACGGAGACTACGTCCAGGTTTTAGACAGTCTGCGGGGATGTCACAGAGACTACGTCCAGGTTTTAGACAGTCTGTGGGGACGTCACAGAGACTACGTCCAGGTTTTAGACAGTCTGCGGGGACGTCACGGAGACTACGTCCAGGTTTTAGACAGTCTGCGGGGATGTCACAGAGACTAGATGAAAAACAAGATGAATAAAATGTGAAGCTGCTAAAAAGTGAAGAAACATAAAAATCCAGAAAGACGAGCCGAGCGTGAAAATCTGAGGTGAAAAGAGAAACTGGAGTGAAATATTTATCTGAACACTCCGACTAACAGCACACACACTTTAATGGATGTTAACACGTGTGTGTGTGTATTAAGAATAAAGTAATCGAGTACAGCGCAAGCAGGAGAGTTAAAAAAGGTCATTTCCTGTCACTCATTGTCACTTCTGTGATGTCATCAGTGACGTCAAAAGTTAGCGCTAGCATAGCTTAATGTTAGCCTGTAAACGTTCTCTGTGACTTTGTTTGACGTTTGTTCTTCAGGCGAGCCTCAGGTCACATGACGAGAATATGAAATGATCACTTCCTGTTTATCTGCCACCACGCTGAGTCGCCTCACAGAGCACTAAGTCTTAAAGCATGTATGATGGACACACTGATGTATTATTAAACACACACACACATTCATCATTTATTGGATGTAAAATGAATAAATAAATAAAAGTGAGCTGAAGACAGACGGGTGACATCATCACACCGAGACCACTCCGTAACACACCAAGCCCTGCTGCCTGTCAATCACACACACGCACACACATGCAGGTGTCATTCTCAGAGGAGCGTTTGTTTTATTCTTCTGACAGTCCCAGAAGGACGGAGCTTATGAAGAACAATCAGACAAGAAAAACACACCATGAAGGGTTGTGTGAGCGTTCTGTGGAGGTTGTGTGAGCGTTTTGTGAGCTGAAGAGTGACAGGAATGTGGGGAGAGAGAGAGATGGGGAATGACGTGGCAAAGGACCGCAGGTTGAACCCTGGACACTGCAGCAAGGACTGAGCCTTTGTACATGGACGCTCTAGCAACCGAACTAAACGACACTCCATTAACTAGTTTTGAGGACCCATGCTTTATGTGTTATGTCCTGGACAAACGGAGTGATCCTGCCGAGCCCTCGACAGTAACTTGACACTGAAGGCGTCTCTCACACACACACGATCGCAGAGGACATGTGGATTCAAACACGGACACAGTCTACCTTCACCGCTCAGAATCGCCCTGCATATTAACATGATGCGTTATGAATAAATAAACAGGTGTTCATGTGGCGATGCTTTGCATGTTCTTCTTCATGACTGTGTGACAGGTCTGATCTCATAAATCATTTCATTCATCAGAAAACTTTATTAATCGATCCCAGATCATCGTCGTCATCTCAACCTCAGTTATCAGAGAAGCGCTGCAGTCAGGTCGTCACACCTGTGTAATTAGTGCAGCGATGCTATTCACGTTTGTTTGCACCCGCTGTGTGTGTGTGGAGGTGGATGAGGTAAACATCTAGCATGCTATGCTGATGTGTACAGTGTATCCATTAGGAGCTAATGAGTGCAGCGCTAACAAAGCCTAGCCTGGCTCACTGTCTTAATGACCTCGCTAGCCACTCATTAGCCACCTGATGAGCTCAACACTAACGCAGCCTAGCATGGCACGCTACGCTAACGACTCTACCATTAATCTCCTAATGAGCTCAGTGTGGGTGTAGCCTAGCAGTTAGCCATTAGCTAGCTGCTAGCAGTCATTACAGTAAACATTGAACTGACTGAGGAGTAACACTCGGCTGCAAATATTCATTATGTGACCTAACTCACCTGCACACTTGGTCCTGGCTCTGAGAGGTGGTCCAGGATTTCCCGTGCCTCCTTCCAGGGGCCTGGTGAGCAGCACGCTGATCTCATACTCAGTGTCAGGGTCCAGGTGTCCAATCTTGTGTGTGGACTTATCCACGGGTGTTGTGTCGATCAACAGGCCCGACACCGTACGGTATTCCACCTAACCCACACAAAAAGTCATCACTGCTTTTTGCTACTCAGCTACTCAGGGACTACAAGAACCCACCATAGACCACAGAAGTTACTCAAGGACTACAGGAACCCCCCACAGACCCCAGAAGCTACTCAGGGACCACATGAAGCCCATGTCAGATGCTTAGAACCATTCATAGAAAGATGCATAGCCCCAAAAGCTACTCAGGGACGACAAAAACCTCACCACAGATATTCATCAAGGACCAGCAGAAATCCTTGCAAGTCTCTAGCTTCTTACTTCACTTCTTGTGGTTCCATGTAGTAATCCACCAAAACCATAAGGACCAAAACATGCTTACAGATCCATGGATCTCCTGAGCCCCAGTACAGATCAGTAGAACCTCCTCAAAAATCCAATCCAGACCCCTAAAAACTCTTTATGGATCCCTAAACACCCACACAGAATCCTGAAAGACTATCTGTGACCTCATCAGGACACCCTAGTGAGATGACCAGAACCTGACAGAGACCCATCAGAACCTTCCAATCAAAGTCTTCAGCACTCACTTCTCTCTCAATGATTGGTCCGTCCCCGTTGATGGAGTTGGCGTTGAGTTGGATCCACAGGTAGGTGGCGCCCACAGCTGTCAGCTGGGGGGGGGCAATTGGTACCGGAGGTTCTGAGGGACAAACAGAACCTGGATCAGTTCTCTCTCTCTCTCTCTCTCTCTCTCTCTCTCTCTCTCTCTCTCTCTCACACACACACACACACACACACACACACTAACGAGGGAGAAAGGAGTTAACAAGTTAATTAATATTTGTGACCTTCGGCGAAACATGGCAGACCTGGATTCCATTACCCAGAATCCCCGGTGGTGCTGCTCTACTTCCTCCTGACCCACTTCAACACACACACACACACACACACACACAGTAAGTAGGATACATGTGTAATGATGCATGTTTATCGTGTAACATGCTCATGTTAGGACTCACCTCTGTGTGTGTGTGATAAAACACACACACACAGTTTGAGTGACAGTTCAATCAGGGGTTTAACTGCTGGTGATTGTGGGATATTTGTCATGTCATGTGACCAACCAACATGTCCTCTCCTGTCACTGTGTGTGTGCAGAGAGATCAGACAAGACACACACACACACACACAGAAACTCTATGGAAAGCCGGTGCAGCCACAATTCCTCTTGAAAACAGCTGTTATATAGAAGCTGACCAGAACCACCTCAGAGAAAGAACCTGGAACTATCAAGAACCACTAGAACGCATTACAGGTTCGCAGGTGAAGAGAGAGAGAGACAGGAGAAGAGAGAGACACAGAGACCAGATCCGAAAATCCACCACCACAAACACAACCCTAGATAAGACGGCCCTAGAACATAGAAAAAACTACACCTACAGTGGCCTGAACATCAGCACCATAGATAACTTCAACTAAGCTGTAAGTGACCGGAGTGACAAGGCAAGGAAGAACATCAAATTAGACATCCCAATTCAAATCTGGCTCAAAATATTGGACTCCATCATAGAACCCATTTCTCTATGGGTTGTGAGATCTGGGGTCCACCCGCCAACCAAGACTCTACAAAATGGGATACACACCAAATTGAATTAGGACGATACCCACTAATCATCAAAATTCAAAAGAGAGCAATTAGATTTATGATCACCTTAAAGAGAGTGACCACGATACGCTCCATAAAAAAGCCCTCACCCACAGAGAGACAGAGAGACGCCCCCTCAGCCAACCGGTTTTGGGACTCCGTCCACAAACACAACCAGAGCCACCAAACAGAAATCCATCAGACTAAACCAAGTTATAAGAAAACAAAAAGAAAACTACCTGACACACTGGAAGGGAAAAGAAAATTCAGCCAATCAGAGGACAGGACTTACGTTTGACTGTGAGGTCAGCGTAGGAGGACACACCCACACCTCGCTCTGATTGGGCGATGCAGCGATAGCGTCCAGAGTCGCCCTTTGTCGTGTTTTCCACGTCGAAGTTCGCTGTGTAGCGCCGATTGCTCGTGGCTTT
>CM041736.1:195000-212500 GCA_023373845.1 Nibea coibor | reverse complement strand
CACACACACACACACATCTGAGAGCTCCACAAACACACACACACACACACACACACACACACATACACACCTGAGAGCTCCACAAACACACACATACACACACACACACACACACACCTGAGAGCTCCACAAACACACACACACACACACCTGAGAGCTCCACAAACACACACACACACACACACACACACACACACACACACACACCTGAGAGCTCCACACACACACACACACACACACACACACACACACACACACACACACCTGAGAGCTCCACACACACACACACACACACACACACACACCTGAGAGCACACACAGTGAACTACACTGTCAGTGTAGTGTAGTACTGTATAGTAGTATTAGAGTATAGTACTTTGTAATACTGTGTAGTACTTGTACCTCTGATGTAGACGTTGAGCGTGGCGGGCGTGGCACTCTCGCCGCCACCCGCCTGATAGAACAGGAAGCTGACACAGTGTGTGTCGTTCTCTTTGAGCAGTGGCAGAAGCAGCTGAGCGCGCTGACCACCATAACGACCCGACGTGTTCACAAACAGGAAGGACGAACCTGCAGACAGGAAGTCACCTCATCAGCAAACACAAAATAAAAGTCTGAACGTATGAACGCGCCTGTAACACGTGTGTGTATGTGTGTGCGTGCGTGCATGTGTCAGATCAATGGTCCTTTATGAGAATCGATTAGAAAAACACGTTTTAATCGTCACAGAGAAGAAGAAGACACAGTGATGAGCTCAGAGTTAAAAACATGTTACTCATGTGAGATCAATAATCACTATCTCCTCTCCCTCTTCCTCCTCCTCCCCCTCTTCCTTCTCCTTCTCCTCCCCCTTTTCCTCCTGCTCCCCCTCTTCCTTCTGCTCCTCCTCCCCCTCCTCCTCCCTGGGTTTCTGTGCTCACACTTTGTTCCAGGTCGTGTTTCCGTCCATTGTCCTGACATGTCTCAGTGTGTATGTGTGAAAACACGTGTGTGTGTGTGTGCGGCAGCTGTTTCCATAGCAACAGAGGAATGTTCTTGAACAAACAGCCGGAGCTTCACGTGACGTCATGACTTCATCTCTGACATGTTTAGTTTGTAAACTCGACTTTCAGGTTTACTCCTGATTTTCCAGGTTGTTTTCCAGACCTTTCCAGGTTTGGGGTTTTATTCCTGGCTCCTGGAGGACCTGGAAGATCGTCTGGGTCTAGAACATGAGCTCATGTGGACCCTCATCTAAAGATCTGTGGGACTTACAGGAGAAACCACCTCCTGACCCCAGCCCAGAACAGCTCTGATCCAACCTGAACAGCACAGTGTGGTGTAGTTGGTGTGGACAGTGTGGATAGTGTGGATGGCGTCGACAGTGTGGATGGCGTGCACAGTGTGGATGGTGTGGACAGTGTGGGTGGCGTGCACAGTGTGGACAGCGTGGACAGTGTGGTCAGCGTGAACAGTGTGGACGGCATGGACAATGTGGATGGCATGGACAGTGTGGACAGTGTGGATGACGTGGAAAGTGTGGACAGTGGGGACGGTGTGGATGGTGTGGACAGTGTGGACGGTGTGGACGGTGTGGACAGTGTGGACAGTGTGGATGGCGTGGACAGTGTGGATGGTGTGGACAGTGTGGATGGTGTGGACAGTGTGGATGGCGTGGACAGTGTGGATGGTGTGGACAGTGGGGACGGTGTGGATGGTGTGGACAGTGGGGACGGTGTGGACAGTGGGGACGGTGTGGATGGTGTGGACAGTGTGGATGGTGTGGACAGTGGGGACGGTGTGGATGGTGTGAACAGTGTGGATGGTGTGGATGGCGTGGACAGTGTGGACAGCGTGAACAGTGTGGACAGTGTGGAAAGTGTGGTCAGCGTGAACAGTGTGGACGGCATGGACAATGTGGACGGCATGGACAGTGTGGACAGTGTGGATGACGTGGAAAGTGTGGACAGTGGGGACGGTGTGGATGGTGTGGACAGTGTGGACGGTGTGGACGGTGTGGACAGTGTGGACGGTGTGGATGGTGTGGACAGTGGGGACGGTGTGGATGGTGTGGACAGTGTGGATGGTGTGGACAGTGTGGATGGAGTGGACAGTGGGGACGGTGTGGATGGTGTGGACAGTGTGGACGGTGTGGATGGTGTGGATGGCGTGGACAGCATAGTCAGGATGGGTGGGTCGGGTCAGAACTCGACAGAAACGTGATGAAAAACAGACGGCTGATCTCAAATGTGTTTCAGCGTTAACCTCCTGCCTTCCTCTTACCTGTTGGCCAATCACAGATGATCCCTGCCATCTCTAAACCAATCAAACCCAGCTCACACACACAGATGGAGGGGGTAATTCTATTATCAGAGTTATAATGAAACGTGAGGAGAGGCAGCTGCAGCGCATTGACAAGATTTACACAAATAACACACACACACACACACACACACTTCCTTCTGGTGTGTGTCTTTCCTGTCTTCCTGTAGCAACTTCAGGATTCAAATAAAATGTCTGAAAATGGATCCAACACGCCTTCTGACTAAGCACGTGTTACATCCATTTACACTTGTAAATATATGTATGTTGTATGTCACACGTGATAAAGGTCTTGACTGAAGACATCATTAATTAGCTGACTAATCAATAAAAACATCAATCGAATGCATGATGGTAAGTGTAGTTCTAACAGTTTCCCTCTGCCTGCGGTCTTTGTGCTAAGCTAGGCTAACCTATGAACATGGACATGAGGCTCAGAGGGGAGTTTGGACTGATGAACCGGCCGGGAACCAGCGTGTCGGTGTGGCCTCTCTGATTGGCTGGACCAGAGTCACAGTCGCTGTGTGAGTTTAAACTCCCTGAATGAGGCTTTAATTGGTTTTTGGCAGGAAGCTGATAGATGCTGGACACACACACACACACACACACACACACACACTCAGCCGTGTCATGTTCAAAGGCTGCATGAATCTCCCGCACGCCGACATGCTGGTAAACCCTTTAACACACTAATTAACCCAAACACACACACAAAAACATACTACACGCACAAACACAAATACACACACACACACACACACACACACACACACACACACACACACACACAATGTTTGTAGATAAATAATAGAAAAAGCCCAAAACTTCAAACACACTGATTTGGTCTCATTCATCTTTAAACAGTGTTTACCTGTGTTTGTGTGTGTGTGTGTGTGTTCACAGCAGTTTGTATTTTTTTAACACACACAAACAGAGAAGTGTTTTTGACCTCCAGGTCTCTTTAACAGGGAAAGGCACTGTGGGAGTTATCACACAACAGACAATCAGTGTGTGTGTGTTTGTGTGTGTTTACTGTGTACAGCTGGCAGTGAGCTGATAACAGCCCTATTAGAAATATTAATACACCCTGAACCCCACAGAGACACACACACCAGAGGCATCTGTGTGTGTGTGTGTGTGTGTGTGTGTGTGTGTTCGTGTTTCTTCTGGTCATCCCTGATTGGAGAAAATCAATTCAACAAGTCTGAGACCGTGGCATTTCATTGGTAGACAGCTGTAACTGACAGACAGGCGTCCTGCCCGCCTGAGGAACACAGAACCAAAACCACACATAGACACCAAGAACACCTGTACCTAATTTAAACCAACATCTCTATAAACCTCACTAACCTCTAAACGTCAGTCAGATTTATTCTTGTTGACCTGGTCCTCTGGACTCGTGTCCTACAGGCCTGACCTGGTCCTCTGGACTCATGTCCTACAGGCCTGACCTGGTCCTCTGGACTTGCTGTCCGTTGAGGTATTTTAATCCAAATGATCTTTTCATCGTCACTTAAAGGTGGTGCTGATCCTTTCAGAACCGACCTGACCGTTGTTTCATGTTATCTGTGGGCCAAACCTCAAAGCCAAAATAAATCACAGATATCACTGCGATGATGTATAATTCTGCTAAATATCGGGACTTTATTGTCGGCAGTCTGCAGGGTCACATGATGAACAACAGCCTGATGATGAGTGTGTTTGTTAAAACACTCACTCAGCTCCTCGTCTGCAGCAACGAACTGCTAACGATGCGTGTGTGTGTTTTTGTGTGCATGTGTGTGTATGTGGCAGTAAAGGGTATTAAAGAAGATTACTGTTGTTCACACTGACAGCAGAGAGAGAGCAAGCGCTACATGGTTCAGATTAGATTGAACTTGTACCATTTATAAGAACATTAAATGGAGCCTGCAATCACCGGTCAATCGATGCCGTGCTGTGTGTGTGTCTGCAGTATTAAACTAGACGAGTTACAGCGGCTATATTGAGTTTTTTGTTCCTTCTCTCTCTGACTGAACACATGCAGAAGTTCCATTTAAAAAGAGCCGAAGAGTTTAAAATGAATACTGTAAAACTTCGACGTGGAACTAATGTTCACGTTCTGATGTTTAACGTTCACGTTCAGGTTCATGTTCACATTCAGTTTAACATTCACAATGGAGTTTATAGTAGCCAATACAGAGTGTGCATTTCACCTCCACTGCTGTATATTACAGCTAGCACTATGAGCTAGCATCAGTGTCTATCTTCCAATGAAGCTGGTCCAAACAGAACCTCTGAACCAGCAGTGTCCAGTCTAACAGTGAACACAGCAACAGAACCTCTGAACCGGCAGTGTCCAGTCTGACAGTGAACACAGCAACAGAACCTCTGAACCGGCAGTGTCCAGTCTAACAGTGAACACAGCAACAGAACCTCTGAACCGGCAGTGTCCAGTCTAACAGTGAACACAGCAACAGAACCTCTGAACCGGCAGTGTCCAGTCTAACAGTGAACACAGCAACAGAACCTCTGAACCGGCAGTGTCCAGTCTAACAGTGAACACAGCAACAGAACCTCTGAACCGGCAGTGTCCAGTCTAACAGTGAACACAGCAACAGAACCTCTGAACCGGCAGTGTCCAGTCTAACAGTGAACACAGCAACAGAACCTCTGAACCGGCAGTGTCCAGTCTAACAGTGAACACAGCAACAGAACCTCTGAACCAGCAGTGTCCAGTCTAACAGTGAACACAGCAGCCTATCGAGGTGGTCTTGCCGGGTTTAGCTCCTGGCATCCCGGGCTGAGTCAGTTCAGACCGAGCTAACCACATCACCGAGTTAGCACTTGCTAAAGTAGCTAATCACTAATTAACTGCTGCTAAATGACTCTGCCATCAGGCAACAGAAACGGATTCAGCAGCCGGACTGGACCAGTAAAAACCACTGTCCTGATTCAAGGAGATTTCAATATAGTAGTTAAGTAAAAGTACTTAGTTACTTTGTGGTGAAAGTACACTCTCTCTCTGTCTGTCTGCAACTTGCTCACCCAGCGTCTCTCTGGTGGAGGGTTAGTTAGATTTAATGTCCTGCCTCGGCCTGCACACTGCTCCACATATCAGCCGAGAGGAGATCGAACGTGTGTGTGTGTGTGTGTGTGTGTGTCTGACTGGTTGGATTTGCTGCAATTAGTCACACCTCCTCTTTATTGAAAAGAAAGGAGGTGACAAACTCGCCTCCCCTCTTCTCTCCACTTCCCTCCCTTCCCCTCTCCTCCTCTATGAATCACAGTGAACAGGACAGTAACCACCTCCTCAGTGTGTGTCCTCGCTCAGCCTGTCTCTCACGTGATTGGCTCAGTGATTTAAGAGCGCTGCATTCTCATTCGTCAGCCGTGCGAGCATGTGACAAATGGCTGAGGCTGTTATCTCAGCGGGTTCAGTGTTTCAATTCATCCATAACTCAGAGGGTCCATCGACAAAAACACAAAAGCTGCTTGCGCTGCCTTCAGGCGCCTCAGTCCACCTGAGAAGGTACAGTGAACGCATCGTTTGTGTTAATGAAACTTTAACGTCTCTCAGCTTGTCCTTTGTGTGGTTCACTCTTTAGGGCTCTCATAGTGTTCCTTTCACAATAAAAGCTGAACAGACGACCTGCACACACCTGACACCTAAATCACCACTGGACATGCTCAGTGACTTCCACACAACTTCATTTCCCACCAAGAATGTTTCAAGAACGTTTCAGAAACGTTTCAGACTTTGTTAACTTGCTGGTCATTTTTGTTGATAAGTGTTCTCTGAAGTTAATTCTGCACAGGATGTTATTTTGAAATGTGTTTGACTTCCTGTCTGAGCTGTTTGATGTCAAAACAGACAGTCATTCTCCACGATCACAGCAGAGAGACACGTCTAACGCAGACAGACAGGTACCTGCAGGGATCCATGGGTTGCTGGTCGGTCGGTCTTGGGTGTCTCCTTGTTCCCAGTCAAAGTCGTCCTCTTTGGACTGGACCAGAGGACAGTCTGGAGCCTGACCAGACAGACAGGCTGAAACACAGACAGACAGACAGACAGACAGACAGACAGGTAGTCAGACAGACATAAACTCCAGATTGAGATTTTCAGAATAAACAACATTTCCCATGAGCACTCTGTGAGTTAGTTCATGTTCTTCAGTTCAGTAACATTTCCCAGCATTCACTCTGCTGACAGACACTGACACACACACACACAGATCATACATGTAAATCTTTGTCTTCACACACGTCTTAATCTCTCCATTCACACAGTAAATGTATGTGGTGACATCAGGAGTGTGTGCTTATGTGTGTGTGTGTGTGTATCTGTTTTTAATGTGCCTTCTGTTACAAAGAAAGAAGATGAGCCTTCCAGCTATTTAATGTCAACGCTTTGAGTTGGCACACACACACACACACACACACACACACACACACACACACACACACATCCCTCAGGACAGTGTTAGCTCGTCAACAGATATGAGACAAAATCTGTTTAATCTGCTTCTATGAATTTGCATCTATAACAAACACACACACACACACACACACACACTTATCATATTGAACAGTTACCTAGTGTTTCTGTAGTGTTGACAGAACGTTCCAAAATAAACATATTATAAGTTTGAAGTAAACTAAAGCTCCCTGCGTTGACAATTCATTACGTGTCTGTAAAAACATGAGATAAAGGACGTCAGACAGACACGCACACACAAGATTTTCTTTCCCTCCACAGGAAATGAGACTAAAACACACATACTGACACCCTGTGTGTGCGTGTGTGTGTTTGTACTGCAGGAGTAATTAATCATAATGTGCAGTTATCGATCGTCTCCAGTCTCCTGATCAATAAGTACAAGTCGTTGCACTGTGAGGATCATTAACCCTTCAAACACACAAGATACACAAGATACACAAGTACTGCTCCTGATGTACGGCTCTGTATCTATAGCTTGAATATACACAGTAAATCTACAGTACATACAGTACATCTATATGTATGTATATGTCCAGTCTAACAGTGAACACAGCAACAGAACCTCTGAACCGGCAGTGTCCAGTCTAACAGTGAACACAGCAGTGTCACTTCGATACTGTAACGTTATTCCCTGTTGGTCTCAGAGGCTGTGCTCCATCCCGGTCCGGTCTGGCTGCTGAGCATGGTTCTGTTGTCTGCCAACGTCAGTTAGCAGCAGTTAATTAGCGGTTAGCTACTTTAGCAAGTGGTTATTCTAAAGCTATCTGTCCATCATAAACTCTGTAAATCACAGGTTGAAGTTGAGCAGTCAGAGGACATAAGAGGGAAAAGTAGCAAATTTTAATTCGATTAAATTTTAGTTCTTCAGCTCCAGATCATAACTTCAGTTATCTCATGACATTTTTCATGCCGAGCAGATCAGACCATACTCTTTTCCACTGTGAGCAAGCACTTGGCGACGGTGGCGAGGAAAAACTTCCTTTTAACAGGCAGAAACCTCGAACAGACACAAACTCATTGGTAAACGGTCATCCACCACAACTGGTTGAGTTAAAGATAGAGAGGGGCAGAAGGGGGGAGCATGAGGAACCCAGCATTCTGACAGTGCAGTGTTCTAGAGGGGTAGTAAGATACTTTAAGATATGATGGTGCCTGACCATGAAGAGCTTTGTATGTAAGGAGAAGAATTTTAAATTCTATTCTAGATTTAACAGGTAGCCAGTGCAAGGAAGCCAAATATATTGTGTCTAAAATTTGATCCAGTTTGAAAAAAGTTCTAAAGTTGTGCTTTTGTACAGTAATCAGTGAGGCCCGAACATAGATGACTGTAGCAGACACTCACTCGTCTTCTTTCATAAACTCTTCCTCTCTTTTCATCTCTCTCTGTTTCTAAAGCTCGCTCGCCCTCCCTCTCTGAAGTCTGAATGAAACCATCTGGAGCTCTCTCTCTCCAACACAAACCAGAGCTCACCCTCAAACACACTTCACTATGTTTCACCACGTTTCACTCCGTGTTTCACTCCGTGTTTCACTCACTACACTACACGTTTCATTCCATGTTTCACTCCCCGTTTCCTCCATGAGGAGTGGATGCACAGCAGGTAGAGGAGTGAGTCCATTTCTTCTTTCCTTTGACACACACTGACCCAGAATCAGGTCTGCACCCCAGTGACCTTACCACACACCAAAACACTCATTACTTTGTGTGTGTGTGTAGCTTTAGCAGCGATTAGCGTCACAATTAGCCGTTAGCATATGGTGATGCTAACATGCTGCAAAAGTAATTCCTGACAGGGTGATTGGACGAGACTGGACAGGCAGGGATGGTGACACGTGCAGCTCCCAGCAGCCCCTGGGGCTGTGTGTGTGTGTGATTGAAAGTGACACACACACATTGTGACAGACAGCAGTAGCCTGTGGTGTGAGTGGTGGCATTTAGCTGGTGAGACAGACAGACACACACACACACACACACACACAAAAGAAAACAACAAATCCTTTTTGATGGCTGAGGAAAATCAGACAGGAAGGAGGTGAGGATAGACAGAAGAGGTGAGGAAGGACAGAGGAGGTGAGGAAGGACAGAGGAGGTGGGCAGGCTGTAGGCAGTGGGAAAAGGAGATGATCATGTTCCACACATTAACATGACATCAGTTCTGTGAAGTCTAAAAAAAGAAGCTCTGATTAGAGACCAGTGTGTGTGTCAGAGTCAACTGAACACACTGAAGCTGTGTACGAGGGTAAAAGTCAACAGGAATCGAGGAAGCGCTCCTCCTGATGTTTAAAACATTCTGCTTTTCCAGAGGAAACAGGGCGAGGGTGGTTTACAGGAAACACTCTGACTTCCTGTGACTGTGAGGAAATCTGACCACGACACCATGACATCACAACATCACATGATCACAAGGAGACGAAGACCAAAAACATGACAGAAGACTGAAACAACTGAAATAATCACATATTTTTATACTGATGCAACTGTGTGTGTGTGTGTGTGTGTGTGTGTGTGTGTGTGTGTGTGTAAACTGTGATCTCCAGCAGTAACTGGGCGCTAACAGCTTTAGTGTTAGCACAACGAGCTAACTCGCCTCAGGCCAAACATGAATAATGCAGCAGTCAGCTCAGTGCCTCTGGGTGAGTGTGTGTTAATGTGTGTGTTAGTGTGTGTGTGTGTGTGTGTGTGTTATCTGGCTGTACTTGAGGCTGTCTATATGACGGTATTAGAATAATATGCTAATTACTAATAATTACCCTGTAACACACACACTCAGATTATCTCCATGCCCCCTCCTCAAGTCTCTCACCCTTCTTCCTCCTCCTCCTCCTCCTCCCTCTGGGCTGTTACTCCTCCTGGCAAGGACGAAGAGGAGGAGGAAGAAGAGGAGGAAACCTGCAGGACACAACATGTCTGCATGCAGCGACATTTCAGCTGCAAACAACACAGACGACTTTGGAACGCTGATATTCTGTCAAAAACACCTGACGGGAACCTTTAAAACAGAACTCCACCTTTGTTCTCGTGAGCTGATGGAGAATGTTGCCATGTCTGGGTGACATCAGTATCTTCAGCTCTGGATAATCTTTTAGTCTTTCGCATCAACAAAAAGCTGTTCTGAACAAACTGTCCTCAGTGGGATCAATAAAGTTATTTTGAACTTTGAGGCCTGAAACATGTGACTGGATCATGGATGTTCTGTATGACCACAAACAGTCGAAGCCAAACAAGCGACAGCTGATGTTGCTGTGTTTACTTTCAGATCTGGCTGACGTGAAACCAGCAGGTCAGACATCAGGGTGAGTTTGAGCATTTCCGTGTGTCCTCTGTCTGTCCTAATCAGTCAGACTGTCAACTCATCACCCAGAGGACGCCAGCTGTCAGCCCGTCTTTATGTCCAGTTTCAGGCTCTGTCTCTGTTAAAGTCCACAATGAACCAGATCAGATCTGTCAGAACAAGTCGACACGGCAGCCCGGTCCATCCACTCATGTGTTCCATGGTGGACTCTGGACGTTTGTGTTCTTGATCCAGATTTTTAAAAACCATACTGGAGTCAAGCAAAGCAAAAATTTAAAAAAGAAAAAAAGCAGGTTTTTATCAGATTCAGGCTCCGATAGTCCTTGACAAAGTTCTGCAGGATCTTTGAAGATGATACTTAGGATTTATAAATACTGGGCTGTGATATGGACTTTTGACAAGGTTTTTGAAAGACCTTAAGGTTCTACAGGTGCGTGAGAATACTGTCGTGGTTCCTGTGAATGGTAGTCCTTAGGTGGATCCTGGGTGTTTGAAAACTTTCTTTGAGTCCTTCATAAGGGTTACCAGTGTTTTTTTTTTATGTGAGTATTCTAAGTAAGGTCCATGAATTGTTAAGTGGTCCTTAGGGGTCATGTTGCTGGGATACTTCAGGACATTCCTTGAGACTGTTGCATGTTTTTTTTTTTTTTTTTTTTAGGGGGATCATTGTGGGTTTCACAGGTCCATGAAAAAGGTGGGTCCACCAAGAGGTTATCGGGCAAAGGATGAAATTTCACCAGCCCTTAGAAAAGCTCTAACATAGTTCATAGAACATAGTTCATAGGACGATCCAGGGCTTCTTAAGACAGTTATATAAAATCTCAGGGAGGGACATAGGTCCTTAGAAAGGTTACAGTGAGTCTTGAACAAGTTTTAGGCAACGTTGGGAAGGTTTTGGAAGTCTTGAGCTTCTAGCATTACTGAGAATGTTTCATGAGTTCCTGTAGTTTTAAGGAGGTCAGAGAGACATATTTGGAGGTTTCAGTGGTCAATGAGAAGGTTCTGTTCTTCTCGAAGGTCTTCATAAGTCATTCAAGAGGATGTAGCGTAATTGAGTGAGTACTTCAGCCAGTTCAGACAGACTGACAGACAGGCATCAGCCAGGCAGGTTCTTCTGGATTAGATCAGAGATGAAGACATTTCATGAGTCATCTCAGATTAAAGTCAGTGTTCTTAATCTGTTCATTCCTTTAACCTCCCTCTGTCTCTCTGACATCCCTATCATAGGAGGCTTGTGGCATTATGTATAATTAATAGATGGCAAGAAAAGCTTCATGGCCCAATGAATGATTATACTACAATTACTGACTGCAGAAACCAGGGAGAAGTAAGTTCACAACAGCTGTACTGAGACAATACTATGCTGCTGAAATTAGAGCACTAGACCAGGAAGTACAGAGTACACAGGGTACTCAAAGGAGGACTAACAACTCCTGTTACCTACCTGAACTGAGACACAAAAACATTTAGTTTCCATGGAAATTATTAAAGTTCACTGGTGAAAAAACAGCTGTTAAACCACCAAAGAAGAATGACGATGTCGTTCAAAGAGCTCCAGGCGAACAATGAAACCAACCAACCAATAAACCAACAACAGCCAAAGAAAACCAACCAACCAACAAACCAACCAAGAAACACTCCAACGAAGAAACTGATGACCAACCAACCAACAAACAACCAACCAACAAACCAACCAACCAACAAAAAAACAAATAACACTCCAACAAAGAAACTAATGACCAACAAACCAACAAACAAACCAACAACATCCAACAAACCAACCAAGAAACACTCCAACGAAGACAAAGAAACTGATGACCAACAAACCAACAACATCCAACAAATCAATGACAAAGCAACCAACAAACAAACAAACCAACAAACTAACCAACAACATCCAACAAACCAATGACAAAGCAACCAACAAACAAACAAACCAATGCCCAACCAACAAAGAAACAAATAACATTCAAACAAAGAAACTGATGACCAACAAACCAATGACCAACCAACAACCAACCAACAAACTAACCAACCAACCAACAACCAACCAACAAACAAACAAACCAACAAACAAACAAACCAACAAACTAACCAACCAACAAACAAACAACCAACCAACAAACTAACCAACCAACAAAGGAATAAACCTGTTGTGTTGAACTTTGGTTCATGTATGAGACAGCTTTTGCTGTAGCACACACACACACAGACACACACACAAACTGTAACATACACACACTCAGCAGTGTAAATGTCAATGATGACACCAGAATCTGCCTCCCCCCTCACCTCCACATACTGAAGGTCATCTCTAACCTCCAGCAGGGGGGGCTGAAAAGGTCTGATCCCACAACACACTCCAACACACACAGTCTGCTGTGTGTTGTGTAGTCAGCACCTCCACACTCGTTCTTCAAACTCCAACACATGATGTGATGATGGTAGGAGCAGCACCACGGACCAATCAGCTGAACACACACACACACACACACACACACTCAAAGACCATTATGAACTGTACCTGCAGCTCCCTCATGGCGGTCGACCACTAATGCAAATGTGCTGTGAGCAAGGCCTGGGGGGCACTTAGACCTATACCCTGTCTGTCTGTCAGCCTGTCTGTCTGTGCACTTGCTCTGGCGTGGTCTCCATGTTGTGGTCTCTGTGTCGTGGTCTCTGTGTGATCATACAGGCTGAGGTTGTGTGAAGAAGAAGATAAATCAGCTCAGATGAATTCATATATTAGAACCTATCAGCAGGAACAACTGATCTGACCTCTGTCTCTCTGCGTCTTTAACCTCTCTTAACCTAGACCAATCCCAGAAGGGATTCTTGGTTTCCTGCGGTTACGGCCTGACACACATACAGCCAATCATTAATCAGAGTCTGGTGGCATATTAAGAGTCTGCAGCAGCCCGAGGACACACACACACGCACACACAGAGTGACCCAAAAACTCGTCCTCGGTACAAAGACGTCTCAGAAAGCAGGAGGTCGTCACACACCGAGCAAGCTCAGATGGACCACCGTGTGGAGTCACTCCGCCTGCCAGCAGCGATCTTGTTTACAGACAACAGCGAACGCACCGACAGAGGCCTGTCAGTCAAAGTGTCTGAAAAATGTTCATTAACACCTGTTCATCCGTTCACACCTGGTCATCTGCTCACACCTGTTCCTCCGTTAACACCTGGTCATTCATTCACACCTGTGCACATCAACACACACGTTAACATATATACACACACACACTCACATTAACACACACACACGTTCATCTGTTCACACCTGTTCATCCGTTCACACCTGTTCCTCCGTTAACACCTGGTCATTCATTCACACCTGTGCACATCAACACACACGTTAACATATATACACACACACACTCACATTAACACACACACACGTTCATCTGTTCACACCTGTTCATCCGTTCACACCTGGTCATCTGCTCACACCTGTTCCTCCGTTAACACCTGGTCATTCATTCACACCTGTGCACATCAACACACACGTTAACATATATACACACACACAGTCACATTAACACACACACACACACGTTCATCTGTTCACACCTGTTCATTGGCTCACACCTTGTCATTCATTCATACCTGTGCACACACAGACGTTAACACACACAGATATTATCTGCATATGAATATTTACTGTAGTAATTTAGGTTAAATAGCAGCTTCTGGGCCTGAAGTCCCTGAAGGCTTTACTGACACACACAGTCACACTGTGTTAGCTTGCAGCACTTTAGAGATAATTATCATAATCACGATAAAGAGTTCAAGTCTGAATAAAATATTTGTTCTTCACTTCTTCAGAGAGAGACGTCAGCACCTGAATGCATCACAGCTTCAACAGCACCTCAATGCATCACTTTTGTATTAAGCTGAATTGTTATATGGGTGAAAACAGGAAGTGGTGCTTTCCTTCCTCTGACTGCATAAAGAGAAGTCATCGTGTGATCGTGACCTTGTCCTCCATTAAATAAAATACTGCACATTATTTATGTGCTGAGTAGAACATGGTTAATCTCTCGGCCTGAATCTGTTTTTCTTATTACTTTTCTCGTTCTTCACTTTCATGCTTCTTGTTTGAATTTCAGTAAAAATCTCTTTAATCTCCCATAAATCCACGTCACAGCTGTGTATTATCTGCAGCAACAGAAGGAGGAAAGTTCCAGTTTTACACTCCATAAAGGACGACTTCCTATGTGTGTTTGCATTCGGTCCGGTTGGATTAAAGCTGTTAGCGAAAGGATCCCCGGCTGCGGGCTGAGACGCTGTGATCGGCCCCGTGGCCTCTGGGATTAATGTGCTGCCTTCAGACGCAGTGTCTGCAAAACCAGCGGGGATTAAAGGGGCCGGATTAAGACTCCTTTTGTTTAACGTGTAAGATGAGATCAGAGCTGAGGAGGAGGATTTGTGTCTCTGAGAGCACACAGAGGGAGGCCAGTATCAGCTCTAAACTCTATCACACAGATCCAAATCTCCCTCAGTCCCTGAACTCACCACAGGATGGTCACACAGCTGATACTTAAACACATCAGCTGCTGCTCGAGGTCATACATGTTCTCAACAAACACATACAGAGCCTGTGAAAATCATTTCATATTATGGACTTTATCTGTAAATCTGCAAACTGAACACAAACAATAATTTATTATTCATACAGAATTTATGCTTTACTAGAGAGAGAGAGAGAGAGAGAGAGAGAGAGAGAGAGAGAGAGTGAGAGAGAGAGTGTGTGTGTATGTGTGTGTGTGTTTAATCCCTGTCCATTCTGATCTGTGTTGTGGCCCTAATCCCCGATCATATTCATAAGATTATTGTTTGAAGACAAAGACTTGAAGACTGCACTAATGAGGCAGAGATTAATGTGCGTTAATCTGTTAATCTGTGTTAAGATGTTTCCTGTCTGTTCAGCAGCTCTCAAACTTAAAACACTTGTTTATACTTTTGAGGACCATCTTCGTACGGTTATAAGAAAATTCTAATTCTAGGAATAGTAGTAATTAATTTTCATGTCTCTCATTGTTGTTTGTTTATTAAAACACAAAAATATAAGGATAGCTGTTGTTATGATCATTGTTGGTGTTATAGTTCTTGTTATAACATTTATTATTGTTCTGATTGTTGTTGTTTTAGTTGTCGTTATGATAGTTGTTGTTGGTGTTATAGTTATTGTTATGATAGTAATTGTTATTGTCATGATAGTTTTTGCTGTTGTCATGATAATTGTTGTTGTGGGGCAGCAGTAGCTCAGTCAATACAGACTTGGCCAGTTCAAGTCCAGCATAGACCAAAATATGGATGGTGGTAGCTGTAGAGGTGCCAGTTCACCTCCTGGGCACTGCCGAGGCACCGTACCGCTCAAACTGCTTGCAGGACGCTCCTCAGGGGGGCTGCCCATCACTCCACCACCTTGCTCCACATTGCATGTCTATGGGCCTTGTATGTGTGTTCGGGGTTAAAATGCATGTAAAAATAAAGTGAAAAAAGCATTTCCCTGTTGAGGGAAGTATCTCTTCTTGTGATAGTTGTTATTGTTGGTATGAGAGGTGCTATGATTGTTGTTGTTATGATACTTACTATGGAGTCACTGAGTTGATCCGTTTGGTTTCACGTTTCAGTTTAAACACTTCTTGCCCGAGGCTCTGGACCAATCAGCTGGTCTGAGAATGGTAACACTGTTACAGGTTAGTGTGTGTGTAGAAGTTAAATTAGCTTAAGAAGCAGCAAGAACACAAAGTCATATGATGATCACACACACACACAGGCTGAGAAGACAAAGAGGTTTGAGGAGATATAATTAACTCACTGAGGACCTTCAACACACACATACACACACACAAACACGCACACACTATAACACACACACCTGACTTCACAGTGTGTGTTTAATCTGTGAGCTTCATTAAAACCCTGACGAGACAGAACAAAGAGCTGACTGCACCTGAACGCACACACTCACTGTAACAACAACAACACACACACACACACACACACACACACACACACACACAGTAACACACACTCAGGAGGAAAAGGTAAAGTCCTGAATCAGCGACAGCCCTGAACCTGGACACACCAGGTCGCCAACGTGTGTGTGTGTTGCTGAGTTAACAGCAGTGCTCTAATTACAGACACCTCACTCTTTGTTTCAGTTTTACATTGTTGTGCTGTTTTTTTATCTGTTTTTAAACCCACAAAACCACAAAGATTCAAAACAACCACAAAGATTCAAAATAACCATAAAGACACAAAACAACCACAAAGTGAAGCTAAAACATAAAATCTTGAACCTTTAGTCCTAGTCTTAGTCTGTCAAATGGATTCTTAGTGTTCGTATCAGTCTGATAATTATTTTATTTGCTCATCAATTGATTGTTTTAGATGTCAGACAAGAGTGAAAGATGTTGACATCTACAAATGAATGAAATGGACTTTAAGGTGGTCTTTTAAGTTGTCTTTAAGATGGACTCATGGTCGACCCAAAGATGGCCACACTCATTAGCTTTGCTCCATCTCCGCGGTTATTAGGGCGTGGCAGCCATCTTGGACCCAGACCGTGGAGAGTTTAATTTCATTCTCTGCTGCTTCACACACACACATAATGTACCCCCACAGCCCTCCGTATGTGCAGCAGAGAGGGACAGGCAGGAGAAGAAATCCAACACACCCTCAGGCTGCAGACAGGCTGTGATAAAGAAAGTCAAAGTTCAACAGCTCCTGATCCTCGTTCAGTCTTTGAAATCAGCCGAGAGACAAAATATTCACCTGGTTCAGTCAGAGGTCACACGTGGGCATTGTCATAAGCCATTAGTTGAATGAGCAATTGGCAGCTCCTTTGGATTCATGATGTTTATCCTGACATCAGAGGTAAAATAATCTATATAATCTATATGGTGAATGATGTACATGATTTGTAATCTGTATAATCTCTAATCTATAAGAGGCAGATCTTTGGCTCTGATTCCCCTGCAGTACATTTGCCGCCTTCAGCTCTGCAGATCAGATCCAACACGTCCAAACAGTCCATGTTTCTCTGAATAAACGAGTAAATCTGACAGCAAGAAGGACACGCACACACACACACACACACACACACACAGTAAACAAATTCCTAATTAGTTTCAGAGGTTCTTTAATTACTTTGTTGCTAAATAGTTTACATGAAAATCAGCTTCCTGCCTTCAAACACTGACATCATGTTGACTCCATGTTGACTCCGTGTTGGCTCCGTGTTGGCTCCGTGTTGGCTCCATGTTGACTCCGTGTTGGCTCCGTGTTGACTCCGTGTTGACTCCGTGTTGGCTCCGTGTTGACTCCGTGTTGGCTCCGTGTTGGCTCCGTGTTGGCTCCATGTTGACTCCGTGTTGGCTCCGTGTTGACTCCGTGTTGACTCCGTGTTG
>CM041736.1:5000-190000 GCA_023373845.1 Nibea coibor | reverse complement strand
CTGTCTGTCTTCATTGTCTCCTGTCTGTCTTTATCTTCATTGTCTCCTGTCTGTCTTCATTGTCTCCTGTCTGTCTTCATTGTCTCCTGTTTGTCTTTATCTTCATTGTCTCCTGTCTGTCTTCATTGTCTCCTGTTTGTCTTTATCTTCATTGTCTCCTGTCTGTCTTTATCTTCATTGTCTCCTGTCTGCCTTCATTGTCTCCCGTCTGTCTTCATTGTCTCTTGTCTGTCTTTATCTTCATTGTCTCCTGTCTGTCTTTATTGTCTCCTGTCTGACTTCATTGTCTCCTGTCTGTCTTTATCTTCATTGTCTCCTGTCTGCCTTCATTGTCTCCCGTCTGTCTTCATTGTCTCTTGTCTGTCTTTATCTTCATTGTCTCCTGTCTGTCTTTATTGTCTCCTGTCTGACTTCATTGTCTCCTGTCTGACTTCATTGTCTCCTGTCTGTCTTTATCTTCATTGTCTCCTGTCTGCCTTCATTGTCTCCTGTCTGTCTTTATCTTCATTGTCTCCTGTCTGCCTTCATTGTCTCCTGTCTGTCTTTATCTTCATTGCCCCCTGTCTGCCTTCATTGTCTCCTGTCTGTCTTTATCTTCATTGTCTCCTGTCTGTCTTCATTGTCTCCTGTCTGTCTTCATTGTCTCCTGTCTGTCTTTATCTTCATTGTCTCCTGTCTGTCTTCATTGTCTCCTGTCTGTCTTCATTGTCTCCTGTTTGTCTTTATCTTCATTGTCTCCTGTCTGTCTTCATTGTCTCCTGTTTGTCTTTATCTTCATTGTCTCCTGTCTGTCTTCATGTCTCCTGTCTGTCTTCATGTCTCCTGTTATTTTAAAGCTCCTAATTGGTGATTTCATGTTTTTTGTGTTGGACCGTGATACGTGGAGCTCAAAGCGGGTCGATGCTGCCACCTGCTGGTCTGGAACTTCACGTTTCTTTCAGCAGCACAGACTTTAACATTCAGACCTTCCTTTGAAGAAACACACTTTTATTCATTGTCTTCATGTTGCCTACCCCTCACATCACCTAAATGTCATTTATGAATATAAAGACTTCCTGTTCAGAGGTGAATTTTATTTTTACCACTTTGTGTTTTTATGATTTCTTTCTCATGAGACAAAGTGAAGCCATATTCAGATTCAGTGAATAAATGAATGAATGTTTCTTTTCCTCAGTTTAATGAGAGTGTGTCTTTAAATGGCGTCAGCTGCTGTGTGTGTCAAACAAAGTGCTTCATTCAGGACGATGTGTTGCTCTGTGCCGCCGCCTGCAGGATGAGCTGACGAACAACCAGACGCACTGATACTACTGCAACCACTCAATACAAGTCAGTTTTATTAAAATACAGCCTTCCCTCACAGCCTCGATCACATGAAGAAAAAAAAGAGAAAACAGAGGAGGGACCCTTCAGAACAGACCAACAGTAAAGTCACAGTATGAACGAATTATGAAGACCAAATATAGATATGTAACATGTAAGTGGAGAGTTTGGATCCAGGAGGACTCTGAGAAACTTCAGCTGTTACCCGGAGGAAGACCATACAAACTACTACAACGCTGTAAGAAGTCCTCCTGCTCTGTGAAATGATATAAAAACATTGAAAGTCCACATTTAACTGAAAATATGACCAAGAAACTCATGAAACGATATTATTATTAAATAATGTCTGTCAACGTAAAATGACAAAGAATCTGTGGATTTCATCGTCTACGCTTCATCACATAGTCAAAGATTCAGCCAATCAGAAGAAAGCTCTGTAACGAGGCACATGGCTGAAGACCAATCATGTGTGTTGTTCAGGCCCTGCAGACAGCAGAGCATCACACACAGACAGGACATCACTGCATGGGCCGAGGAACACTTCAACAACCATCAGCCACTTCATCTCTGACGCCACTGATGACAGCACCACCACTCCACCAGGACTCCACCATCACTCAACCATCACTCCACCATCACTCCATCACAACTCCACCAAGACTCCACCACGACTCCACCACCACTCAACCATCACTCTATCATGACTCCATCACGACTCCATCACAACTCAACCAAGACTCCACCATCACTCCACCATCACTCCACCATCACTCCATCACAACTCCACCAAGACTCCACCACCACTCCACCACCACTCCACCATCAAATCAAATCAAATCAAATTTTATTTGTACAGCCCAAAGTCACAGACACATTTATCCTCAGAGGCTTCACAGTCTGTACAGGGAGTGACACCCTCTGTCCTTAGACCCTCGGTTCCAGTGAGGAAAAACTTGCCCACAAAAACCTTTAACAGGGAAAACATGTGGAAGAAACCTCAGGAAGAGCCACAGAGGAGGGATCCCTCTCCCAGGACGGACAGACGTGCAATGGATGTCACATGTACAGAACAATCAACACAAACATGTCGTACAATTACAATGAATTACAATAAATGGTAAAGTGATTGCAGTAGCAGTGGAACACAGATGCACAGCAGCAATAAGTCATTAACCAACAAAGCTGTAGTGGGGATGGTAGCAATAATGACTATATATGGCATGTAATGCTGTATATGGTGGACGTCAGCAGCAGACCACAGCAGCGGCCACAATCCATGAGAACCTGCTGGACGGGAAAGCACAGAGACTCCGGGGAAGAGGTGTAGTTAGTAACATCCAAAGAAAAGGTGTAAGGGAGATAATGATTGACAGAACAATAAGACCTTAGGCCCCGTTTATGCGGACCATCACTCCACCATCACTCCACCACGACTCCATCACGACTCCATCACAGCTCCACCAAGACTCCACCAACACTTGACCATGCAAAGAGGAAACCGGATAGAAACCAGGTCCAGAAACACCTCCGCCTTCTGTGGGCTTAAGCTCATTTAAGATGGACTGAGGGGCTCATTAAAGGTGAACTGAGCTCATTTAACATAGACTGAGCTCATTCAAGGTGCCCTAAACTCATTTAAGATGGACTGAGCTCATTCAAGGGGCCCTGAGCTCATTTAAGATGGACTGATGGGGGCGGCGTTTAGCTCAGTTGGTAGAGCAGCCACCTCATATGCAAAGGCTCGGTCTTTGCTGCAGAAGCCCAGGGTTTGAATCCAACCTGTGGCTCTTACCTGCATGTCATTCCCCATCTCCCTCTCCACATTTCCTGTCACTCTTCAGCTGTCAAATAAAGCTTGAAAAGGTCGCGAAAAAAAAAAAGATTGAGCTCATTTAAGGTGGACTGAGCTAGTTTAACATGGAATGAGGTGAAGTGGTCTGATGTGTCATTTGAGGCAGTGTTTAGCTCAGTCAGTAGAGCGGCCGCCTCCATAAGTCTCGCTGCAGGGGCCAAGGTTCAAATCCTGACCTGCGGCCCTTTCCCCTCTCCCCAATTTCCTGTCACTCTTCAGTGGTCTCTATCCAATAAAGCAAAAATAAATTTTAAAAGTTTTTACATTTTACAAAAACAATCACATTTATCTGTTTATCGTTTGATAAGTTGCCCTTATACAACTTTCTTTAAAAGGCCACAAGTATGTGGACACCTTGTGTTTTGCTCTAGGTTTGTTTGAGCCTCTTAAATCCAGTAAAAAAAAATCTAAAGTACACAGTGAAGTCTTAAAGCAGTGATTCTCTGGTTCTCAGGTAGTAAACAAAACCTGCCCCAGCTCCACCTCTACACAGCTCTCAGGTAGTTGAAGAGGGCGCTGAGCCCCCCCTCCAGCACTTCCTTCACAGGCTTCATCAGTGGGTTGTGGACAATGTGAAGTCCTTTATCCAGAGGATGGCATGCCAACTTCTCCAGCCGGGACAACTGGTGCAGCTCCTGAACATATCATCATCATCATCATCATCATCATCATCATCATCACATGAACAGTATCTGTGGATGATTTTTACCTTGTGAAATGTGAAACACACTTTACCTGTGGTACATCTTTAATGTCGTTAAAATCCAGATTCAGCAACTCCAACCTGGACACAATCAAACAACTCGAATCAAATGGAGGAGCTACCTGGAAAGGCGTACCTACCTGATGGGGAGGGGTTACCTGGTGAGGCAGCAGAGGGCCTTAGGAAGGCAGTGGAGACTGTTTCCCTCCACAATGAGGATCTTGAGCTCCACCAGAGCCTGGATGTTCTCTGCCAAGTTCTCCAGATTGTTACAGGCCAGATGGAGGAACACCTGCAGAAACACAGGAGGTGACTGATTGAAGACATTTGTCATGTTGGTAGGAAAAGAGGTACAAATACCACTGCCTGCTATCATACCTGAAGTTACTGAGTTAAGTAGGAGTGAATGTTTATCTCAAACAGGGGCTCTTTATGAAGTTCTGGCAGAGTGTAAGCAGGACATGGACTTGATGAATTTGGTGCAGCTTATGTGACTGATGTGAACATACCAGAGCTTTCATGTTGTAAACACAGCCTGGGATATGAGCAATGTGGTTATGACTGAGGTTGAGCTTCCTCAGTCTGGTGAGGTTGGACAGAGAGGCAGGCAGTGAGGACAACTGGTTGTTGGCCAAACTCAGCACCTAAGAGACAGAAACAGTTAGACAGAACAAAAATGGAAGAAACTACACTTCATGTTTTATTTTATTACATTTGATAACTCCTGTGGAGTCCTGTTTGACTCTTCTTATATATGGTTCTTTTAGGCATTAATTTTAAGAAATACAACTTTCACTGATATGCAGATGATACTGTGATATACCTGGAACTGGATCTGATCTGCCCTTATTCTGTTAAATCATGGATGTTTGAAATTATATTGGATCCTCCTCATCCAATCCACAAATCTGTTCCCAGGTGTTGGGGGAGTTCTACTATTCATTTTTTAAAGTGGAATAATCATTTGTCATTTAATGTCATCGAGTGATGTCACCTGAGAGTGATGGTGGAGTTAGAAAAGAAATGAGCTCACCACATCTTTGTAGTCTACACTGTAGTTAAACATCATTCAAGGAGGTCACTCTGTCTCACCAGGTAAACCCATCTAACAAGGTTACCCCTCCTCACCAGGTGGAGTCTCTGGGTGCAGTTTGAAATGAAAGCAGAAGTAGTATTTAGACCTATAGTAGAAGTACTTCCAGCAGTATTCACAGTACCTCCAGTTGTGTACAGTCTCCCAGCTCTTCAGGAACTTCAGTCAGTCTGTTTCTGTAGGCGAATAAGACTCGGAGTCTTCTCAGCTGTCCAATCTCTGCTGGTAGGCTGCTCAGCTGCAAACAACACACAAAAAACACAGAAACAACATGCAGGTATAATATAAACACTGTTTTATTTTGGAATGCGTCTGGTCTGTGGCACTTTCATCTTATTGTAAAGGAGGCACTGCTGACCACAGTTCAGACATGCTCAGACTGAGGAAGTTGACGATATTAACCTGACTGTTAACATAGATGACTTTAGCAGCTCTCACAGCCATTCATAGACTGTATCACAAAGGAAGCATTCCACTCCAGCAGTGTCAGAAGAGAGAAAGTATTTGATTGGATGCTGTTAACTATGAGTGATGTGATTAAACAAAAAGATCCTGGTAGTGAACTCAGTTTACTTAATTTGGTGACACACTGACTTGAGAAGTGAGACTGTGTGAGACATTTCAAAGTCTGCACAAGATGATTAAATGTAATACTATAGCGGTAATTAATCCCACCACCTGTAGGGAGTGTAAGTAGTACTTTACATTGTTAGCACAGTTTCTGAAGGTTGACACTGAAGGTTGAAGAAGGGACGAGGAAGGTGAAGAGAGGACAGAAACTGGATCCTGGTGGATTAGAGGGGGGATTATAAACTTTATTTATCCAGGAGACGGAGCAGCTGCTGGGGGAAGGGGAAGAGGAGGAGGAGGTGGAGGAGAAGAGGCAGTACAACATAAAGTATGATAAAATGGAAACAGTGAATTAAACTACAAGCACTTAAAATTTGTACTTGGTAACACAGTACCTGAGTAAAAATAACCCATCACTGTGTCACTTGAGTCCTCCAGTCATGCAGGCTCTAGTTTAAATTTCAACATAACAAACATTACTGAGTGTGAGGAACATGAGCTGATCCACATATCTCAGACAAGTGTATTAAAGGTGAGGACTGAATATTATGAAAGGTCTCTTTCTGGAAAGGATTTTAAACAGTGACAGATGATAAAGCATCCATCAGAGCTCAGAAGAAAATCAAACTGTGTTTCTGTGGAGAAACCAAAGTTTGGAATAAAGAAGTCACAGAAACACATTGACCATCTCCAAACTGTTCACTGCAGATTATTTCTTTCATTCATCCATTGGTGTCAGCAGGCAGGTGTTTTACCTGGTTGCCCCACAGGTTGAGGACCACCAAGTTGGAGAGCAGAGCCAGCTGAGGGGGAAGAACCTTCAGACTGTTGAGAGACAAATTCAGCTTCTCCAACTCCACTAGTTCCCACAACTCACCTGGGGCCACCTGCAGGAAGAAAGTATGAGAAACATAAGCAGAAAACAACTAAGTCAAAGTGACACAGCACGGGTCAGTCGCTAACAGGAAGTGATTCTCATAACTGTGTGTAGACCATGACCATGAACCATCTTGTGGAGTGTTAGTAGTGAGCGCTCATCGTCTCCTACCTTCAGCCCCCGGCGAGCCAGACTCAGGATGTTAAATCCAAACTGTTTGATAGCGAATCGACGGATTCTGTCTGCTGATGTCAGACTGTCCTCCCTCCCCACACTCCTCCTCTTCTCCTCCTTCACCTCCTCCTTACACACTGTTCCTCCCATCCCACCTCCTCCTCAGTTCGGGTCGTACCTTCTTTGTTTCTCGCCAGCCTTTACCAAAGCAGAGCCAAGCAGACAAAAGTTCTTCCACTGAGTCAGTAACCAGATATTTTATTGTTTTAGCTGTCCATCAAATGTCCAGGTGTTTTTCTAGGTGTTCTTCAGGTCTTATCTAGGTAATATTGCAGTGTTGTCCAGGTGTTGTCCAGGTGTTGTCCAGAGTATTTATAACATTTAAAGATATTTTTCAAAATTAAAGTTCATCTTTTGGAGTTTAAATAATAAAGTGAGTCACATTCAAATATCAACATGTTTTCAGTCCAAACTCGTCCAACAGACGATTATTCAAACATATTTGAGAAATATTCAGCATCCTGTCAAAATCAAAATAAAGCTTGCTGAGCGAACACTAAAGGATGACTGTATCTGTCTTTAAATCTGCAGATGATTCTGTGTTTAGCTCAAACAGAGATGAAGATGTCCTCAGGTCCAACATGTCCTTAAATGTTGTCCTCACACTGTATTCAGCTCAGACACAAACATGCAAACAAACATGTTTCCTACCTCAAACATGAAGGTTCACCGGACCTGTCTGTCTGTTACTGGGAGAGAGAAGACGATTAAGTGAGAACGACAGAAGGATCTATTTGAGTATGAGCACTGACAGACAACTAGATCTAACTTCTGACACACACACACACACACACACACACACACACACACACACACACACACACTTGCTGCTGTCAATCATTCACTGTTTAGACACTGACCTCAGATCCACGAGCCAATAAGAGAGCACAGGACAGAGATGTGTGTCTCCTGTCCAGGTTGTTCAGATGAACTGTCTAAAACCTGGACGTAGTCTCTGTGACTCACAGACTGTCTAAAACCTGGACGTAGTCTCTGTGACTCACAGACTGTCTAAAACCTGGACGTAGTCTCTGTGACTCACAGACTCTCTAAACCCTGGACGTAGTCTCTGTGACGTCCCCGCAGACTGTCTAAAACCTGGACGTAGTCTCTGTGACTCACAGACTCTCTAAACCCTGGACGTAGTCTCTGTGACGTCCCTGCAGACTGTCTAAAACCTGGACGTAGTCTCTGTGACGTCCCTGCAGACTGTCTAAAACCTGGACGTAGTCTCTGTGACGTCCCTGCAGACTGTCTAAAACCTGGACGTAGTCTCTGTGACGTCCTCGGAGACTGTAGTCTCTGTGAATGATAACTCAGGTCAAATGTTTCTCTACTATCAAATCAAACTATTTCATTTATAGTTTATTTAAAATATGATTATGCTCTTTAATTTTGTTCTTTGTGGATTTTGTTTGTCATTTTTTACAGTGTGTGAGCCCCGCCCCCTTCACTGCTGTAGACCCGCCCCTGCTGCCCCCTCATTTCATGATCTGTCTGTCACACTTGGCTGCATTTCCTGTCAATGAAACGTGTCTGTTTGTATCAGATCACCACAGACATCCAACCAGCCATTACCCGTAATTACCCGTCTCTCTGGATGCTGAAAAAGTGATTGATAGGGTTCAGTGGGGCACTGTCTACAGATATTTAAATTCATATCATGGTTAAAATTGTTATATAAATTCCTAATGTCGTCAGTACGCACTAATAATATGGACTCCCAATATTTCCTGTTGCCCAATGTCACCCCTTTTATTCGTGATAGCTATTGATCCTCTCGCAGAATCACTGCGTTCCTCACCTGAGATTCGCTGCATATTAAGGAGTGGAAAAGAACATAAGTTATTGTCATATGCTGATGATTTATTGTTTTATATCAGTGAACCCCCCTTTGTTGCACATTATGACTACAATAGATCATTTTACCGAAAGTAAAAAAAAGTGACCTTTTTCCTTTTAATTTTTATCCTTTTAACGTGACTACTGACTAATTCACATACTTGGGTATAGTTGTAACTTGGAAAATTTCAGACCTCTTTTCATTTTGCTACTCTTTTAAAGCACACCAAGATGGCAAATGGTCTTCACTTCCTATTTCATTAGCTGGCAGAATTAACCTAATAAAAATGAACTTCAACCAAATTCTGCTCCAAACTATACCAATCTTTATCAACATTTTTTTCACATCCCAATAAGATCATCTCTGACTTAATTTGGAATAAGAAACCACCTCGTATCCGTAAATTTTTTTTACAAAGACCCAAATCAATGGGTGGGATGGCTTTACGTCACTTACGTCAAGGACTGAGAGGCAGAGAGAGCTCGAGGTGAGTCGACAAAACATCCAGCAGAGAATTCAGGACAGAGAGAAAGATGTGAAGGTGCGTCAACAGCAGGTGGAAGCTATCAATCGCTCTGCTGATGAAGCAGTGGAGGACAGTGACAAGATCTTCACTGAGCTGATCCTCTGAGGTACTTTGAGGATGTGAGAGCTGCTGTGTTAAAGCTCAGAGATAAACTATTGTACATGACGCTCTGAGGAACCAATGAACAAATATCTCACTGACAGAGACTGAAGTCCATGTTTCACTGTCAGGACCAGAACCAGAGCCCAAGACCAGACCATGTGAACTCACACTGGATCCAAACAGTGTGATGATAATTATTATCATAGTCTAAAGGGACGTTGTTGTGTGAAGCACTTTGGGTTATATATTTTGTATGAAAACTGCGATACAAATAAAGTTTGATTGATTGAAAGGAGAAAAATCAGAATCTAATCCAAATGACGTGGATGCTGAGGGCCCACAATGTCACTGCATGGCTACAAACTGATTGTGAACAGGTGGACAGGTAAATGGTGAACAGGAAGTCACTCCAACATAAAGACTCTCAGATGTCTTTTATTTTCACACATTCACAGGAAACACTGAGTTGACTGTTTTTATCTTTCAGATAATAAAGTGACGTAAACAAAAAATAAATTCACTGCAAAACCTTCAAACGACAACACGAGTCAAACAATTATTCTAAACCTGTCATGTGTACTTCCTGTTCTGTCACTAGAGGGCGACATTTGTTTGTGACTCCGGTGTCATGCTGTGACTGAACAGCTTTTTCAGGCATTTCCTCTGATTGGAAGTCATGTCCACACTGGGCTTGATTAACAGCTCCCTTATTGACCTGTTAACACTGTTGTACCTCTGAGGGTGGGACATCTTACACTTTCCTCATGGAGTTAGCTTAGCTAACTAAGAGCTGCAAACTAATCAAGAGCTAAGAGGAAGAAGCTAACAAGCAATTAGACCTTACACAAAGCTAATGTGGAGCTAACAAACCTAACTTGGAGCCAATTTACTGTTAATGAAAGCTAGAGCATCCTGATGGTGCTATTATGGATACTGAAGATGAAGATGTTGTACTGGTATACCGCATCAATATCCTAGTGTCAGTGCTCATCTATACTTATATATACTATATTATACTATACTATCGGGTATGGGATCACTCAGCCCTGTCAACAGATTATTAGTCCCCTGGAAAAGTTCCTGTGGTGGAAATGCCCTCATAAACATACAGTGAAACAGTGCTGATACAACTCTACAACTAAAGGAGCGCTAACATGAAGCTACAGTAGAACATGAAGCTAAATGAGTGCTAACAAATACTGAGATGTTGTTTTGTAAACATTTTACTAATATAAATTAAAAGTGAAACAGCTGTGTGGCTGTGCAGGACTTCTTCTGTTTGATATCACTTCCTGTTTATTGACAGGTTCCTGACTATAAAGTCATTGCAAAGGTCCTGGAAATCATTAAGAACATACATTTATTGCCTTTGTTTCTGTATTAATACATCTGTCAATCAATGTGGGAGTGACAGCAGCATCATCAAAGTATGTGGTTTGAACTTTAGTTTAGTTTGGATCACTGATTGGTCCTCACCAATCATCACTGCTGCCTGCCCAAAGGTACGTTCACAAAACTCAACAAACTTTTCCAGGAACTTTGGAACTTTGTTTTCCACGACTTTAACAGGAGCTGCATTAAAAAGAATTCCAGGTTTTCCAGGATGTCTCATATCCCTGCAGTGATTGATAATCAATAATTAATTACTAATACTAAAACTAATACTTCTATCATATTCCCATAACATTTTCTGTGGTGTGGCACTGTCCTCAGATCAGTTGAGGTCTTCTGACAAGGTTGGCTCTACCTCTCCTATTGGTTATGCATCAAACGTAACGTTACATTTACGTTTACGTTACGGTTACGTTCTTCTAATTTTTCTGTTTCTTGAAACCTTCAAAATAAGAGTCTGCATGGTTCTCTACCTACCATCACTGATAGTTCCTTCAACTGGAGAAGATGCTCTGTATAACACTTAAAGAACGTTGAAGGAACCACCACATGTAGTTCACGGATGAGAGATGATGTCACAGTCTGTGATGTCACAGCAGGTATAATCAATACTGTATTAATCGATGAGGTCAGCGTCGTGTCCATTTGATCAGCGTCTCTGGTGATCGGTAGAGGAAAATAAGTTTGGCGTAAAGCTCCTCCTCCAGCTCCAGCTCACCTGTCTCTCTCACCTGAAACAGATAACAGCCAATCATGTCACAGCATAACTCATCAGGGTAAAGTCTTTGTGAAACAGGAAATAGGCATTTACAGCAGCCACCGACATCCCAGAGACTTAACCTGATCGTACAGACATTGCGAAAAATTTAACTCTGATCGTGGAGACATCCCGGAGACTTAAACTCTCATCGTACGGACATCACCGAGAGTTACTCTGATTGTAAAGACATTATGGAGAATTAGACTCTGATCATACAGATGTCGCAGAGACTTAAAGTCTGATCATACAGACATCACAGAGACTTAACCTCTGATTGGACAGACATCACAGACACTTAAACTCTGTTCATACAGACATCACAGAGACTTAACCTCTGATTGGACAGACATCACAGACACTTAAACTCTCATTGTACAGACACTGCAGAGAATTAAACTGACCGCAAAGACATCGCAGAGACTTAAACTCTCATTGTTGTTGCAGAGCATTGAGAGGGAGGAACCTGCGGACATACCAAGAAGATGTCGGTGCAGAGTTTGAGGATGCGGTCAACACACGGCAGCTCCTCGAACATGATGGAGTGACTGATCCCGCTGAAGAACTCTCGGACAAACTTCCCGATCACCAGCACCACTGAGGCATACAATCCCATGATGCTGTGGAGCCACAGACATAGAAGAAGAACACAGTAAGTTGTTAAGTGGGATGGACATGACTTGAACGTGTTCCCATCGTAGACTGTACATGAAGATTAACAAAGTAATAATGAAGGTAGAACTTGTTTGTTAGCTTTAACTATCATATGTAACTATCATATGTACAGGGTGACTGTAGTATCCTCATGTATTACTATAATACTACAACATTTACTGCACTACTTAAAGGTAACGTGTACCCGTATCCAGCCAAGAAGCCCAGACTTGGAGGACTGACTTTATCACTGAACACAAACAGTTGAAGCCCCGCTTCCCTCCTGTCAGTCAATGAAGCCTCGCCCCCCAGAGGCACGAGGCTGGCAGCCGGTTGGTCAACAATCCACCACTCCTGGATCTCTTGGCTCTGATTGGGTGACCGTTCCAGGGCCAACAAGATATCCTTGTAGCGGTCATCTGATTGGGGGACAGAGGAGAAAAGCCATGAGTGTTTGATTGTTGTTTTCACTGTTTGTGGTGGTCTTGTGTCTCTTTGTGGTGTTCTTTGTTGTTGTGCCTCATTTCATCTAATTTCAAGACTGCATCTGACTAATGGCAAGAATGAAGAAAAACAATGGCGACAGCAGTTTATTTTAATAAACTCTTTGTAGTCAAGCTAAAGGTCCAGAGTGTCAGATCCAGGACTAAAGGTCCAGAGTGTCAGATCGATAATGAAAATCAGTCTCAGAATGAGACTGAGTTTAAGTTGAACAACTTTGAACCTCCATGTTTCTACAGGAGCCCAGAACAGACAAACCAAACTCTGGATCGAGATTGAGTCTTTCACTGTAGTTTCTCCTTTGTTTTAGGAAGGAGAGGGTGAAGTGAAGTGAATCTACAGACCGGACCTTTAACTTCTTGAATGAAAAGCAGTGATTTCAGTTTGTTAGCATGTTGGACATTAACCGATGACTGCATGTTCATACCTGTGTAAAGCTGCTCGATTGGTTTCGCGTTGGAATCGCTTGGTGCTCGAATGAAACATGGAAACACTTCTCGTATCACCCTGAAAACATTTACATAAAAAGATATATAGATATATAGAGAAGTTGGCTTCACTTTCTGCCACTATGGGAAGTGTATGACAAAGCAGACACACTGAGTGATATATTTAAGTCTTTTAGCGTTGATAAATGCAGCGTTTAGCTCAGTTGAAAGAGCAGCTGCCCCATATGCGAAGCATCGCTGCTTGGGCACAGGTTCGAATCCCGACCTGTGCGGCGCTTTCCCGCATGTTATTCCCCATCTCTCTCCCCACATTTCCTGTCACTCTTCAGCTGTTCTATCAAATAAAGAAAAAAAATAATAACTGGTACTTACAAAGACAAACTCATCACCAACAGCTAATCAGGTTTCCACTCTCATGTTTGCTAATCAAACATGAGAGTGTTTGATTACACTCATCCACAGTCATTTAATGTATAACCCCGCCCCTCTGTAAATAGCCCCATCCCCTGCACTCACACAGGAAGTGTCCTGGTTCCATTCAGCAGCTGGATGAGCTCAAGACGAGTCTGATCATCCAGGTAGGTCACATGTTTACCTGAAGCAAGCTCCACCTTCGCCCCCAGACTCAAGTTCCTGTTTGAGAAAAAAACACTCAGGTGCATTTCAGGTGCATTGCTACTACTATTACTATTACTACTACTACTGCTACTACTATTACTATTACTACTACTACTGCTACTACTGCTACTACTACTGCTGCGGCTACTACTACTACCGCTACTACTGCTACTACTATGACTACTATGACTACTATGACTACTACAACTACTATCACTATTATCACTAATGCAGTGATGATGACTATGACTACTACTACACGTCACTGTAATTATTGTGCAGCTGACCTCTGAACAGTCCAGGACACAGTCAGGGGGAAGTGGTCCAGGTTCAGCACCTGGCTCAGGTACTGCCTGCTGGGAGGACTGATGGTCCACAGAGAATTACTGCTGCCCTGCAGCTCCGCCACTGTCACATCCTCACGACCATACGCCTCCAGGAACTGCAGGGCACTCTGGGAAATACAGGCCACAAAGTTACTGGGATAAAACTACAAGCTGTAGCACCAGTACTGCAGTCAGTGCAGGGTCGTTTCTAGCTGTCTGAAAAGTACAGATCATCTGAAACTTTTCAGATGATCTGTGGCAATGGAGCAGTCTGTTACATTTGAAGAAAACAAAATGACATAAAAACTCTCCCCACCAACCCAATACAGTAAAAAATAAATATATTCACTTACTGATATGAATAAAAATAGAGTGGAGCAGCCTCCATATTAATGTGTAAACAATAAAAAAGTAAGAATAATACTGATCAGAAACATATATATGTAAAACTGCAACCACTTCGGCACCATTTTGGACCGGTTTCTGTGCTCACGGTTGAGGCCCCTGCACAACATCAACAGCTGTTATCTGTTATTGTTTTCATGCCATTCTTAATGATGCCTACTGTTATTCTCACTTCAGTGAATGGCTTCATTCAACTCGTCATACCTGTTGGCAGGTGTCACTCACTGTGTGACGTGACAACAAATAGTCACAGCTTCCCTATCAGAGCAGCTTAGTTTGGACTGTAAAAAAACTTTTTATAGTACTTTCTAGTATAGACGTGCTTCACACTACAAATAAGAGGGTTACAAATAAAGCTAAAGTTAAAACTAAAATAAAGCAGCTACTTTTACTTTTAATTCTCCCAAAATATACTGAGGCTGAACTTGCAGCTGGGGGGCCCTGGTGACCCTGTGCATCTGCATAGTCCGCATATAGCAAGAAATGGCCCTGAGTCAGTGTGTTGTACTAGTGCAGAGTACTTACAGGAGTGTAGCTGTAGGAGCTGGTGAAGGAGCTGAAGTCCTTCTCAGTCAGATCTTTGAGCTGATTCTGCTGAGCGCTCATTGTGAAGATTGGCTGTCAACAACAACAGGTCAGTACCACCAATGCTACTTCTGTTACCAGTACAACACTTTTAAGAGTCGTCCTAAGACTTTTCTTTTTGATACAGCTCAAAGTGCTGGCTTAGTTTATCCCTTAGTATGCTGTTATAGGACTACACTCCCCATGATGCACCTCAGTCCAGGTGAAGTTACCTGGAAGCCTCCCAGCGTGATGGTCAGGGAGACGTCGAGCGGTCGGTTGACGACTCCAGCGACAGATTTGATGAGTGACATGAAAAGGAGGGGAAACCAGACGATACAGATGAGCAGCAGAACAATGAGACCACCCATTCCGTACTTCACCACCCGCTTCTTCTTCTGACCACGAGGCTGAGGGTACCTCTGTGTACAAATATACAGTAATACATAAATATGTATGTCCACTGACAGAAACATGTACAAATACATATATGTATACAGCACATGCCTTCTCAGACTCCCGCCAGCACTTTAAGACAAAGCAGTGGGCGTACACGTCCTCCACACAGATCCAGGAGGACAAAGAAAGGGTGGTGTCCGTCCACACCCAGTCCATCACTGCCCTCAGCTCTGTCAGGAAGGGAACCAGACGGAAACTACAGATAGACAGACAGGCAGTGAGACACAGGCAAAGGAAATGTGTCAACAGTCAGGCAATTGAAAGTGTCTGTGAACATGATGTTACTGAAATGGTCACAGCCTCTCTATCTTTGTGCTAAGTGCTCACCCCTGGAACAGGAAGAGGTTCAAGTAGTTGTAGCTCTTTGTCAGGAAGTTTCCCAGAACTCGTGTCGGATACCCGGATCGAATCTGATAGGCCGAGAGACCGAAGTAAACACACTTTACAAAATACCACAGCTGAGCCACCAGGTTCTGATTGAAACGCCTGCAGACAGACAGACAGACAGACAGACAGGTGAGCGCTGCTGCTGAATATGACTCTGACTGGCTTGAAGATTCGTTCATACCGGTGAGTTACCTCTCCGTGACAGTCGGCAGGATGAAGAACATCCAAAAATGAATCCCAAAAACCAAAATCACCTGGAAGACCAACTTCCCCAAAACTGTCTTCCTCAAATACAGAGCCCTGTCTATCACCATGGTGCCTGCAGACAGACAGGTAGACAGTAAGACAGGTAAAGAGACAGACAGGGAAACAGACAGACAGACAGACAGACAGACAGACAGACAGAAAGACATACCGAATTGGATCAGAACCATCACTAAGAAAGCTTCTGGAACTTGGTCTTCTGACAGGGAGGAAGTGATGTCAGCAGCTGCAGAGTGTTTCTAGGAAATTTAAATGAGATCAAAGTCAGTGAAGCATCATGTGACCAGGAAGTGTAGTGTCATGTGATCAGGGAATCAACTTTACCCCAAAGGCCCAGAAGCCAAAGACAATGATGATGAAGTCGACGGTGTCAGCGAGGAACATGAGGACGTAAACGTCGGTCACAGCGCTGTATTCTGGTTGGATGAGAGCTCTGAAGAACTGAAGGACCGGACGGTAGAGAGACATGCATCTGACAGAGAGACAGAGGGGTTAACACGTTAACATGTTAACAACATAACAACGCGATACACATTACACACAGCAGCTAGCTTCAGGGTTAACATACCTGCTAACAGAGAACGTCTTGGCTCGGATGGAAACTTCTCTGAGTTTCTCAAGCAGCAGTTCAAACCTGCTGGGCTGCTGAGCTTTGGAGCTGTCACTGCCTGGAGGAAGAGGAGGAAGAGGAGAGGAGGGGGAGGAGGAGAGGAGGAGCAGGAGCGGGAGGAGGAGGAGAAAAGCATCAACAAACACAAGCTAGCTTTCTATTCAACATGTTTGTCCTCGTATTTATTTTCACTGTTCTCTCTCACATGGCAGAACGTCACCACTGAATCTTCGTTTGTTTAATTAGTACGTGTTGTTAATGAGTGATCAGGTGTGTTGGATTCTACCTGCTGGAGAACGCAGCTGCGTGGAACTAGAACGTGTCCTTCTCCTGCCTCGTTGCCGCAGCGTGTTGACGGGGTCAGACGGATCGATGGAGGTAACACCCTGGGTGGAGCCGGCCTGGTCGTGATGATGATGGAGAGTGTCAGTCTCCATGGTAACAGTCTGGTCCCAAAGTCCATGGCACTGTGGTGGAGGGAGCAGATGGGATAAGTCAAGACCTCCAGTATGGTTCTGTGTTCTATAATTTAGTGTCTGTACCTCCAGTATGGTTCTGTGTTCTATAATTCAGTGTTTGTACCTTGAGTATAGCTCGGTGGTAGAACAAAGCGAGCAGCTGCAGCAGGTCGTACAGAACATAGGCCTCCTTCTTCTCCACACCCAGAATGTTTGGGGGGTGAAACGGTTTGGAGCGATCCACCTCCAACTTCTGGTTGAATGGAAAGAAACCAAACTGGAAGAAGTACTTGATGACAATGGTGACCTGAAGACACAGACAGGTGGACAGTCAGGAGGACAGTCAGGAAGACACGCAGCTGGACAGTGAGGTGGAGAGAAAGGTGGACAGACAAGTGGACAGTCAGGTGGACAGGCAGGTGGACAGGCAGGTGGACACAGTTGATGTGGGATATTGTCAAGCCTGCTATGTCCAATCCTGCGTTAGCAATCATAACTATGCACACGCAATGGCGTGCATACTTACGATTGTTGTGATCATGGATGTACTCAGAAGGTTGTGACAAGGGAATTGTGGAAATTAAGCGTCAAACACAGAAATTACACGTATACCCCCCCACCCCCCCCCCTTGGTGGATAGACAGGTGGACAGTCAGGAGGACAGTGAGCTGGATAGACAGGTGGACAGACAAGTCCCCCCCCCTCCCCCCTCCACCATAGTGGGCAGGCAGGTGGGCAGACAGGGGGCAGACAGGCAGACAGACAGGCGGGCAGACAGGTAGGCAGGCACCTCGGTATAGATGATGGCCGTCATCCAGAATGTCTTACTAGGTCGGGGGACGGACAGCGTGGCCCAGAGGAACACCAGAACAGGAAGGACCAGCGTCAGACAGCTGGCAGACACCATGTGGTTCAACACGATGACCAGGTAACACACCGTCTCTGACCTGACAGGATGACCTGAGTATCTTAGCAGCCATACAGAATCTGTGAGGAATGTGGCGTTACCTGTGGGGCAAGGCTTACCTGGCTGCTAGGATGTTGTAGAGGGCATAGCACAACTGGAGCAGCTGGTGTTGGTTGCCGTAGAAATGGTCTGATGACTCCAGCTCCTCATCATAGAAAGTCCTGAAATACAGTGAAGCAGAGAGTGAGTCATCCGTGTCAAGTGAATCATCTCTAAGACTCACCTGCGACTCACCTGTTCCTCAGCAGCTCACTGGCCGTCAGCTCCTGAGTGTGAGATGCCAGTGGACAGGAGGCCGAGTCAGATAGGAAGTCACTCCTCTCCAGCGGAGTCTGCCTCCTAAAATTTGACTCCGCCTCTTGGTGCAGGTCCAGGCCCAGAGCAAGACTGTAGGACGGTGGGAGGAGTACAGAGGAGTGGGAGGAGGCGCTGGTGAAGGTGTGAGGGTCGACAGGAAGTTGCTGGTTTGATTCTCCATCACTGTTTGAGCACAAGAGACTGAGCTAATGCTAAGCTAACATGATTAATGATTAGGATGATTAAATATGGTAATGAGGGCTGACCTGTGATTCTGGCCCTCTGAAGATGAAGATGATGAAGACTGGACTCGGTCCATCCTGGACAGTTTGGGTCGCCCTCTTTGGCTTGTGTTAGCCACAAAGCATTCTGAGTCTGCTGATGGACCCCCCAATTCTTCACGTGAACCTCCTGATACTGGTCCTGGTTCATCTGGACCATCTGCTTCTGGTTCTGGTTCTGGTTTCTCTTCTGCTGTTTGACCTCCTGCTTCAACGTCTTCGTCTTCTGTATCAGTAGAAGGACTCACTCCCTCTTCTTCTTCTTTCCTTCCTGTCTCTGCTGAGGCCAGCAGCTCAGCCTCATGGGTACTGTAGTCCAGGCCTGACTCTCTGGAGCTTCTCATCATCTGTTCTTGGTAGTAAATGTGGATCGCCTCCCTGCTGGGAGCGTGACCCTGAACAGACACATCAGAATTAATCATCACTCACTCAGCTCCTCCTTCTTTGTTGTAGTCCTGACTGTGTACCTGTTTGGCCTGATGCGTCAGCATGCAGCGCTCGATGCGAAGCACGGTGGAGATGTCGATGTGTTCCTGACACAGACCATTGAGCCAGGCAGTCAGAGAGTCCAGCAGAGCTGACAGCAGAACCCAACAGAACCTCAACGTGTTGGAGAACCGACGTAACACTGTGTCTGAAAAACACAAAGTCGTCATGGCAACGCAGTTTGTCAACAGAGTTTCTTTTTTTTTTTTTTTTAAGATTTTTTAAGTTCTGTTGTGGAGCTTCTTATCTCACCTGGTCCCTCCTCTTTGTCTTCGTCCTCCTGTCGGTCATCCTCCGTCTCCTCCATCACCTCTAGAAGTCCTGAACAGGTTGAGGAGTCACAGGTTACAGATGAGCTACAGACGAGTGCGTGATATTTAATGTGTGACAACACCAGAAACAGGATGGGACTCCTCACCTCCTCTTTCCCTGCTTCCTCTGTCCTCACCTTCTCTCTCCTTGCTTCCTCTCTCCCTGCCTCCTCTCTGCTCACCTTTTCTCTCCTCATTCCTCCTTCGTTCAGACAAGTTCTTCTTCTGGTTGTTGCGAGCTCTCATCGCTGTCCTGGAGTCTGTTATCCAGGCGTGATACACAAACTGACAGACAGACAGGCAGACAGACAGACAGGTTACAATCCTGATGATACACATCACCGTCCCCCGTGTTTCATGCTGACTCACTTGGAAGGCTGATTTTTCAGGTAGCTCTTCTTCCTTCTTCCCCTCTTCATCCTTCCTGTCGTCGTCATCCTCCTCCTCCTCGCTGTCTGTCTCAAACAGGTAGTAGTCACCACTCCTCACCACTGCAGGCAGACAGACAGGTCAGACAACTACGGCCACAGAATGGCTCTGATTGGGTCTGAGAGTGATGATGTCAGGGGTCATGTGACTCACTGGAGGCATGGTTTACCCATGGTCTCCACCACTCCTTCTGCTGCCGGCCCTTCCTGGTTTCTTCACCTAAACATCCAATCAAAGAAAACACTGTCACCATGGCAACCACTGTTTGTTTACACACCATCACCACAGCAACCACTGTTTGTCTACACACCATCAGTATGGAAGCTGTCGTGGGTCAAACTCAGAAGTTTCTCTTTTCCTTTCCGGAACTTCTGCTGTCGAGATTTAATCCTCTCCATCCTGAAGGAGACCAGGAGGAGATCAGACTGGGTCAGACAGACTCTGACTCGTCTCAGTGACTCTAACTCGTCTTGTTTCTTACTGTCTCTTCAGCAGGTTCATCGACGTCTTCTCCACCTCCAGTCTCGCTCTGACAGCTTTCACAGTGGATGCCTCAAAGAGCTCCGCCCCCCTGAAGCACAGACGATGACATTGTGTGTGTGTGTGTATGTGTATGTGTGTGTGTGTGTGTGTGTGTGTGTGTGTGTGTGTGTGTGTGTGTACCTGGAGGCCAGTAGTTGTGTATTTTGAAGGTCCAGGACGACATACAGGAAATAGTGGCTTCTGAAGACCCGCCTCTGTAACAACAGGAAACAGAAACACACGCCGTCCCAGATGATCCCCGCCTCATCGCTTGGCAACTCACACTGTTTACTGCTCTGCTGCTCCGCTGCAGGAAGTGACACAGACATAAACAACAGACAGGTGGGCAGAGAGACAGAGAGACTACCTGTCTACATGTCAGATGTCAGGGAAACCCAAACCAAAAGTTCTTACTGGGCTCCGCTGACATTGAACACACACATAACTACACATATTTAGGAGTCAAAATTAGCTCTACATGAAATTTTAATCTGGCCGTTGATGATCTTAGAGACAAGGGAAGAAGGGCCTTTTACGCCTTAAAAAAGTTAGAACTCAGAGTCCAAAGGAACACCCCTAACAATGGATGTCGAGCTGAATTAGGACAATTTCCCCTTTCGGGATACAAAAACAAGCCTTCAAATTCTACCAACACCTCAAAGCCAGCCAGCCCAGCTCCTACCACTACAAAGCCGTATAATGCCAAGAGGAGAGCAAAGAAAGGAGTCCCCTCAGCCAGCTGGCCCACCGGCTCAGCTCCAACAGCACAGGGCACCAAGACCACCCTCACACAACCCGGCCTCACCAAATCATAACTAAAGAAAAAGACAATTACATCCACTATTGGACAGCTGCAACCAAAACCCAAAGCAAACTCCAGGTCTATTAAACAGACAATACTCCATGGCAGATGATCTGAGCTGTGTAACCGACCCCAGACTGAGGAAAACGTTGACTATGTACAGACTCAGCAGCCACAGTCTGGCCTTAGAGAGAGGCTGCTGCCCAGAGAAGACAGACTGTGCACCCACTGCACACAACACGAGGTGGAGACCGAGCTGTACTTCCTGACCACCTGCCCTCTATACAAAGACATCAGAGACACGTACTGCCCACAGATCACAAACACCCAGAAAGACTGAGACATTAGACCACATCCAAAAACCTCCATCCCTGCTGGGTGAAGTACAGCAATGTGCAAACAAAGCCGCAAGATTCGTGAACTGCTGCGACCACAGAAGGACGTCCAGCGGACAGGAAGGACAGACCGAGACCGTCCCCTCCTGATGGACATCATTTACTTTGTATATATTGAACAATTTAATTATTATTTCCTGTTTTATGCTAAGAAATGTATCTGCGCGTCTTGTTGATGTCACGCTTTGGCAACGTTAACATGTGTTTCCCACGCCAATAAAGCTGAACTGAACTGAAATGACAAAGAGACAGGTAGGCAGAGAGACAGGTAGGCATAGAGACAGGTTACTTACGTTTAGTGTAACCTTTGATGGTGCAGGCCAAACTGAAGAGCTGAATCAGCCAACAGTGATTCAGCACCAGTGACTTAATGAAACCACAGGCCAGGATCTGTACAGACAGACAGGTAGACAGACAGGTAGACAAGCAGACAGACAGGTAGACAGACAGACAGACAGGTAGACAGACAGGCAGGCAGGCAGACAGACAGGTAGACAGACAGGCAGGTAGACAAGCAGACAGGTAGACAAGCAGACAGACAGACAGACAGGTAGACAGACAGACAGGTAGACAAGCAGACAGACAGGTAGACAGACAGACAGGTAGACAGACAGACAGACAGACAGGTAGACAAGCAGACAGACAGACAGGTAGACAAGCAGACAGGTAGACAAGCAGACAGACAGACAGGTAGACAGACAGACAGGTAGACAAGCAGACAGACAGGTAGACAGACAGACAGGTAGACAGACAGACAGACAGACAGGTAGACAAGCAGACAGACAGACAGGTAGACAAGCAGACAGGCAGACAGACAGGTAGACAAGCAGACAGGCAGGCAGACAGATAGGCAGGCAGACAGACAGGCAGACAGACGATGGTGATGAAGGTGACTGTGTGATAATGAAAATTATGATGATGATGATGATGATGACGATTAAGCATCTTACGGACAGAATATTCTTCATGGTGATGACGAACACATTGTAGCCAATCAGACAGTCCCAGTACACCAGGATGGATCTGACTGGTTTCAGCAGCAGATCTCCGCCCACCAACAGGAAGTAGAAGCAGGCCACCAGGTAACCCATACAGAAGATACTGATCCTGGAACAGGAAGTCCAAACCTGTCATCAATTCAGGATCTGGTACCATTATCCGATCTGATCACCAAACTCCGGCCCAACCTGTCAGGTGTGCTGAGGCTCTTCACCTGTGACTTCACATCTGTGCATGATTTCATTATCAAGTCTGCAGAACAAACAACGCCCCAGGACTCTCCAGTCCAGAACCAGCAGGCTCTTCTTCCTATCAGCTGTCACAAAGTAAACTGTTACCTGAATAAACCTGTTATCTGTCACCAGGTAACCATGTTACTGATCATGGACCAGGAACAAAAAAAACGTCACCAGGTGACTCAACGCCTTGAGCAAAACGTTTAGTGTTCTCACAAAATCCATAACTTTCTGACTTTGTCCTGAATAATCAGGTTTTACAAACACACCTGTGGTTCAGTTTTCTCTAATACCTACACGTAATAAGTAACAGAGTAAAAATGTTTTACTCTGTTACCTGTGGCTCCGCCCACTCACCTGGTGGTCCCGGTGATGAAGATGATGGTGAGAACGAACCAGAACATGTAACTGAAGATGATCACCTTCATCATGTCCAGATAAGACCTGCACATACATCAGAGGTCAGACAGGTCAAGAGGCAGGGAGACAGACAGGTGGGCAGTAGGCGGAGTTTACCTGCACATCATGAAGTCAGGGACTGTGTTGAGGCGGAGTCGTCTGACTGGATCAGAGACCTGTCCATCATCTTCATCCAGCTCACAGTTGTCTCCAGCAAGGATCTGAACGGACGGCTGAAGCTCCTCCTCAAAGACCTGCAGCTGCAAGGAGGCGCCGAGGAGGAGCAAGAAGTCATCTGAAAGATCAGGAAACATACCCGTGTGATACGAATGTGTCACCTATGTGACATTTTTAGGGTCCACCAAATGAATCCTGAAGTATAAAGATGTTTTCGAAAGGTTAATCCCAACTATAATATATATAAAATCTGACTAAATGAATTGTGATATTAAGTTTAAGAATCTGGAAGATAACACAAAGTGAACATCAGCATCATCGCTGATCATCTAATTGGAAAAACGTTATTGTGTGTGTGGAAGCTTTGTAACATGGGTTCATCTGGAGGGAGCGTCCTGTTCACAGGGCTGAAGAGAACCTGGAGGAGGTTCACTGGGAGGAGCAGAACCTGACTGCTGCTTTGATACTGGATGAGGGCTCAAATTGAACTTGAACGAGAAATTGAGTGAGAATTTGTCAGTTTCACTCTTCGATGACAATGACGATAATGATCTTACAGAGGAGGAAGAGTGGGTTCGGTGGTGTCAGGTGATCAGGGAGGAAGAGCCACTTCACCACGTTGGAGTCCATGTTGGAGGATGGAGGTCTCCAGGGATAATCTGAGAAAAGATTTTTCATTCAGATCAATATCTGCTTCATTTTCTTCTGGTTTAACTCCAAACTTTTTATTGTCAAGTTTTAACTCTTGTGCTCTCCTCAAATTTACCCTTGTGACACCTTCATGGTAAAAATGTACACGTCAAAACCGCTGTAAAAATCATCACATCAATATTTATTTCATAAATCTCTGAAACAACTTCAGACTTGTTCCAAACTCCTGACTGTAACCCTTTAAATGTCAATGTAATGATGTGAATGATTCATTATTTATTACATTAAAAGGTGGATGTGGTGTTGGTGCTGATTTGACTGCATTAGTATTTTTCATGTAGTGTCAGTTTAAAGTGAACGGTTTTCACTGTAGTGTCTGCAGGGAGGACTGGACAGGTTGTGGAGATTTTTCACATTATTGAATTATTATTATTGAATTAATCAGTTATTTCCCTTGTAAAGCTCCCAAAGACACAACCTACAACATGTTATAAAGTGGAAGTTATGTTCAGTTCAACTGAAGGTCACACGATCATCATCAGTAAACAGCGATGGAGGCTGCTTTCCTGGAAAGTGAACCATAGAGTCTGTATGGAGGACTGACCAGGTCACAATGACCACTTTACCGTGAGATGTTTGTTGTACTTACGTCTACAGAGTTTATTCTACTGAACGTGAAAAAATCAGAACATAACATGTTTGACTTCTCTCAACAGCTAAAACTGAAGTCTCAGACGTAGAAGCTGCTTCATGAAGGTTGTCTCTACTGTTAGTGTCTGAGGTTCAGTGTCTTCAATGCGTGAACTGCTTGAGATTCAGTCTGTGGAGAAGATTTAGAATGCAGTGCCAACTTTTAACCACTAGATGTCAATGTTACACATAAAGTGTCATATTGTTCCTTTAATCTCAAAAATAGAAATCAGTTCCATCTCAAGGTTTAGTTAGCTTAGCACAAGGACTTGAAGCAGGGGGATGCTGTTAGCCTATCTCCTTTAATCCTTTCAGTATAAAAGCTTTTATGTGTTTGCTAACATGGATTTTTATTGTGGAGTAAATCCTAACATCACAACATCAGGTGAGGTTGTACCTTTACAGGCAGCAGGAGGGAATCCGATACACAGCAGGTACTGGAAGCACAACAGCCCTGACAGGAAGTAGCAATACTTGGGCCACGCCAATGCCATGCACTTCCTGCTGCGTCGGGATAGGACAGTGATGAGACCAAAGGCGTGGCCAACAGCAAACAAATCCATTCGTTGACCAATCACATTCACGGCCAACAGGAAGCATGTCTGAGGAGGAGGAACGAAGGAATGGTGTTAAACAAGACAAAGTTAACTCTTCGTCATGATAATGTGTGTGCATCTCACCTCCAGTCCAAACTTGTAGAAGAAGTAGTTGAGGAAGTACTTAACGCAGTTTAGCACGCTGTCGTCCAGGTGACGCCTGGTGATGTCATGAAACAGTGTTCTGGTTGTGGGTGGGACTTTGTTACGGCGGAGACGGTAGAGCTCCTGGTGTCTGTAAACTGTCACCTCGAAGGCTAACAGTGCTAACATCATCAGGTTATACTGTAGAGACAGGTTAGCATAATGCTAGGTTATCAGAGCTAACAGCACTTACAATGCCTGGTTAAACGTATGTTAGCAACAGCGCTAACAGTGCTAACAGTGAGACTGTGACTGTCACTCCTCACCCTCAGGTAATCAAGCAGTTTCCCGTCCGTCTTGCGAAGCCCAACCCACTGGGCGGGGTCAACTGGACCAGAGTACAGAGCAGAGTGAGACAGGTCAGTGCTGGAGTTACCTGGCTGCAGAGAGACAAACAGGTATGAGATAGCATAAGTTGTGATCTCACAGACAAATTCAGAATTTCACTTCAGTGTGAACTTAGCATGAGAGACAGATGAGTCTGACACTGTTGCTATGGTTACCATGGTGCAGTTGGAGGAGTATCTGATTGGCTGGACGACGTTCAGTTGGTACAACATCTTACAGACGGTCACCACACAGGTCCAGACTGTACAGACTGCTGACAGCAGAGGGCGCCACGCTCTGCAGGGCAGAGCCACAGCGACACACAGTACGAAGAGCAGGTTAAACACACACACCTGCAGAGAGACAGACAGGTCAGAGACACAAACAGATCAGAGACAGACAGACAGATAGAGGTAAATGGGCAGACAGACAGACAAACAGACAGACAGACCTCTTTCACAGAGACCCAAATGATGTAGGAGGAGACGATCTTGACAATGTGTAGTTCCAGGAGCCACCAGAGGAGATGCTGGAGGCGCTGCAGGGACAAGAGGAGGCGCAGGAACAAAACAGAGAGACGGTCCACCACCAACCTCCAGGAGATGAGTGCTGAGGAGGACAGACAGCTTCCTGTTTGAAACGCTGAGAAGGACAGACAGCTTCCTGTTTGAAACAATGTCAGAGGTGTGTCAACGTGATGCACTGTGTTCACCTGTGATGGGGTCAGACAGGTTTTCCCTATCAAACATACAGGGGTACTCCTCATCCTCTTCCTCCTCCTTTATGCACTTCTTATCCATCTCCTCCTCTCTCTCCCTCAGCTCCCCTGTCTTCTCCTCCTCCAGGAGAAGCTGAGGAGCTCCACCCAAGGACAGGTCGAATAAGCTACCATCAGAGTGGACCAACCTGCAGGTGAGAATCAGTGAGACAGGTGTGCAGGGGGTCCACAGCCAGCTCAACTAGGGACTAGATCTGGGGACGAGTTGCTATGGAGGTCTGGGGACTGATTAGACAGATGGAAGTCAGATGTTGAGGGCTAGATTCCAGCTGATCTCCGGGTAGGTGTGGGTGTTACCTGGTGATGGTGCTGTTGTGTGTGTCCACCACAGTCTTCAGGTCGGTAAGCTGCAGGAACGGCTCATGGAAGTAATGTAGATGTACAATACAGACCTGCAAGATAACACAAAGAGTCCACTTCAACTAAACAAATAAGAAGTGAATCATCACTCTGAAAATGATTGACTGAACTGATACCAAAAGGAAAGCAGCAGGGATGAAGATCTTAGTGAAGAGTACAGGAACTGAGAACTTCTCCAAACCAACGTCCTCCAACCTGAAGAGACAATGACAGTAAGGACATCATCAGATGCATTAGAGACATCATCAGAAACAGCAGAGACATCATTAGAGACAGCACAGACATCATCAGAGACAGCACAGACATCATTAGAGACGGTAGAGAAATCATCAGAGACAGTAGAGACAGGACAGTCTACCTGTGAGTGCTAAGTCCACTGTAGTAGCTCCAGGTGTGGGGTGACGAGGGGAACTGGAAGGTGTAAACTAAGATGAGAACCAGCATTGAGTAAACCACCACAGCTACCCAGAAACCTCTGAGCAAGGCACGCCAACGCTCGTAGTTCAACTACAAAGAGACAGACAGACAGAGGCAGACAGAGACTTTTAACAAAACCTCTATTGGTCCAATTTTCCATTGACAGTAAAAAAAAAAAAAAAAAGAGTTAATCACAAACAAACATATCACCCACCCCCCCAAAAAATAACCATTATTTATTACCACCATTATTTGATCAAGGGAAAAAAGTCCCAAAAAGTGCCATAAGTTTCATCCAGAAACTTATTAATCTCTTGTAATGAATAAGACTGTTCATCATCCTGTGATAAAACATCTGTGTGACATGGAGTCATCTTCCAACATCTCCTCATCATCATTTTCAACATTTACACCAGGGATGTCCAAACTATGGCCCAGGGGCCAATCACGCCCCGTGGTCAGATGTTATGTGGCCTGATTAAACTTTAATTTCTTTTTCATTATAATATATTATTTATGGTCTACTACAATTGTCAGATACTGTATGGCTGAAGATTCATATTTTATTGTTGACATGATGAAGCATTTCAACATTTAAGGAAATAACTGTTGCTGTTATATATCTGTAGATGTGACACTAAATGTGACTTTCTCACATTTACATTTAGTCATTTAGCAGTCGCTTATCCAAAGTGACTTACAGAGAAGGGAACAATCAAGATAAAGTGCAATAAGAAAGCGTTGCAGCAATAAGTGCTATGACAATTCTTAAAGGGGTAGATGTGTCATGTCCAGTTGTTGGTAGTGTTGTAGAGTCTTTGAAGAGCTGGAGGTCTTCAGGAGTTTTTTAAAGGTAGAGAGGGACACCCCTGATCTGGTAGGAACTGGCTGTGCGTTCCAACAATGGAGAACAATAGACGAGAAAGTCTGGATTGTCTTGAGTGAACAGGTGGCAGAACCTGGCGTGGCTCATTGGAGGAGGATAACGGTCGTGAGGTAACATATGTCTGTACAAGGGGTTCAGGTAGGTAGGTGCAGTACCGGAGACAACTTTGTAAGCAAGCATTACCACTTTGAATTTAATGTGGGCTGCTACAGGTAGCCAGTGGAGCTCGATGGGCAGCAGAGTGATATGTGACCTTTTGGGTTGGTTGTAGAGGCGTGCTGCCGCATTCTGGATCATCTGAAGAGGTTTCACTGTGCAGGCTGGGTGGACGTTAGAGTAATCTAGTCTGGAGATGACAGCTTCTGTCAGGACAGTGTTGTGTTGCGTTAAGTAAGGTCTGATTGTTAAAGAGGTGATAGAGTGAAACGTGTTAAACTTAAATGTTAACAGACTTTGTATTACTCATAATAAGTCAAGTTTAAAATGAACATGAGGTTCAGATTTATTTCAACTTCATTCAGTTTAACATACAATTTATTCTGTTCTCTGAATCCAGATGTGAAAGAAAACCTAAAATCTAAAACTGCTTTTTAGATTTGTTCACATCTGATTGATTTAGATTTGATTACTTTATCTCAATGGTCTTTTTATTTATTGAAGTACAGTACAGTATGTTTGTACAAGACAATCACTGTGCAGGAAGAAAATTTTTGATATTGATTTTGTTTAATTACTGCTCTTGGGAATATCCGAAGCAAGTGGAAGTGTGTTGCCTAGGGCAGGTAAGGAATCAGGGTTACTAGCACAGACCTCCATTGTCACCCAAGCTGGGGAAGAGGGTTCAAGATGGAAATGTCTCCAAAGATGGGTGGGTGATACCCTTAGAAAAGTCACCTTGTTTGTGTATGTGCGACAAAAACTGTGGGTGAAGCAGCCATGAAAAATGGCATAAGAATAATAATAATAAGCGCGGTGGATAATAAAGAGTGTGCTCTTTCAGGCACACTCAATAAACACAGGGAATAATATAGAGTATGCTCTTGTAGGCACACTCAATAAAGATTTGAAGAACAATGTCGTCGCCCTCTAGGCACCCACACCAGTTATCCCCCAGCTAATCAGCCCAAACACACCCTGAACCCCAAGCTCACACAGTGCTCTGTGCCTCAGAAATACCTCCTCAGGTCTCGTTCTGTACATCCCCGAATATACTTCCTATTTTACTAGCGCCAACATTTAACAGTTTTTAACAGTTTGACGGTATGCAAAAAGCTAACAGAACAGAATGAATAACACTAAATACACCATTTGGCTTAGGTAACTATGAGCAGTAACTGAGAATCACAGGTTATCATGCATCTTCCCCCTGCACCCAACACCTACAGCTGTAGTAATCTCCCCAAACCAGAACCACCCAGGTGAGAAATAAAAATATTAAAAACAGTACATAAGAGACACAGATAAAATGACCAACAGAATTGTCATATAACTGTTCATGAATTTGGTTTATTCTATAATACTCAAAATAAAATATAGATGGGATGATCAAAGTATTCTGCAAATATTCTGTCTTCCGCTGTGCCCCTCTAAATCAGAGAGTTTTGATTTCAGCCACTTGTCTTCCTGCAGCGCGGATCATGCAGTTTCAAGCTGCTGCAAATATTGGCTAACCTCCTCCGCATTAAACTCAAGATCAGATATACGCTGTCCTTGTCCTGCGACCACAACTTGAACCTTGTTTAGCTTGGCTTCCAGACTCGCAAATGATGACTTGAAGTCAGCAACTGATGAAGCCCTGTGTCTCTCGAGCAGATCTGAGATGTTTTCCGATGATATGCTAGTAGCGCTGCTAGTGAAAACTGCGGGGTCCTCTGCTGCAATGTCTTTCTTGGTTTGTTTCCCAGATCTTGACATAATTACTGCCGTAGTATCGGTGGTATTCACAATTGGATGAGAGTTGTGATGAGAAAAGTGGGGTTCAAAATGGTAAATGAAAAAGTTGGTAGAGGGAGCTAGAGCTAGAGAAGAGCTAGCATGCCTACTCCATGCTCAGCAAACCGGAAATCAAAATTTGATTACATTATCATTTAAAAAAAAGATAATTGTGACAATGAAAAAAACCTGTTACAGAACATTTGTATGTAACTTTTATTGGTAATTTTAACATTTTTAAAATGTTACTATTGGCCTCTGGGCATTTCAGATTGTCAAACCTGGCCTTCTTGAGAAAAACTTTGGACACCCCTGATTTACCTGTTTGATCTGCAGCCTCACCTATCTGAGTGTCGCACCACTGACACTATCTGGTCTCTTCTCTTCCCCTTCACTGTTAACCTGCATGGTTCTTTCATTATTTGCTGTGTAACCGTGTGTGGCACCAACTTCAGGCTCTCCGGGTGGCTGCTACCTGCGGGATGCTGCTGACAGTGCTGCCTGCAGCTTGTGGCTCTTTGTTCGGACAGGATGAGCATTTGTGGCCGTGACAGAAGTAGTACGGACAGTAAAAGTACAGACAGTAGTAGTACTTGCAGTATTACCTGGTAGAGGGCGACACAGCACAGGAACATGACCATGTAGATGACTTTGTAGAGGACGATCTTCCCCTCGAAGCTAACGAAGAAGAACATCGTCCCGCAGACGTAAATCCAGTATTTAACAAACATCCTGGTAACCACGGCAACCAGCGCTTCCATCTTAACTCCTCCTCCTCTCTCTAGGAACAGCACTTCCTCATACAACACCTCCTCGTCCATCTTCTTCATCTCCTGCAGATCCTCATCCAGCTGCTGCTCCTCTGGAGGACAAAAAATGTCATACAGGTGACCACCAAACAAGTGACCACCAAACAGGTGACCATCAGACAGGTGACCATCAGACAGGCAGATGACCATCAAACAGACAGGTGGCTTGTCAGTAGGAGGGTGTCTTACCTTCTGTGTGGACAGTGATGGTGGACAGCTGCGTATCTGTCTGTCTGTCTTTCTGTCTGTCTCTCTTCTCAGTCAGCGCCTGACGCAGCAGCAGCCAGAAGGTCAACAGACACAACAACTGCAACAACAATGTCAACGACGTCAGTCTGCTGATCAGGAGAAACTGCCAGTGACACATTTTATTCAGCTTCAGTACTTGAAGTAAGAGTACTAGTGATAGTTGTGGCAATACTTGTACCAGCAGGAGGCAAGCTCACTGCATCCATCATCTTTTCCCTGGTATGATCATAGTAAGAATACTAGGGTTAACAGCATCAGCAGCAGTAATAGTCATAGTATATGTAGCTGTAGTACCTTTGAAGCAAGTTCCATGCAGGGATCATCTTTTCTTGGGAATAGTCCGGGGACTTCTTGGACAGAGGGGAAGCTGTAGACATATTGCAAGATGACCAGCAGGTTGCCGTAGGCAACTAGCCAGGGTGATGACATCAGCGTGTACTGGCGACGCTCACGCATCATCCAGAGGACACACGACCAGAGCAGCAGGACACATGTCAACCAGGACACGTATGTGATGGACCAGGCCATCATGGCGATCAAAGCACAGATGTAACTCTGTTTGAGGAGGAAGCTGAAAGCCATGGAGGCACCACTGACTTCCACCTCATGCCTCCTCCTCTCCTCTTTATCCTCCTCCTCTTCATTCTCCTCATCCTCCCAGCCGTCTCCGTCAAAAACACATGTTTCCAATGTGTCTGCATCATCAAACAGAACCTGGGTCACATGGTGTAACTGCACGACGTGATCAACACACCTGTACCTAACCGAACTGTGACATCATAAACACACCTGTATGTTGCTGTGATTGGATGTTGTAGTGGAATGATGTGAAGTGCATGCTGGTCGAACAGGAGACAAAATGAGCTGAAGTGTTTATGTCACGATCAGCTGTTTAAATCCTCTGAATAAGGAAAGGAGCTTCAGTGCTTCCTTATCCCCTAAAGGAGTTGCATAGGGACCCGTGAATCAAGCTATAAGAGTGGACCCAGGTGTAGGTAGCATAACCAACACCTTATCACCTGGCTGGAACTGCCACTCAACTGCCTTCCGGTCAAACTACCCCGAGCGGAGGAGAGGGCCTCTTTTGCCAGCTTAGAGGTAAAATGCATATGCTCTCTGCATTTAGAGACAAAATCCAAAATGTTAGTTCGTCTTGGCTGCCCACCAGCTGCTCCTTCAAAACTGCTTACATACCTTGCACATTGTAGCCAAATACTAGCTCTACTTGGCTGAACCCCAAAGACTCCTGCTTTGCATCTCTAATGGCAAACAACATAAATGGTACACCCTCATCCCAGTCTTTACCACTGTCATGACATTATTTAGATAACATAACATAACATAGACTTCAAAGTTTGATGCAGCCGTTCAAACACACCTTGAGATTCGGGATGATAATCTGGTGGCTGACATGCTGTCCCGTGGGTAAAATAAGTCCATTTCCAATATTTAGCATGTATTACTGTATGGTCTGTAATTTTGCGGCTATATAATGTGTAGTGTTGGTAGTGTCAGCCTATGGGTGGGGTTCATTCTTAGTGGTGGGGGTGTTATGGGGCTTGGTGTGTGTGGCTTGTTGTCTTTTGTTTCTCTTTGGTTTCAGGTTCTGCCCTTTCTCTCTCCCCCTGCAATCAGCTGATTAACAGCTGTAGGCTATAACCTTCTACTGGGTGTTTCAGTGATGGCGTGGTCCTGCAGCCAGTGTGTCATTGTGTGTGGTGTAATCGTTCCTGGACGGCATTGTTTCGTTTGAGGAAGCCTTCTCCTTATGTTGTATGAGTTTTTTGCTGAATAAATCCCTGCGGTTGCAGATGGTCCTTGGTTCATCTTGTTGTTTATAGTCTTTGCTTTAATTGTTACCGCCCTATGTTCCCTAGTTCAATTTCTGCCCTGTTGGAGTTGCAACAATGCCATGCCACAATTCAATGCAGCAGCAGCAAAAAGTGCTGCATCATTGTGAAGCAGACAAAGTTTTTTACAGCCTATGAATATGAGCATACGTGATGACAATAGCATCCTCTGTCACATCATGATGTAGTCTGACTCTCTGAACACCACCCTACACTTCTCGTGACTCCTTGTCACCTCTCCTTCACACCTTTCCTCAGGATGCTCAACATGCAGGTCAAGGAGTGTTTAGGACAAGTGTTTAGGAAAGGACTTATAAGGTAATTTTTTTGACTATTCGCCCCAGAGAGGTGACACCTCTTCCGGTCAGCCTCTGCTCAAACTTACCTGATTGGCTGAGAGAGTAATGAGGCATAGAGCTAACTTCCAATCCCAAGACTGTGCTCTGGGTGGGCGGGGCAAAAGAGTCAGAGAGACTGTCATTGGCTGAGGACATCAGCACCTAGACAGACGGACAGAAAAAAGACAGAGACCTTTGACTAAACCTTTTTTGGTGCAATTTTTCACAGTAAAAAAAAAAACAGTTAAATGAGCTCTGTAGTGTACTGAGGGTCAGCCATGACCCTGATCCCTTGTCTTATAGACAGAGGAGGTGAATCCTCACCACGAAGGGATGCCATCACTCCGTGAAACAATCAATAATTAAGTTTAACTCAGTAAAAAAACAAAACAATGAATTGAAGTCACCTGACCTTCTCATGAACACAGTGATCCAGTGAAAACTACATGTCTCAAAGTGATTTATGATTTGTTTACTTACATTTCTGCATTCAGGTCGATCGTGAGCTCGCCTCCACAACTCTCTCCGTCTCTCTGCTGTGATGTCACCACTGACCTCATCACTCAAGTTACTGGTAGATGTGATGATGTCACAGCTCTCGCTGACTGCTGACTCTGCCCTTTCTACGTCCCGCCCTCCATCACTGTTGATCAGCTGCAGACAATGTGACAGAAATGTCAAACAGATGAACATGTGACTGAACACTTAGACTGATAAAGATAAAGACTGAAAATAGTTGTTCAAGGTTATGACATCACGGTTAATGCTGTGCTGTGACATCACAGTGCTGTAATCTTCAAACTGGAATGTTTCCACTTTCTTACTTGATGGAGATTTTCAGCTGCTCAACAGTTTATCGTCTCTTTTGTCCTGTTTTAAGTTTCATAATGAGTCGAAACTGAACAACTTTTTTTAAACAGGGTTGGAGATGAAATTATACAAAGACATTAGAACTGTTGTATGCTGATTATGTGTGGTCTGTTGTCATAGTCATAGGTTGTGTGTTTAGTGACATCACCTGGTTCCTCCACAGACTGGCCACAGTGTTGTAGAGCAACAGCAGCATCAGAGGACTGCTGAAGTGAAACCAGCTGAGCTCAGAGTTCACCTGCAGCCTCCAGGGGGCAGCACAGTCCACCGAGACCACCGAGACCAGGCCAAAAACACTAAGGAAGACATAAATACACCACTATATACATCAGTATATCAGTCCAGTAGCTGAATCACACTCACAAGTCGGTAACTTTAGCTGTGTTACCTGTTGGAGGTGTATTACCTGGCAGAGGTGTGGTTGGGAGGCCAGGCCTCCTGTAGTGAGGGCAGCTGGTAGCAGTAGACGAGTAGGAAGTGGGAGGAGGAGTAGAGTAGTGACATCACAGACACAGACCTGAAAAGGAGGGGTGGGACTTGACCTGACCATGCCCACCAGGTACACAAGACCTGGAAACAGAGGAGGTAAAGGAGGGAGGAGAGAGAGGGGAAGATGATTCCTGTGGGGAGGAGAGAGAGGGAGGTTACTTTCTCTTCAACAAGGAGCACCTCCTACTTCACTTCTACCTGATACTGGCCAAGTTCATCTCCGCAACAGTTCTACCTGGTTCTGGTCCTGATCTGACCTTGAGGTTCAGGATGCTTCATGTGTCACTCAGTACGTTTACATGCAGCAAGAAATTTGAATTTCTGATCGTGTGAGACTTAGTTCTAATTTTTTTAAAGTGCTTGTAAACACCTTAGTCCGATCTACTTCTGACCCATTTCGGACCACATCGGACATCTCAAAATCAGATAAGAACACCAAGATAATTCGTTCACAGTCGGATATTTAACACCAAGTATACTCAGCAATCGGATCTGAAGTGGATTTTGCATTCTGCGCATGCGCGACATTTTCCGCTGGGGCTTTCACCCTGAAGCCAAAAAATCTGTTGTTCTTTTTATATTTATTATTAGGACGACAATAATGCACGAAAAGTACGCAGCTGTAGCGTCGTCCATCTCCTCGTGTGTAATCTTTGTTTGAATGCCTTCAGATAATTCGTTGGTCGAAAGTGACTCTTTGTTGAGAGGGCTGAAGCGCCATCTAGTGTAACAGAGTCAGCCATGCTCCAACCGTTTATCCCAGGCGTGTCCAAACTGTTCCACAAAGGGCCGGTGTGGCTGCAGGTTTTCTTTCCAACCAAGCAGCAGCAGCACACCAGACTTCACTCATTTAATCAACTGATCTCAGTCTTCAGAGAGTTGATTGGTCAAACTGTGAGCTCTTGGTTGGTTGGAACCAACCAAGAGCACACATCTGAACTGTATGTATACTCAGGCCCCGTTTACATGTGTATTTTTAAAAACTGAGACATTTCCCTTCATTTGTACCGATCTTTTACACGCAAATGGTGAATTCGCCTCTGAAAATGAATCTTTCTAAAAACTCTGGCTAGAGTGGAGATCCTAGAAAACTACGGTTTTGCGTTTGCATGTAAATTGAGATAAACAGAGTTTTAGGCAGCTGATGCGCCAAACCTGTTGCTATGATGATGATCATGGAAGCGTTCAGAGTTGCAGTCGCATTTCTTCTGGTGCAAACAGTTTTCATGTGCTTGCATTTGCATACACAGCTGATGTATCATGTCGATCGCCAGAGACGAATGAGGGCTCGGAGGGCAGCAATTTTGCCACTTCCTGTCACCGCCAACATCGCCAGTTTTGGGTCCGACCCAGGCGGACTGCTGTCTGGTGGGATAATATTAAAAATGAAGTGGTTGTCCCGGAGGAGTGGCGTGAAAATTTTAGGATGTTGCGGTCATCACTGTTGGTACTATCCGACTTGCTGCGTCCTTACATCGAGAGCAAGATGAACATCAGGCGTATTTATGTGGGTTGATGTAAACGAAAACTTTTTTGAAAACGATGCTGTGTGCACAATGTTAATTTGGAAAACGGTGGGAGGGAAACATTCGTTTCTCAACATACCCGGCTATGTGTAAACGTAGCTTCAGACAAGTGATCCGGTCTTATGCATGTCATTATCTGATACGATCAGAAATTCGAATTTCTGCATGTAAATGTACTGACTGGGATCATCATCATTTTTGATTAGTTTAGCAACCTCAAAGAAGGTGGGTCTAACCTAATATGGGCCTATGAGAGGGACACCAGGAAAGCAAGTACAGGCCCAACTGGACTCCAATAATGCATGTGACGTAATATTTATCAATCAATCCAGTTTGTAGCCTGGTACTGTGATACACACAAAGTTGAGTTTTGACCACAAGATTCTACAGTTGATCTGTTGGTGCTCACCTGTGAGTCCCAGTAGGGCCGTCAGCAGGACTTTTCCTCCAGTGGTCATCATATTTCCCACCATCTGCCTGGTTTTACAAATCAGTAACTCCAATTCAAGCAGAACTCTGTTTCTGGTACCTTCCGCCTCCTCATCCTGCTCCTCATCCTCACCGAGCACGGAGTCCTCTTCAAACCTGAGCTCCTCCTGCAGCGGCTGAAAAACATTAATGTTGTTCTCTAAAGTTTGGGATAGACTCTGATAGAGATCAGTTTCTGTCAGACTAACAGCAGATTAACACATAAATGATAATCTGAGAAGCACTGTGGAATGATCATTTAATATTCAAAAATCAAAGATTCAAAGGTTAATAAACAAATGGAAGAGGAGAAGGAGGAAGAGGATGAAGAGGAGGAAGAAGAGGACGAGGAAGAGGAGGAGGGCCCCGATGGTGTGTCAGTGCTGCTGTCTGCTGGTCTGGTTTCATGTTAATAAACAGACTTCGACAAACAAACTGATTGAACCTGAAACCAAATCAATGTGTGTGTGTGCACGTGCGAGTGTGTATGTGTGTGCGTGCATGTGAGTGAGTGTGTGTGTGTGTGTCCTCATGCAGTCACAAACCAGATTACTGTTAATAAATAGCTTACTGAGTTACACACTAATAGACAGGAAACCTCGTTAAGAAACAAGAGGAGACGACTTAACAAGGTTACACCTGATTCATTTGTGTGTGTGTGTGTGTGTTACCTCTGTGTGTGTGTTGCCGTTCAGTCTTACAATCAGCCTCCAGGTCAAAAGGCCGACAACCAGCACGCCGACATCTGGACACACCTGTCTCACTGCTGAGCCTGCATCACTTCCTGTCAGACTGACGCAGACAGACAGTTCATGATTAGTCACAGAGTCCTGACCTCCTTTCCTGTCCTCCATATCACACCCTCTGTCCTCTGTTCCACATCACACAGTAAATGAGAGAGAGTGAAACAGATGTTTGGTCCTAAAGAAATCACATCTCCGAAATCTTCCTGTCTGTCAGTGTGAAACATGATGTCATTCTTACCTCACCAGGCCGAGCTGACTGAGAGCTTTCTGCCACGATGTACCTGCAGATAGATAGACAGACAGACAGACAAACAGACAGACAGGTAGACAGAGAGGTTAACCTTATAGGTAGACAGACAGACAGACAGATTAACCTTACAAACAGACAGACAGGTGTATCGTACAGTTGGACTCAGGCTGCAGTGTTGCCGTGGTCAGCAGGAAGAAGCACTGCAGTAACAGGAAGAGGAAACTGGAGACACACACTGCCGTCACACAGCGACACGTGTTACCTATGAGACAAACACAACACCATTTCAACCGGACTTTATTCTGAAAAACTGGCTTAGACCAGATGTGATGTTACCATGGTGAATGCTGAACAGGTCAGGTGATTCACCTTCTGTCCATCACACCTCCTTCACTTCACTGTAGTTTACTTTACCGTGGTTTACTTTACTGTACTTCATTTCACTGTAGTAACTTTACTGTACTAGTTTACTTCACTGTACTTTATTTTACTGTAATTTACTTGACTGTATTTCACTTTGCTTTACTGTACTGTATTTCATTTTCCTTCACAATATGGTCACATAAATCCTTGTATTTCATCTTGTACTTCATGTAGTCAAACTAATGTAAACAGTGATTGTTTGGTCTCCTCCACATTTAGAAAAACTACAAGGACACAAGATGTCACACGACGGGTCATCACACTTCCTGTATAAACAGACGCCATCCCTCCTATTCTCTGTGTTTCCTCAGGAAGGAAACCACTTCCTGTCATCACCTGAGACTGTGTGTGTGTGTGTGTGTGTGTGTGTGTGTGTGTGTGTGTGTGTGTGTGCGTGTGCGTGCGTATGTGTGCTGATGCTAACCCTAACCTTACTATACTATACTTACTATACTATAATACTACAACTACAATAACACATGCTAATATATTAAAAATAACGAAAATATGAAAAAATTATGCTCTTATTTTGAAAGGTTTACACAGTAATACTCTAGACTGTGATTAGACAGCAGAACACACCTTCAAACATGAACAAGACACAACAGGTAATCATTCATAAATGTGTTTTCAAAGGGAGTGATGGTGTATTGATTAGTATTGATCAGTATTGATGAGTGTTGATAAGGATCAGTACCTGAGGTGGAGGAGGTGGATGGTTCAGGCAGTAGTGGCAGCAGTAGCAGCAAGAGTACGTAGACCAGAGAGAATCCATTATACCGCAACACACAGGCTGTGAACACAGAACATGGATCAGTACATGGATCAATACATGGATCAGTACATGGATCAATACATGGATCAATACATGGATCAGTACATGGATCAATACATGGATCAATACATGGATCAGTACATGGATCAGAACATGGATCAGTACATGGATCAATACATGGATCAGTACATGGATCAATACATGGATCAATACATGGATCAGTACATGGATCAGAACATGGATCAGTACATGGATCAATACATGGATCAGTACATGGATCAGTACATGGATCAGTTCATGGATCAGTACATGGATCAGTTCATGGATCAGTACATGGATCAATACATGGATCAATACATGGATCAGTACATGGATCAGTACATGGATCAATACATGGATCAGTACATGGATCAGTACATGGATCAGTACATGGATCAGTACATGGATCAATACATGGATCAGTACATGGATCAGTACATGGATCAGTACATGGATCAGTACACAAAGCAACACAAGGATCAGTACACGGATCAGTACATGGATCAGCACATGGATCAGCACATGGATCAGTACATGGATCAACACATGGATCAATACATGGATCAGTACATGGATCAGTACATGGATCAACACATGGATCAATACATGGATCAGTACATGGATCAGTACATGGATCAGTACATGGATCAATACATGGATCAGTACACAAAGCAACACATGGATCAGTACACGGATCAGTACATGGATCAGTACATGGATCAGCACATGGATCAGTACATGGATCAGTTCATGGATCAGTACATGGATCAGTACATGGATCAGTACATGGATCAACACATGGATCAATACATGGATCAGTACATGGATCAATACATGGATCAGTACATGGATCAGTACATGGATCAGTACATGGATCAGTACACAAAGCAACACATGGATCAGTACACGGATCAGTACATGGATCAGTACATGGATCAGCACATGGATCAGTACATGGATCAGTTCATGGATCAGTTCATGGATCAGTACATGGATCAGTACATGGATCAGTACATGGATCAATACATGGATCAATACATGGATCAGTACATGGATCAGTACATGGATCAACACATGGATCAGTACATGGATCAGTACATGGATCAGTACATGGATCAGTACACAAAGCAACACATGGATCAGTACACGGATCAGTACATGGATCAGCACATGGATCAGCACATGGATCAGTACATGGATCAACACATGGATCAATACATGGATCAGTACATGGATCAGTACATGGATCAATACATGGATCAATACATGGATCAATACATGGATCAGTACATGGATCAGTACATGGATCAGTACACAAAGCAACACATGGATCAGTACACGGATCAGTACATGGATCAGCACATGGATCAGCACATGGATCAGTACATGGATCAGCACATGGATCAGTACATGGATCAATACATGGATCAGTACTTGGATCAGTACATGGATCAGTACATGGATCAGTTCATGGATCAGTACATGGATCAGTTCATGGATCAGTACATGGATCAATACATGGATCAGTACATGGATCAGTACATGGATCAGCACATGGATCAGTACATGGATCAGTACATGGATCAGTACACGGATCAGTACATGGATCAGTACATGGATCAACACATGGATCAGTACATGGATCAGTACATGGATCAGTACACAAAGCAACACATGGATCAGTACACGGATCAGTACATGGATCAGCACATGGATCAGTACATGGATCAGCACATGGATCAGTACATGGATCAGTACACGAAGCAACACACGGATCAGCACATGGATCAGCACATGGATCAGCACATGGATCAACACATGGATCAGTACATGGATCAGCACATGGATCAACACATGGATCAGCACATGGATCAGCACATGGATCAGTACATGGATCAAAACATGGATCAGTACATGGATCAACACATGGATCAGTACATGGATCAGTACATGGTACATGGATCAGCACATGGATCAGTACATGGATCAGTACATGGTACATGGATCAACACATGGATCAGCACATGGATCAGCACATGGATCAGTACATGGATCAACACATGGATCAGTACATGGATCAGTACATGGATCAACACATGGATCAATACATGGATCAGTACATGGATCAGTACATGGATCAGTACATGGATCAGTACACAAAGCAACACATGGATCAGTACACGGATCAGTACATGGATCAGTACATGGATCAGCACATGGATCAGTACATGGATCAGTTCATGGATCAGTACATGGATCAGTTCATGGATCAGTACATGGATCAGTACATGGATCAGTACATGGATCAATACATGGATCAATACATGGATCAGTACATGGATCAGTACATGGATCAACACATGGATCAGTACATGGATCAGTACATGGATCAGTACATGGATCAGTACACAAAGCAACACATGGATCAGTACACGGATCAGTACATGGATCAGCACATGGATCAGCACATGGATCAGTACATGGATCAACACATGGATCAATACATGGATCAGTACATGGATCAGTACATGGATCAATACATGGATCAATACATGGATCAATACATGGATCAGTACATGGATCAGTACATGGATCAGTACACAAAGCAACACATGGATCAGTACACGGATCAGTACATGGATCAGCACATGGATCAGCACATGGATCAGTACATGGATCAGCACATGGATCAGTACATGGATCAATACATGGATCAGTACTTGGATCAGTACATGGATCAGTACATGGATCAGTTCATGGATCAGTACATGGATCAGTTCATGGATCAGTACATGGATCAATACATGGATCAGTACATGGATCAGTACATGGATCAGCACATGGATCAGTACATGGATCAGTACATGGATCAGTACACGGATCAGTACATGGATCAGTACATGGATCAACACATGGATCAGTACATGGATCAGTACATGGATCAGTACACAAAGCAACACATGGATCAGTACACGGATCAGTACATGGATCAGCACATGGATCAGTACATGGATCAGCACATGGATCAGTACATGGATCAGTACACGAAGCAACACACGGATCAGCACATGGATCAGCACATGGATCAGCACATGGATCAACACATGGATCAGTACATGGATCAGCACATGGATCAACACATGGATCAGCACATGGATCAGCACATGGATCAGTACATGGATCAAAACATGGATCAGTACATGGATCAACACATGGATCAGTACATGGATCAGTACATGGTACATGGATCAGCACATGGATCAGTACATGGATCAGTACATGGTACATGGATCAACACATGGATCAGCACATGGATCAGCACATGGATCAGTACATGGATCAACACATGGATCAGTACATGGATCAGTACATGGATCAACACATGGATCAGTACATGGATCAGTACATGGTACATGGATCAGCACATGGATCAGTACATGGATCAGTACATGGTACATGGATCAACACATGGATCAATGCATGGATCAGCACATGGATCAGCACATGGATCAGTACATGGATCAGTACATGGATCAGCACATGGATCAGTACATGGATCAGCACATGGATCAGCACATGGATCAGTACATGGATCAGCACATGGATCAGTACATGGATCAGCACATGGATCAGCACATGGATCAGTACATGGATCAGTACATGGATCAACACATGGATCAACACATGGATCAGTACATGATCAGTACATGGTACATGGATCAACACATGGATCAGTACATGGATCAGTACATGATCAGTACATGGTACATGGATCAACACATGGATCAGTACATGGATCAGCACATGGATCAGTACATGGATCAGCACATGGATCAGTACATGGATCAGCACATAGATCAGCACATGGATCAGTACATGGATCAGTACATAGATCAGCACATGGATCAGCACATGGATCAGTACATGGATCAGCACATGGATCAGCACATGGATCAGTACATGGATCAGCACATAGATCAGCACATGGATCAGCACATGGATCAGCACATGGATCAGTACATGGATCAGCACATAGATCAGCACATGGATCAGCACATGGATCAGCACATGGATCAGTACATGGATCAGCACATGGATCAGCACATGGATCAGTACATGGATCAGTACATGGATCAACACATGGATCAACACATGGATCAGTACATGATCAGTACATGGTACATGGATCAACACATGGATCAGTACATGATCAGTACATGGTACATGGATCAACACATGGATCAGTACATGGATCAGCACATGGATCAGCACATGGATCAGTACATGGATCAACACATGGATCAGTACATGGATCAGTACATGGATCAACACATGGATCAGTACATGGATCAGTACATGATCAGTACATGGTACATGGATCAACACATGGATCAGTACATGGATCAGCACATAGATCAGCACATGGATCAGTACATGGATCAGCACATGGATCAGTACATGGATCAGCACATGGATCAGTACATGGATCAACACATGGATCAGTACATAGATCAGCACATGGATCAGCACATGGATCAGTACATGGATCAGCACATGGATCAGCACATGGATCAGCACATGGATCAGCACATGGATCAGCACATGGATCAGTACATGGATCAGCACATAGATCAGCACATGGATCAGCACATGGATCAGCACATGGATCAGTACACATATTGTTAACATATTTAGAAGTTGTTTTGGTGTCCTTGTCATGTTGATATGTTTGTAGCCTGTACAGTCTGCGTGTTGACAGAGTTTGAAATGTGTTTCAGTCTCCGACAGAAGATTCATAAACAGTCTTTGGATGAACGCCTCCACACACACACATGCACGCACAACACAGACGCATACACAGACTGTTTACAGCTGTGTGTGTGTGGGGCTGTGCAGACGAGTGAAGAGTGCCCCCCTGTTTAACCTCCCCTCCCCCTCCACTTTCTCAGGTAACATCTGGTTGTGTGTGTGTGTATATGTGTGTGTGTGTGTATATGTGTATGTGTGTGAGTGTGTGTGTGTGTGTGTGTGTGTGTGTGTGTGTGTGGTTAGTGGTGTGTCAACACAGACGCCTCCTCCTCTCTCTGGAATGTGAAGCGGTATTAAAGGGAGATTCCACCTAATAAAACTCAATTTAAGGCTTGAGACTGATCATAGAAGGTCCTGGAACATCCTGGAAAGTTTTGGAACACGAGCACTTTGCTCAAGGGCATTTTAGCAACTAATTAACTGCTAATGGAGCCCATTGTGTTGAATGAGAAATGCCAACATAGTTAACCAACAACAAGCCTAAGAACTAAAGAAGTCGATCATCACCCTCTGTGTCTGCGAACTGAACACAGGAAATGCCAAATACTGCAGTTCCTTAAACGTCCACTTGAGGCTGGCTCCAGAAGTGATGTCCCAACGATTTCAGTTCAGTCATTAGTTGTAATTTTAGCAGACAGTTGAAATAAATCTAAATGAATTATTTTATTGGAACTGAAAAAATATATGGCTGACCTTTTTGTGTTAACTGTCAAAGAAAGATTAGTATTCCCATATTTACATATTGATGATGCATTCACTTCATGGGTTATGATGCATTGCTCTCCCCTGCACAAAATAGATGAGCTGCTATATTGGCAATACTGGTCCTGTATTCATTTGGTATTGGATCAATATGTTGTAGTATCCCACACCTTTATTTTATTTCACCAAACTTTCGCTAAGATCTAAAAGTCAGTTGCTTGTCGAACTTCTCCCATCAACGTCCTCCTCGCTCTCTTCTCCTCTGCCATTATGTCCATAGAGGCTGCTGAGCCCGGTTTCATTACCCAGTTAGTCAACTCCGGTTCTGGCACGACACCCCACTCCCTCTCTGTCAGAATTCCCCCGTAAAGCGTTACGTACTTCTCCCGACCCGGAGCCCAAAGTTACATAGTGTGAGAACAGACGTACGACTGACAGAGACACCGTTCACCTGATCACAGGTCAGTGTGGATCAACAGGAGGCAACAGACGTTAGTTTATGATGACCAAACATCTGGGAGTGTTCACAGTACTCTCAGTACTTCAAGTTCTTCATCCAGAAACAATCTCAAGACAAACACTGATCTTACCTGTAGTCAAACTGAGGGGCAGCAGAACCCTGAAGACCACACCTACAGCCATCTCTGAGGACATCCTGAGCCCAGTTAGTCTACCTCAGTCTACTTCGGTCTGGATCCACTGTTTCAGTCCGGGTTCACTGATACAGATCCAGCAGCGGGCTGTCAGAGCTCTGTGTGGCCGCCGGAGGAGGTCCGGCTGAGGGCGGTGACACACCCCGGTGCCATCCTGCGTCCTCTATGACAGACAGACAGGAAGACAGACAGAAGCTGAGTGTCTCACTGCCAGGTTAAAAGTAACCACAGATGGCATACAGTGTCTGTCTGTCTGTCTGTCTGTCTGTCCTCCCGTCTGTCTGTCTGTCTACATAGAGAAACAAACAAACTCGCGCTGGAGCCAAAGTTTGTTTTTTCTTTTTCTTTGGTCTCTTTTTCAGCAGGACAGAATAATCGTGGAAGATCTTTTCTTTCTTTCTTTCTTTCTTTCTTCTTTTTCTTCGTTCTCTTCAGTCTCCGAAAAACACTCAGACCCACCGAAGCTCGCAGGCCCCGCCCACCTACTGGCTGCCAGCTGCCTCGGCGAATCAGAAAGCTGCTCCGAAAAGCCAATCAGATCCACAAAAATTAAAATAAAATAAAATAAAATAAATCATCGCCATCATCTGTCCTCAGGTGTTTCTCTAATGAGCTGCCTTAAACTGTTGATCATGATTTCAAGTTAAAGATTCAAATTAATTATAATTATTAGATTGATATGAAGTTTTTTAACTTGCATTTTTTAGTTATTTAATTTATTGTTTGTGTGTGTGTGTGTGTGTGTGTGTGTGTGTGTGTGTAGGGGGATGGGGGATGGTCGCAGGTCAGATTTGAGCCACTGCACAGGACAAACATTTGACTGAACACAGCTCAACATGGATGAGTCCACCCCACAGCACCGAGGCCATGTACACCTCATCACCAAACAGATGTGGCTGTGCCGGGCTTGGTAAGAATCTGCAGAGATGTGTCCTGACTCTGGTATAAGTCATGGATGGAGGGCCGGCTGACACTGATGATCTTCTCTGCAGTCTTGACTGTCTGTTGCAGTCTGTTCTATTTGGTGGCTGATTCAAACCACACAATGATGATGAACAGAGAACAGACAGAGTGGAATAAAATGATGGAGATACATAGACATAGACATATTCCACCGTTGTCCTCGCCCTTCAAGAGCAAAATGGTCAACTAAGGCTGCTAGTTCAGAGTAAACAGGATCAAACCTTTATTATTCTCAGGGGCGATGCAGAACCTGTAATAATTTTGCTCTTTCCTTTCGTGCTCTGGTTTGAATGTTGCTGTCTCTAGGAGGTGCTACCAGGTCTGAATTAAGATGTGGCTATAATAACCCCTCCCTGTGCAACACAAAGATTTATTGAACACTGTATTAATCACGGCATTCTGACTCCACAGTCCAACCAAACTTACTCACTACTCTTCTTTTCAACCTGGCTATGGTCAAAGACAATCACAGACAATCACAATCACAGCCAATCACAGATCAGCTCCTTAAATAGAGACCACAGACAGAACGGAGGGAGCATGACGGCAGACAAGCACCGCTTCCCTCAGCTCATCATCAGTGTTCATGTTTCTAAACTCAAATCCCGTAATCCTTTGCAGGGAGGTCATTGTGAATGGGTGACTGCACATCTGTAAACCCACCCCCACCATGTGATTGACAGCTGTACCAAGGGGGAGGGGTAATCTCTGTGGGCGGGCCTGATGTGTCAGAGTTAAGATCACTAATCTGTCTGAACAACAGACCGGACGACAGACAGACAGACACACACACACGCACACACGCACGCACGTTTAAAGGATTCATCATAACATTCATCAGGATTTATCACAACATTTATCATCTTCACCTGAACACATGAACAGGTAAATCACTTCTTTATCATGTCAGCAGCTTGCTGTGTTTTAGTAATGTCACGGATGCTGTCTGAACTGTGCTCCATCTTCATCATCCTCATCATCATGTTATGTTAAATCTGTCGTAAATCTGTTAAATCTGTTATATTTATGTATGTGTGTAATATTTATGTATATACTCTAAAGTCTAAACTGCGAACTTTTATTTTTATGATTTGTTTGTTCTGAAAACATCAAACTGTGAAATAATTCATCTGTGTGCGGTCATGATGGCAGACAGTAAATATTAATCTAATTGTAGTAATCTATATTATCATAAGAAGAGCTCAGCTCAGTGAAGACAGACGACAGTCCATCATTACTTTAAGGCGCGAAGGTCAGTCAGTCCAGAACATTTCAACCACTCTGAATGTGTCTTGATCAAATACCCTGATCAAAGTGTCTCATGAAGAAGAGCCAGAGTTAGCTCTGTTGCAGATAAGTCCATCACAGATGAACAGCAGCTCAGAGTTCAACATGAAGTGTTCTGACTGTGTGAATCACCTTCATGGTCTGAATGACTGATACTGTATATCCATACAGTATATGCAGTATATACATTATGTGCACTGTATATACAGTATGGATATACTGTATATACTGTATACATACTGTATATTCTGTGTATACTGCACATACATAGTGTATATACGCTGTATATATTGTATATACTGTATATACTGTGTACACCAAGTGGCCATCTGTGACATAAACTCACTTTCTCACAGATCACACTGTACAGATAACAGGTGTAGGCGTGCCTGATGAACGTGTGTGTGTGTGTGTGTGTGTGTGTGTAATCCTCACATTAACTTCTCCTTTTTCTGTCTGAATCGATGACGATGATGTTTCCAAATTTACTGGTGAGTAACAAACACACACACACACACACACACACACACACACAGGCACACACGGCGGGGGGGGGGGGGGGGCGAACATCTGTTTCGCCGTGCGTCATGGCGTCACAGCTCTGCCGCCGCCGTCGTGCGTGCGCCGTGTCGTAGAGAGAGATGACGTAATAAAAAAAGTGTCAGACCGTTACCGGGAGGAAGAGGGCGAGCGTCCTGCACGAGGACAGGACAGGAGGACAGGTAGACACGACGACACGAAAACAGGTGAAGACGAGCTGCTGATCAATGAGGACACGAGAAGGTTATTGATAGAAGATATGATCAGATAATTAGAGAGCGAGAGAGAGAGAGAGAGAGAGAGAGAGAGAGAGAGAGAGAGCATCATTCTGCTTCATCACACTGCAGCTCTATGTGTGTGTGTGTGTGCGTGTGTTGCAGTGGGGTGTTTCCCGCTGCATGAATACCTCCTGCATCATCTCCGTGTGTAAATGTTTATTTATTATATTTATAATCAATGTTTGTTGAATGTTTTTATAATGTTTCTTACATTTATATATTTTATATATTATCATATTATTTACATTGAAAGTGTAATCAGGTTGTGCATAGGTTGTGACTAAGTGACAACCTCCAAGCTGGGAAATGAAGCCAATGTGGAAGTGCTAAAAACTGCAGTTCGTCCAACGTCCACTTGAGGCTGGTTCCAGAAGTGAGTCAGTCTCCATAAGTCCCCATGTTAGACAGCAGAAATAAACATGTTTACAGCCTGGTACAAAAACAGTTTTGGTCTCTGTAGCTAATTTCCCCGTTCATGACAACTGTACTGAGGGTGAACAGGAGATGCAGCATGGCTGCAGCTAGTGCTGTGTATTTTCAGCTTCACCTGTGTGATGTCATTCATACTCTGTCCATTCTTTACACTGTCACTGGTTGTGACAGATTTAAAGGACTGATAACGTTTATGCTGCGAGTGCCGTTGCATGTGGCAGCAGTTTGTCTGAGTGGGTTGGTTTTTGTGTCTTTGGATGGAGATTTTATTTGTGTTTGTATTTTCTGACGACATGTGAATGCATCCTGTCCCTGACAGCTAATCAGCTTTCAGCTCTGTGTGCCCAGGTCAAAAACCAATTGACTGCCTTCACCAGTTCTAACATCACATCTGTTTGGTAACTGTGTCATCACTGTTTCTCAGGTTAACCACGATGACTACAGAGCCAGGTGAGCCACAGGAGGCCCAGCCCAAAGAAGCAGAGTCTTTCCCTGAAACTGCCACCTACTCCACACCTAAACAGGTAAAAACCACAAAGAGGTAAACAAACAGAATGTTACTCAGGAATGTGACATCACTTCCTGCATCCTCAGGAAGGAGAGGGTGCACTGTCCCAGAGCCAAGCCCAAAGATCATTGGCTGAGGACTCAGCAAGTCACCTGTCATCAAACAGCTGGATTGCTCGCTCGCCTGCTAGGAACCCGCTGAGCTTTAGGACCATGCAGACCAAAGTGACCCTGCTGGATGGATCCCTCTTCACCTGCACTGTAGAGGTGAGACACGTGGAGGCCCGAGAGGTCAATTCAATTCAATTCAATTCAATTCAATTCAATTCAATTCAATTCAATTCAATTTTAATTCTATAGCGCCATATCATAACAAAAGTTATCTCATGACACTTTTCATGCAGAGCAGGTCTAGACCATACTCTCTTTAATATTATTTACAGAGACCAACAGTTCAACCATGAGCAAGCACTTAGCAACAGTGGACAGGAAAAACTTCCTTTTAACAGGCAGAAACCTCAAATAGACCCAAGCTCATTGGTAGACAGTCATCCACCACGACTGGTTGAGTTAAAGATAGAGATGGACAGATAGAAAGAGAGAGAAAGAGAGAGGGGCAGAGAGAGAGAGAGAGACAAAGATACACAGAAGCAGCAAAACATTAACTTAACTAAAAACTGTAATGGAGATATGGTAGCAATAATGACAATGATAATATATGTAGTGGACGTCATGCAGGACTACACCAGCAGCCACGATCCATGAGAACCTGCTGGATGAGAGAGCACAGAAACTCCATGGAAGAAGTTTACTTAGTAACATGCATTAACATGCATTAATGATAGATGGTGGTGATGGTGCGAGAGAGAGAGAGAGAGAAAGAGAAGCAATGGGGAGCCTGATAACAAAGAGTTACAATAGTCCAGCCTAGAAGTAACAAATGCATGGACTAGTTTTTCTACATCCGCTTGAGACACGATGTGTCTGATTTGGCAATGTTATGTAAGTGGAAGAAAGCAGTCCTCAAAATTTGTTTTAGGTGGACATTAAAGGACAAATCCTGATCAAAAACAACTCCAAGATTCTTCATGGTGGAGATGGAGGCCAGGGTGATCCCGTCTAAAGTGGTTTGAACTTGGTGGGGTTAATAATCTGCTAACATGTCATTCATATATTCTGGACCTAAGCCATTCAGTGTTTGTAAACCAATAGCAGAACTTTAAAATCTATTCTGTTGCTGACTGGGAGCTAATGTAATGTAAAGACTTGAGAACTGGGGTGATGTGCTCTGATTTCTGTGTTCTGGTTAAAACTCAAGCTGCAGTGTTCTGTTATGATTACAAAAAACGTGGTCAGTGCAGATGGAGCTGTTTGACACTTTTTGGGGGGAATCCAGTCAGAAGACCGTTACATTGGAGATGAAGGCACGAATTACCTTCTCCTGATCTTTTTGGGACATAAAGCCCTTAATTCTGGATATATTCTTAAATTGATAAAAGTCTGTTTTGGTGACTGGTTTGATATGACTGTTGAAGGTCAGATCTGAGTCTATCAGCATGCCAAGGTTTCGGACTTGGTCTTTAGCTTCTAGAGACAGTGACTCAAGGTATTTACTGACAGTAACCTTCTTCTCTTTATTGCCAAATACAATTACCTCAGTTTTTTCTTGATTTTAACTGAAGGAAATTTTGGTTCATCCAATTTTTGACTTGCTCTAAACAGTGATACAATAACTCTATTGGACTGCAGTCATATGGAGACAATGTGAGATATATCTGTTGTCATCTGCATAACTATGATAGTTGACATTAGAATTCTGCAGAATTTGACCCAAAGGCAGCATATATTGGCTGAACAGAAGGGGTCCAAGGACTGACCCCTGAGGAACTCCACATGCCATAGCCACTCGAATTAATCGATAACTTCCAATGGTCACAAAATAACTCCGCTCCTCCAAGTAGGACCTGAACCATTTTAGGACTGTTTCGCTGAGTCCTGCCCAGATTTCCAACCTGTTGAGCAGTGTAATGTGACCCCAGTGTCAAACATAGCACCAACATAGCACTTTCACATGTTGGAAGAGGCCAAAAGTGTCAAGTAGAGAACAATTTTCTTTGTTATTCTTTGTTAATAGTTGGACTCCAATATTGACAAGGCTCTTCATCCTGTCCATCCGGTGAAATCCAGAAGTGGGGAGTCCAGGCTGAGTGGAGAGAGCTCAGGGCTAGGTGGGGTCTGGGGGGTAAAGGTTGGGAATCTCCTGTTGGGGCTGGGGGAGACTCCAATTGTTGTGCTCTTGGGGCTGAGGGAGGCTCCACTTGTTGTGCTGTTGGGGATGAGGGAGACTCCTCTTGTTGGGGTGAGGATGATGATTTTCTTTTTGGATCTGCTGACCTCTGTGGTCAATCCTTATCTCAGTGCCCCAGCATTGAAATTGTCAATAAAGTTCACTGATTAAACAGCACAGAACATCTTGTCGAGCCATCTGTTTAGCATCACCAGCCTACTGAATCTCTCATCTCCTCACGAACTGTCGGTATGGGATCCACTGAAAAACACCTCAGTAACACCAAACTTTGTTCATCAGATCAATAAAGTCTTGTTTTAATACATCCAATTGTTGCTTCACAACAGCAAGGGCCCCTGTGTGTATGATGAGAGATTTCAGTGTTGGATGCTCAGCAGCAATGTTTAAGATCTTCTTTGAGATATGATACACCATGTCATTGGTAAAGCAGAGAACTTTGGTGTTTTTCTTGGTGCAAAATCATTTTATTTCATTCACAGCTCTGTCCCCCACTGCCCAGTGATTAACTCTTTCAGTAGCCTTTTATCATAAGATTTAGCCTCATACCTTTCTCTGGTGCTTTGCTCTTGGTTTTTGTAGTAGCCTCTGTCCATGGTTGCTTTCACCTTGGTGCTGGGGTTGAAGAGACATTCCTGTGTGATGGCAGTGCAGGCCACTCTGTGTCATCATGAGTCTGTGGGTGCTGGGTTCTTCCTGATAAACATCTTCCCATATCTGAGGGAGGTGATTTGTAGTGCTTTGGCTTTGCACCAAGAGAGTTCCAGGGAGGACAGGTGGCTTTACTGCCATTTACACCTGGCTCCTGCCACATTTTTTGGTGCTAGTTAGCTTTCTGTTAGCCTGTTCCCTTTCAGTGTTTTGGGATATCGGTAGAATAGTTTCATTCCCATAATGTCAATTAATCTCCACATTCACTTCGAGCCAAGGAATTTTTGTTTCCAGTACTGTTATCTTCTGGAGCAGTTTGTGGCAATCATCCATGGAAGAGGAAGGCATCTTTCTGCTAATTAGTTTTGTTACCTGAGTTCCTGAATTCCAGGCACAATAGTGGAGGCTTATGCTACTGATAAGCCACACTCACAAAGTAAAATAGTTTAAAATAATAGTGGTAACCTTTGGTAACTGTAAGTTTTTATTGCTTTTGTCACTGGTGGTTGACAGTAGGACATTTTACATAATGAGAGATCTAATACATATATGTAATGTCAGATGCATGACAAAACAAGAGTAAAATAAAATACAGACATCCTATAACTGATGTAAATGAATCAGAATAAAGTAAATTAAAGCATAGTATAGGGGGCATATTGGTGCATTTACATAGCTGGAAAGCAAACATACTACAGATGGGTACGTACAACATGTTGAATATCCTCTAAAAAAAGCAATCAAGCTGTAGGTCTTATTATCAATTATTTCTGTTAAGCATAAGTTCATATGAAGCTGTTTTGATCATGTAACCTTTGGTAACTATCATAAATTAAGCTTCCAGTGATATGTAGGTATCCAGGACTCGCTTTCCATGAATATTTTTGCAAAAGGAAAGGATTGCAATGGAAAAAAAGAGAGAGTAAAAGCGGAGAGCAAAAGAGTGAAGCGTCTGCACTCAAGCAAAGCAGGAAGTAGTTACCTCTAGAAAGAGAGTTTCTGAGGTGTTGAGGTCCAATTACGAGAACTTCAGTTTTGTCTGAATTTAAAAAATTGAAAATTATAGGTCATCCAACTTTTTATATCCTTAAGGCATGCTTAGAGTTTAGTTAACTGATTAGTTTCATCAGGCTTGATCAATAAATTGGGTGTCATCAGCATAACAATGAAAATTAATGGAGTGATTCCTAATAATGTTCCCTATAGGAAGCATATATAAACTAAATAGAAGTGGTACTAATAGAGAACCTTATGCAACTCTGGGACAAACTTTGGTCAGACAGGTTGAGGTCAAACAGGTCAGACACGTTAGACGGGTCAGAAAAGTAGAAGTCAGAAAGGTCAGGTAGGTGGAGATCAGACAGGTAGAGATCAGAAAGGTCAGACAGGTAAAGGTCAGAAAGATCAGATAGGTCAGACAGGTAAAGGTCAGAAAGATCAGATAGGTCAGACAGGTGGAGGTCAGACAGGTAGAGTTCAGACAGGTCAGACAGGTGGAGGTGAGACTCACAGGTGAACCAGGACAGAGACTGGACCAGGACCTTCATGACGGTGTTGACGCTGACTGTGTGTTCAGTCCTGTCTCTGTCTGTTGTGTAGAAACGAGCGCGTGGTGTTCAGCTGTTTGAAAAGGTTTGTGAACACATCAACCTGCTGGAAAAAGACTACTTTGCCCTGTCCTTCAAAGATGCAGACAACAACAAGGTACCTGTCTGTCTTTCTGTCTGTCAGTCTGTCAGTCTGACTGTTGACCTGCATGTCTGTCTGCTGACCTATCTGTCCTTCTTATCCTGTAGAACTGGTTGGACCCGTCAAAGGAGATGAAGAAGCAGGTTAGAGGTCAGTGGCCCAGCCCCCTTTATTTATGTTTGCTCTTGATTGGCTGGCAGTTGGTTAACTTCCTGTGTTAAATGACTCCCTCGTCTGTGTCTATCAGGTGTTCCCTGGAATTTCTCCTTTAATGTCAAGTTTTACCCTCCTGACCCCGCCCAGCTCTCCGAGGACATCACCAGGTAAGTCAAGTGAAGTCAAGTAAATCAAGCTCTGTCATATATTCACCCCTTTGTACCTGACAAAGGTGATATCTGCTTCCTGTCTGCCTGCAGGTACTTCCTGTGTCTCCAGCTCAGACAGGATATAGTTTCTGGTCGCCTCCCGTGTTCATTTGCGACTCACACTGTACTTGGCTCCTACACCATCCAATCAGAGCTTGGAGACTACGATCCTGGTACTGGACCCTACTGTACCTGACCAAACCCTGTTCACTTTCCTGTCTGTCTGTTTCATGTGACCTGTCTGTCTGACTAGCTGTTTTTCTCTCTGTTCACATCAGATGAGTGTGGTTCAGATGATGTCAGTCAACTCAGTTTTGCCCCAAATCAAACAAAAGAAATGGAGGAGAAGATCATGGAGCTGCACAGAACATACAGGTTCAAAACACTAAACAACAATATCTAGGATGCAGATTAATGGTGTATATATGTTTGAATGTTTAAAGATGTCAAACTAACAAACGTGTGTTTGTTGTAGAGGAATGACACCGGCTGAAGCAGAGATGCACTTCCTGGAAAATGTAAAGAAACTTTCAATGTATGGAGTTGATCTTCATCATGCAAAGGTAACGGAACACAATAGAATTCAAAGATAACATGTTCTCTGTGGTTCTGGTATTGGGGGTTGGGGTTTTTGTCTGAGGGTTTTTGTTCTGAAGGTTCCCCACTGAGTCAGCCATGATCAGTGGTCATACGTGGACCAGATCATGATGTCCAACCAATACCTGTTTATATTATTATTCATGGAGCATTAATGGAGCCATCACATCATCCCATCATGCCATGTGCTCCAACCTCCTCATACTATCATGGATGCTATCTTTTGTAATGAGCTTAGTCCATGTAAAATGAGCTTAGTCCATCTTAAATGAGCTCTGACCCACAGAAGGTGACAGTGGTGTTATTAAATCTGGTTTCTATCCGGTTTCCTCTTTGCATGGCATCCTGCTGTCTGCAGGGCCTGAACATCACCGACCCATGATGGCTGACTGGCTGAATCTTTGAATGATGTGATGAAGTGTAGATGTTGAAATCCACAGATTCTTTGTCATTATATGTTGACAGACATTACTGTTAAATTGTTGCTCTTTTTTCCAGAGCAGTCTTTCATAGAGTGGTCAACCTCTCCACATCTTTACTGCACAAACGCTCAGCCTCTCTGTCACGTGACTCAGCTGTTGACATGTAACCTCATTCACTGTGAGAAGTTCCAGCAGCCGTTTGCTTTCAGCTGCTCACTTGCTCACAACTTTTACAGCCTTTGTTCACACTGGACAACTTTGTTCAACAAATTTGAAACATTCAATCAATTTTAAGAATTGATCAGTTAATTTGTTTGTTATTATTTATTATTATTGTTATTATTTATTTGTTATTTTCAGTTAAATAGTGTTTTCACATCATTTCACAGAATGGGATGACTTAGTTATTCTACCACATAAAATAAATATTTTCCTCATAGTGCTCCTCTTATGTTAAATGAGTACACGTCAGTGATCTTCAACTGTCCAATCAATACATGACCCACTTCCTCTCCATGATCAATCATCTGTGTGTTTGTTACTGAGAGACTGAATCAATGATGGAAAATTCATTCTACACAGAGTGAAACCTTAATGTCAGTCCAATCTGGATCAGCAGCAGCTCTAACCCTTATCATTGTTTTGGGACCTAAGAGTCCAGGCCCCAGCGACAATAATTTCTGTATTGGCACCACAACTCCAAACCCTGGAGATTCCCCTGACATCAAACCCTGTTTACCGGAATAAGAAAAAAAACCTCTGGACTTCCCCCAAATCCACAAACAGCATCAAAGACAAACTGTACCATGGAGCTCTCTCCTGTTCTTCCCTAACTCTTCTGTGAATCTAGCAGACATCCACTATCATACTGCTACCAAACACATCCCAACCCTCAAAATGCAGTCAGTACTGGCAGGTTACACTGACATAAACTACCTGGAAAAACTGGTGCTGAACATCATCATGCAAGCTGTCAGTCTACAACACCTGGACTCACCGTGCATCTTCATCAGAATCCAGACTACAAGGGTCTGCATGAATATACCGGAGCTCCAGACCCTGTACACTGATGCATGATCTCCATTGAGGACTTGAAGTCATTTCATTCATAATGATGACCATAGAGCTGGATGTTTATAAGAATGAGAACAATCACACACAAAGATCAATGGTAAAACAGTAGAGCTGGTTTATTTCTTACCAAGCTGACTGTCCCTGACTGTTATGTTTGAATGGCGTGGTCAATTTTCACATTTAGACAAGCTGTTCTGTTCTTTTGTTATTCTTTTGTCTGTCTGTGTTAGTTACAGATTTATGCAGCTATAAAGTTATGATATGGTTAAGGATATATCTATGTAAGTGAAATGTTACTATTGTTATGTTTTAATAGCATGGTCAATTTTCACATTTCACTTTTTTTTTTGTCTGTCTACCTGTCTGTCTACCTGTCTGTCTGAATGGAGTAGATGGTAGGAAGCCGCTTTGATTGCTTGCCTTCAGCTAAGTCCGAGGTAAGACTGTTTGTCTGCAGGTGTGTTTCAGTGTGTTTGACTGTGTGAGTGTTCATATAAACATCTTGATGTCATCATTCAGTGTGTCTTTTATTCATTAATTATTTATTTTGCTCATCAAACATCATAGAGATCACAGTTGCAGAGACCTAGTCCTCCCCAGCCTGGTGTCTGACTGAAGCTAACAGTTGTTGTGCTGCTTTACATTGTTAGCATTAACACTGCATTAGTACTGTGTGTTTGAGAGGTGCACTTGAAAATGGTTTGCTTAAATGTTATGAATTGTTTGGAGGCTGTTAAAATGATTGGACTTGTTGGTAGATTTTCAGATTGTTCAGATTTCAGATTTTCAAAGGTTCCCTTAGCATCAGTCCTGGACACGCTCTAGGTGACATCGTACAAAGAGCAAGAAAATCCAGGGGAGGTGGTTGGATAGGTCAAGAAAACACCCCCTAACCCCGACATCATTTTTGATTGCACTAAATGTTCTTCCATTTGAGTCATTCACAAAGCCATGGTGTGTGTGTGTGTGTGTGTGTGTGTGTGTGTGCTTGTGTGTTTGTGCAGGACTCGGAGGGCGTGGCCATCATGCTCGGCGTGTGCAGTAGCGGTCTGCTGGTCTACAGAGACAGACTGAGGATCAACAGATTCTCATGGCCGAAGATCCTGAAGATCTCATACAAAAGAAACAACTTCTACATCAAGATCCGACCTGGAGAGGTGAGATGCCAACGCACAGCTCAACAGCACAGAGAAGAGTTCAGACATGACACCCTGAGTCGTGGTCTGGTCTGATTGGTCGATGTGAAGTAACCATAGACAGTGTTACTCATATCATGTTACTCTAAACATAACCAGTTTGTCTGTCTGTCTCCAGTTTGACCAGTTTGAGTCGACGATTGGCTTCAAGCTGTTGAACCACAGAGCAGCTAAAAGACTTTGGAAAGTCTGCGTGGAACATCACTCCTTCTTCAGGTTAGTCTGTCTGTGATGTGTTGAATGTCACAACGTGATGTATGACATGATATGATGTGACCCTGCCTGTCTCTCTCTCCATGTCTCTCTCTCAGGCTGATGTCTCCAGAAGAAACCCCTAAGAAGGTCCTGTCTCTGGGTTCAAAGTTTCGTTACAGCGGTCGGACTCAGATTCAGAGTCGCAGAGCCAGTGCTCAGATCTCCAGACCTGCACCACATTTCCCACGATGCGTCAGCAAGCGGAACATGCTGAGCCGCAGCCTGGATGGAGGTACTCTTCATGACCATCCTCGTACTGGTCCTGTTTACGGGCCCAGTGGTAGTAATAGTTCTGGTCCCAGTACTCATGGTGGTGTATCAGTAAGACTAGGCCTAGCAGTAGGTGTTGTGGATTATAGTGGGTTATATGTGGTTCTGGTCTCAGTAGGTGTGGTTATAGTATACTACTCACCTTAGCAGTAGCAGGAGGACAGTTCTGGTTCAGGAATCCCACTATGTGATTGGTCAGTTCTGTCTTGGTAACCAGTTGGTAACCAGGGTTTTTGATTGGTCCTCAGCTTCAAGGACCACGTCACCTTTGATTGGCTCTCCAGCCATCACAGCGTCCCCCAAAGCCAATGGTAGTCCACAAACAGGTAGAGGCTATTACTGCTGTGTACTGTAGCACAGATTGGCAACAGCTCTGAATGCTTCACTTCATTCAGCTTCTCAGGTGTGTCCTGATTGGCTGGTGGGGCTCTGCTTAATTCAGACAGATTTGTAATCGGCTGTCTTCATTTGTGTCCAACCAGATCTTCTGTTTCTGTTGATGTAATGTCAGACCTCTGTCCCGTCATCAGTGCCATCATCAGTCATCATCATCTGTCCAGTTGATTACACGCTTCAACCCATCATCCATCATCATATGGTCATGGAAATATCTAAGCCCCACCCCCACATAGCGGGGCATGGCCTCACACTATCCTGATTAAGCCCTGCCCTTTCTGTTGTTTCTCTGAGCGACAGGAAGGAAGTCTGACGTAGCACAGTTAGCATTGTTAGCATATTTAGCATAGTTATCTCTGTGAATATTAGCATTGTTAGCATTGTTAACGTATCCTGGTTAGCGAGCCATGTGATGATGTAATAGTCAATGCTGATTGGCCCAAGCTGCCTTGCATGCCCCTCTGAGCTCTGGTTGGCTGAATGTGCCGTTGCCTTGGCAACGAGCACCCGTGATGCTTTGCTGCTGATGAACACAAAGACAGCTTGGCTGACAGCATCACAGTGGTTGCTATGGTTATTACTGCTGAAGCTGGCTGGTGGTTGCTATGGTTACGTTCTCTGTGGTTGTGACATCACAGCCGGTGTGTGTGTGTGTGTAGATATGAGTACGGGGCTGTATGGAGCATCAAAAGCCATTGCTGTCAGTGACCTCATCACCATGGTAACACCTGAGAGGAGGACGGAGGAGACAAGGACGGAGCAAGGTATAGAAACGACCAAACAGAGGAGATGTGTCAGACCAGGTGACTGTGGCGCGAAAGTAACTGACACCTCCTCTCCGTGTCTCTGTGTTTCCTCCTCTTCTTGCCTCCTTGTCTCCTAGTTGAAGAGGTGTTGGTGATGGAGGAGAAGGAAGAGGTGCAGCAGGAGGAAGAAGAGACCAGAGAGACAGAACTGTCTCAGCAGAGTCCCCCGACTCCTCAGAAACTTGACACCAAGGTGACAAACTCCTGTCTCACCTGTCTGTCTGTCTCACCTGTCTATCTGTTTCACCTGTCTGTCTGTCTCATCACCTGTCTGTCTGTCTCACCTGTCTATCTGTTTCACCTGTCTGTCTCACCTGTCTTTGTGTTCCAGACTGAGCTGACTGACACAGCTGTGGACGGAGACCTTACGGCGACTGAGGTACTGTTGATCTGATCTTAATGAACCTGAACTACACCTGTATCACACAGAGCAGCAGGTGTTAGTTAGCTCTTTGCTCTACTAACATGAACCTGTCTGTCTGTCTCTTAGTCTGATCAGGATGAAGACTTGCAGACTCAGGTGAGTCACCTGTCGTCAGTGTGTTTGATGTTGGCGTATTGTCTTGACTCAGACTGACTGTTTGTTTCTTCAGGAGACTCTGGGGAGTCCAGAGGAGGAGCAGAGACCTCAGACCTCCATCAGCGCTCTGAGACGCTCCTTCCTAGAGGGAGGAGGAGCAGGAGGAGGAGGGATGACCGAGTGGGACAAACGTCTTGCTTCCTCACCTCTGCGACGAGTCGATGACTCTCCGATGATTGAACCGCTGGAGCCAGACGAGGTGAAACACCCTGACACCTGATGGTGAATGAATGAAAAGCACCCTGTCAAACAGAGCAGAGCCACAGTCCCCTGAATGCACCATACTCATCTCACCACACTCATCCGTCCTGATGTTATCACAGACATGAACTCACTACAGACACTGAACTAATCACAGACAGCAAACTCACCACAGACACTTGTCTGTCCCGATGTGGTCACAGACCCATATGTCCTGATGTTATCACAGACATGAACTCACCACAGACACTCATCTGTCCTGATGTTATTTTTATGTTATTACACTCACCTGAGCTTACCACATCTGTCACATGATTGGTTAATCACTCAGTCTGTGTGTGTTTGATGTTGCTCACCTGTGCACTCCAGATGGGCGAGGTCATAACAAACCAAGCTCCACCTCAGCCAATCAAAGAGAAGAGCTACACTGTTGGGCGAAGCTACGACACCGCCTCCGGTAGGGTCGTCACCATGACAACCAGGGATGACAGCTCCAATATTACTGTGACAACAGGGAGTATGGAGGCAGGTCGTCAGGTCAGAGTCATCCCGCTGTCCACCGCTGATGTCATTCCAGGAGGAAAGTTAATCACCATTTGTGAGGCGAAGACACCAACCTCACCAACAGAGCTGCTGACCAACGCCTGTGACATCATCAGTAATATAATTTGTGGGGATGACACCAAAGGAGGCGGAGCTTCAGTGATCTCACCTGTGACTCCAGTCCTCCCACTAAAATCGCCTTTGGTCGTGTTAAATCCCAGTGCCTCGCCAGATCACCTGATGGTCGGAACGTCACCTTCTCTGGCCAGAGTGGTACGCAGTTTAGTGAACGGCATGGAAACCAGCATGAGGAGCTAATCCAGAACTCTGACAGTGGTGTTTAAACCCTGCAGCGCTGAAACACAAAATACTGCTGGTCAGAGCCAGTTCAAATTGAACACCCCAGCTCACCCTGCAGGAGGGTGATAAGGTAGTTGGAGATCAGGTGATATGTGGGTGGAGATCAGGTGACGTGTTGATGGAGATCAAGTGACATGTTGGTGGAGATCAGGTGACATATGGGTGGCGATCAGGTGGCGTGTTGGTGGAGATCAGGTGATTTGTTGGTGGAAATCAGTTGACCTGTTGGTGGAGATCAGGTGATGTGTGGGTGTAGATCAGGAGGTTTGTGGGTGGAGATTAGGTGACTTGTTGGTGGAGATCAGGTGATGTGTTGATGGAGATCAGGTGACATGGTGGTGGAGATGAGATGACTCAGTGGTAGGGAGATGAGGTGACTCGGTGGTGGGGATGAGATGACTCGTTGGAGATCAGGTGACATGGGGTGGAGATGAGATGACTTGGTGGTGGAGATCAGGTGACATATTGGTGGAGATCAGATGACTTGGTGGTGGAGATGAGATGACTTGGTGGAGATCACGTGACATGGTGGTGGAGATGAGATGACTTGGTGGAGATGAGATGACTTGTTGGTGGCAATCAGGTGATGTAGTGGTGGAGATGAGATGACTTGGTGGAGATGAGATGACTTGTTGGTGGCAATCAGGTGATGTAGTGGTGGAGATGAGATGACTTGGTGGTGGAGATGAGATGACTCAGTGGTGGAGCTGAAGTGCTCAGTTTGAACTCAGCTTCTCCCTTTACCTCCTCCCAGTTGCCATTTTGTTTCACTTCCTTGTCAATCAAAATGGCGGACAAAGAGCGACCTCAGACTTTCTTTTTGTTCTTTTGCCTTGTTTTTGATTGGCTGCCATTGGGTATGGGCAGGATGTGGGGGTGGGGTGGGGGGAGTCAGAACCGGACTGGCAGAGGGTCAACTCATTATCATATTATTGCTATGCAATTTCCCAGTTTGGGATGAATAAAATATTTCTTATAATAAATATAATAAAATTAGAGCACATGATCTTGAGGTCACATATATGATCCCTCCGACGTCAGGTCCTGTTCAGATACCTGAACCACCTCAAATGGATCTTGAAGGAGCAGTAAGTCCGAACTTCCTCTGGATGTCACCCTGTCTCTATCACCTGGCACCAGGAGCCTGTTTAACCTGCAGACTCTGTTGTCAGGTCACATGGAGGTTGGTCCATCAGAATTAATCTATGAACCAACTCAGACCACTTCCTGTACAAGTGGTCTGAGTTAGGGGGGTCCAAAACCTTCAAAGGATGTTCTTATGGGGCTCTTATTTTTAAGTTTTGTTGCTGCTGTGTTTCATTACATCCTGTACATTTCTGCTTCCTGTCTTCCTTTCTCTGCGTCATCCTTCCTGTTCACAGATCAGGAGCCACCATCAAAGTTAATGACCTCACCTGACCTCACCTGACCTTACCTGACATCACTACCTGTCTTGTCATGGTCAATCTCAGTACTGACAGCTAACAAACATATGCATGTAATTAAAAACAAATTATTAACATATGTTTTGTACCCTATCAGACCACACCCACAATGACCACACCCACACTGACCATGACCATGGCCATGTCCCCTGCATGGTTGCAGCTCGGGCAGTCTAAAAACAAAAACGTTTATTTTTACATTAAGTTTCCTCTTTCCCTGTGTGTATGTGTGTGTGTGTGTGTGTGTATGTGTGCAGCCTAAACCTTCCTTTGATGAAATGTCTCCTGAACTGTCGGCTCTGCTGAAATCGGCCAGAGAACAAAAAACCTTCAGAGATCACAACCTGCTGAAGGTGCTGTTTGTTTGTCTGTATGTCTGTCGACACCTCTTATCCTAAGTACCAGTAGCCTGCCCTCTCTCACCTACACCTGGTTAATTTGTCCCTTTTCTCTCAATTTCCTGTTTCAGACATCAGAGAAGGTGGAGACAGTCTTCCTGACGACGGAGCCATATGATCAGGACCAACCAGTGGCAGACCAGCCTCAGGTAGCAACAGGAAATTTTGTGGGCATGCTTTCTAGTAACACCACATCCCTTCCACGAGGGGCCTGCATGACACATACTGATGATGTCACAGAGGAATGGGCCAGTGACGATCACAGTAACAACGATAATGATGCTAACCAGGCTCAGGCTAATCCAGCCAATAAACACGAGGTCAGTGATGATGATGTCAGTGATTCTGAACCTAGCAGCCAGGCTAATGATGACAATGCTAGCAACACTAGTGAAGATGCTATCAGTGTGTTAGCACAGGCTGCAGTGGAGGAAGCCATGGATGCTGCAGTTAGACAGGCTCAGAGTCCAGGTGCTAATGATGCTACTCAGGATAACATTAATGCTAACTTTGTAGTTAGCCACATTGACCAGGAACTAACTATCAAGGAGGCTAATAACTGTCAGCGTTGCCACAATGAAAAGGACTCTGATGACTCTGAGGAGGACGAAGGAGGGTGGCAGTTTGGAGAAAACTCCCCTCCTTCTTTACCCCTCCCCACCTCCAGGTGCTCCCCGAGTTCGGCCAGTTGGATGCAGCCATCCATCCACAGTGATGAACCTCTGCAGGAGGTAACACATGAGACAGACACTGAGTTGTGGTCCCTGCTCCAAAGAAAACTACCCCAGTGGTCCCTGCTCCAAAGAAACCTGCCCCACTGACTCCTGCCTACTGACTCCTACCCAACTGACATTTACCCCACTGACTCTTAACCAACCAACTTTTATCCCACTGACTCTTGCCCAGTCACTCCTGCCCACTGACTGCTACCCCACTGACTCATATCCAACTGACCTTTACCCCACTGACTCCTTTCCAGTCACTCTTCCAGTGACTCCTGCCCACTGACTCCTGCCCATTTACTCTTACACAGTCAATCCTGCCCACTGACTCCTACCCAATTGACTTTTACCCCACTGCCTTTTACCCCACTGACTCCTACCCAACTGACTTTTACCCCACTGACTCCTACCCAACTGACTCCTGCCCACTGACTCCTACCCAATTGACTCCTGCCCAACTGACTTTTACCCCACTGACTGCTACCCAACTGACTTTTACCCCACTGACTGCTACCCAACTGACTTTTACCCCACTGACTGCTACCCAACTGATTTTTACCCCACTGACTCCTACCCGACTGACTCCTGCCCACTGACTCCTACCAAATTGACTCCTGCCCAGTTACTCTTGCACAGTCAATCCTGCCCACTGACTCCTACCCAATTGATTCTTGACCTTTTTTTGACTGAAGGCAATGTAACAAACCAAGAGACTTCAGAATATTAAATCTTTAAAGGGTTAATTGTCTTTTGGTGAAATTTGGTTCTATGAGGCTCTAATCCATAGTCAGTCCATGGCGGTCTCTTTGGACTGAGTCAGCAGAAAAATCAGTGAGCACATTTCCAGATCCACAGAGTAATATCTGCTGCATGGCACCACTGGGTTTAGGTGCTGGGCTACATTAAATTTGATGACTGTGACGATGACGAAGTTCCAGCTGTCTGATGGAGAAGTAAAGCAGTGAGACTATGCTAGCGTACACTAGAACCTCATAGAACCAAACCACAAAAAAACAAACTATCCCTTTGAGAACAGACAGACTGGATTCAAATCAGCGTTCAGTTTCTAAATCTGCTAATGTTCTGTGTTCCTATCAGGAGGTCCCAGTGATGAGGAAGACTCTCACATATGAAGCTCCAGGGGTGAGGACTAAGAATTCCTCTAAACTGAGTCTTAATGTGCTGAGCTCAGTCTGTATTTATAAAATGACTCCAGAACAATCAATAATCTTTCATCAATTTCATCATTACTGAATCAATAATGTGATCAATCATATGCGTTTTTGTGTTTCAGAGCCGACTGGACTCTGATCCTCCTGCAGGTTTGCTGCTGAGCTCCCAGACCTTCACTGCAGAGACCTCCAACACCACCACCACTACACACATCACCAAGGTAACACTGGTCAGCACAGTAACACACCATAACGCTGTCGATCAGGAAGTTAAATATCTGAACCAGAACTGGGGACGATCCAATAAAGATCAATTAAATCAATAATAAATTAAATTCTCTTCAGACAGTGAAAGGCGGAATCTCAGAAACCAGAATCGAAAAGAGAATTGTGATTTCTGGAGACACAGAGATTGACCATGACCAGGTAAATACTTTTCATTCATTAAAAACAGTTTGTCAGGATTGGACAGCCAATCAGAATGGAGTATTCATAAAGACCATGGTTTACTTTAAATTAATGTTGCTTACATGTACATGCAAACATCAAATTAAATGAAATAGAATGATGATTTTATTAAATTATATAACAAAAGTTACTAAATCCTATTTAGAGGTACTAGCCCCTGGTCAGACCTGGATTACATGACCTAAACCAGGACCGGTACCTGGACCAGGTTCTGACCCACGTGTCTTTCTTGAAGGCTCTGGCAGCGGTACTCAGAGAGGCACGGCGGCAGCATCCTGAGCTGTCCGTCACACGAGTTGTCGTCCATAAAGAAACAGAGGTCTCTCCCGATCATGTGATTGATTAGTGACATCACAGGTAACAGACCGTCCGACAGGTCTCAGGCTGGATGCTGATTGGAAGCATACAAAACATTGTTTGCATGTTTACACACATGTTCAAGAACAGAAAGTTTAGCCAGAAGAGAGAAGCTTTGATTGGTTAGGAGACAGAAGGAAATGTTCTGATTGGATAAAATGTTCTAGAGTAACAGGAACAGGACGAGTATGTGGTGATTGATTGGTGAAGATAAACTGTTTCTTCACGAAACACCTTCCCTTCTTGACCCATCAGCTGATCATTGATGACTCATCAGTTTCTTGGCTCAATGTGGCTACATAAAACACATCATGCAATGCTAACATGTTATGCTACCATTACTCACTGTCCTCTCAAATGTGATATCATTTTACAGCCCCAATAAGGGAATGTGGCCCCGCCCCCTGCTGTCCACTTTTATCTGTCTGTCGTCCACCAGTCGTATAGCTGTTCACCTGCCGTCTACCTGTTGTCCACCTTTGTCTGTCTGTCATCCACCTGTTGTTTTTATCTGTCCGTTGTCCACCTGTTAGCCAGATCTTGAGTTCGTCTTAATCATCATAAGAATCACAAACTGTTGAGGGGACAGTGGTGACATACTAATATGCTATGCTAACGTTGTAGTCCATGCTTTGAAGCTTGTTAACTTGCTAACAAGCATGTGCAGGAAGTTCTTCTGGCTAACTTAGCATAGCCTCTCCCTAAGTTAATGGGTGGCTGACTGGAATGTCTAGAGCTGCTCCATCTGGTGGTCAGATTACATTTCTGATTGGTCTGACATCACAGGTGAGTGTCAGTTGGAGTTTTGCTCTCACTTCATGTGTGTGTCATCTGTGAGCTGAATAATCAGATGAATTGAATCCCTGTGATGCTGTTATATTCATGAAACATTATGATAACATCTTTATACAGCTCAGAGATCACATTATAAAGACATATTCTGTCTCTCTTTTAGGACTGACTACAGAAGCTTCTGCTGCATCATGGGAGTTGTAGTTCAGACTACAGAGCCAACTAAGAAGCAGTTTGCAGCGACACCCAGAGGACATTAATAGAACTGAGGCTTTACACACACACGCATGTACACCTGTACACACAGCAGCACCTGTCTGTCTGACTGGGGCGAGGCAAGTAACTTGGTTAGCTTCAGAAAAAATGAACATTAGTTATATAGATAATTAGATTTAGTTCACTTAAAGGAATAAAATGTTAAAAAAAAACACAAACAGGTGAGACAGACAGGTTAGAGACAGACAGGTAGCACTGCTGTGGGGCCATGAACACATTCTCATAGCAACCTGACAGCTGGAGCAGGTCAACATCAGATTAACTGTCACCACGAATTAACACAACTTGACCTTCTGCTGAAGCCCCACCCCCACACACCTGACACCCCAACAGATTAATGCAGGCGTCTCATTGGTTGGTTGACTCAGGTGTATTTGCTCCTCAGAGACAGCAGCTTTATGAAACATCCAGAAAACAGTTTGCATCACATTGACCTCACCAGGTGAGATCACCCGATTCTTGCCTGGGTAAAACTGGGTCTTTTATTCTGACAGTCTGCTGCAAACTGTTTCCTGTCTGACATGTAATAGAGCATGATTACTAGCACTGTAACCACTCACTGTATAGCAGCAAAAATTAAGCTCTGTATTTACCTATAATGCAATAGTAATGTGCCATTCTCTCATTTCAACATGGAAACCCTTGTTATTAATTATTTCACTGATCTGTCTTAGTTTTTTATGTCTGCTTATTTATGGATTGATTTATTGGTTTCAGTGTGACCACTTCCCCCGGTATCAAGTTACAGACTGACCACTCCCCCTTGGTGTCATGTTACACGCACGTCACAGACTGCCCCCCCCTCCCGGACTGACCACTCCCTCAGGTGTCATGTTACTGACTGACCACTCCCCCCGGGTGTCAAGTTTCATTGTTTTTACCTTCAAAACTGAAATAAAATGATGAATGAGTCAATTAAACAAAGTTTTTGTGTTTCTCTGAAGAGAGATCTGACCCCAGGGTGAGTATAATATGAGGTAATGTTGCATGAAGGGATGGTAGCAAATTTTAGGACTTTTCAGATGATCTTTAATGATTGACAGTTACAAATTAAGTCACAGTGATGTCATGTAAACTGTTGGTGTCTGTGGATCAATCAGAGCCAAATTCGGCTTTGCTAGGCAACAGGGCATGAGTTAGGAGTGACACCCAACAGGAAGTGGGCCGAGCTCAGGTTCAGAGTGTCGCTCAGGTGAGACTTATTGAGCTGCAGGTTCCTCAGACAACCTCTGAACCTGAAGCTGATTGACAGGCAGTTCTGCTTCACCCCAACTGTAACAGACAGGTAGAGAGACAGACAGGTGAGGCAGACAGGTAGAGAGATGGACAGGTGGAGACACAGACAGGTCAGTATCAGTTCTTATGTGACATCTGCAGCAGACTTCAGAGCTGTGACTCACCTGGATATCCTCCCAAGTAAACTGGGTTGTTAGTCTCAGCAGAGGTGGATTGTGGGTAAGGGTTGGGTGTGGTGTAACTCCGTCCATCTACACTCAGAATCAGGGTGTGTTTGGTTTTTCTGGCCAGCAGGCGGTGCCACCGTCCATCACACAACACCTGACCAATTGAACGCACTGACACTCGGCCAGCCCCATTATTCACATTAAACACCACCTGAGGACACACAGGAGATGCTGTTATCACTGCACGCGTGCACACGCACACACACACACACACACACACACAGGTAACTCTTTGCTTACCTGTCCACCGATCATCTCCAGTCCAATGGCGTCAACCTTTGCACTGCTGATTCCCAGAAACACTCCTTCTGATTGGCTTGTTCGAAACTCCAGAGACACAGACACATCAGAGCCGACCTTATAACCATCACGCACTGAGCACACACACACACACACACACAAACACACACACACACACACACACACAGTTTAATATGCTGGTTAGATGTCATGCTCCTGCTCAACATGCTTATGTTCTGTTGTCTTTGTGTTGACTCACTCATGATGGCGTATCCACTTCCATTAAAGTAACTTCCTGTCTGATCATTGGTGAAACAGGAAGTGACATCATGCTGTGAGGCCGGCTTAGACAGATCCAACACGGCTCCGTTCAGACTGACGGAGTGAACACAACCTGCAAAACTGCTGCTCACCTGAGAGAAACAAAGGAAGTGAAGGTCACATGATTCTCATTAGGTCACATGACCTACCAGGTCACAGTCAGCTGGTGAAGAACAACGTCATACGTACATTAATCCTCTTGGTGATATGTGCATGCGGCAGTCCTCCCAGGTAAAGTGTGTCGTCAATGTCCAGCTGGTTTCCTTTGATAGTAACAGAGTCCGGACTCGAACCGTTGACAGACACAGACAGAGACCGCCGGCTGACCTCAGCACTCACCTAAGAGTTCAAAGAGACGCCAAGTAAGTCCTGACCAGGATGTGACATCACTTCTTCTCCTGTGTATGTGTGTGTATACGTTAACTCACGTTGTGCCACGTTCCGTCGTTAATGGTGACGGATGAAGTGACGGAGGCGGGGCCTTTCCCCAGGTCAGCTGACATTATCAGTCTGCCTCCTGTCAGTCTGAGGACGATGAAGTCCATCTGTTTGGAGTCGGAGAGGAGGATGATCAACCCATCGAGAGCTCGGCTTCGAACCGACAACCTCACTGACATGCTGCGGACGATGAGACGATCATTAAACACCTGGTCACAGCCCAGCCCACACATGACCACAGCACTGTCGTCATAGAGACTCACCTTCTTCTCACAGTGTTGGGATTGATGATGAAGGTCATGTGGCTGTGTTTGGACAAACCAAACTGAGCTGCAGATGGCAGGAAGGTCGGCTCCACCTCCAGGACACACTGCATCACAAATCAATCACCAATAATCAGTCACCAGTAATCAGTGACGAAAAATCAGTGATCAGTAATCGATCAGCAATAATCAGTGACTGATAATCAATCACCAGTAATCGATCACCAATAATCAATCACCAAGAATCAATCATCAATAATCAGTGACCAATAATCAATCACCAGAAATCAGTACCAACACTCATGATAGTGCCTGATTGTACTAAATCATGGATCAATATTACATCATAGAAGTATTGATTACCATAAGTGATCCAGGCGTCATGGCGCTCAGTTGTGTGGGTGGGGCTATAGGCAAGTGGGTGGGGTCATGAGTTGGTTCTACATCCGGGTCATCAGGAAGAACTGCCCCCCCAACTCTCTCTTCTAATAGGCAGCTGTCAAGCTCCACCCCCTCATATCTTATAGCTCCTGATAGGTCAACAAGCCTGGATGGAGGCACCAATCAAAATTGTCAATAAGAGAGAGAGCAAACAGTGTGTGTGTGTGTGTGTGTGTGTGTCACTTACGCTCCTCCCACCACCAGGTGCTGGATACAGCCTCTGAACCGCCTGGACACATCCTGTAATCTAATTGGCAGACGAGACTCCTCCCCTGATGGCAGCCCACCAATGAATAAAGAGGCTTTAGACAAACGCGAAAATCCGCCCGGCAACAGAGACGCAGATTTCAAGTGTTCCTCATCCACCTGCATGGACAGAGACCTGAGAGACAGATAGTAATATGTCAATATGTGAGGTGAAACAGGTGAGACAGGTTTCTATTACCATGGCAACACTTACTTCCTGTTGATGGTGATAATCACAGAGTGTTTTGTTCCATCACTGAAGGATCCTCCATCAGGTTTCACCACTGTCACCACCCGGGTAGCCCCACCCACCTCACCAAGCTCTGCCTCCAACGCACCTGAGACCAGGTGGACAGACAGGAAGTGCTGCATGCACACACACAGATAATGACCATGGTTACATAATGGTAATAATACTACCTGGTGAACAAGTGTGTCACATTACTCTCTGCCTCACCTGTCTCTGTGTTCGGTCGTCACTGAAAGCAGCGAACAGAACTCCTGATTGGTTCTTGGTGGAGAAGGAGAAGAGAAGCTCTGCCTCCTGACCGAGTGGTTGAGGAGCGATCTGAACAAAGCCACCAGCCAACAAGGACACACTCCGCACCGCCTGAGACAGGTAACATCATGGACATCATTTTCACGTAGGCAGAGAAGGTATTTACACCTGACAGCACCTTCATACACTCAACAGCACCTTCATACACCCAACAGCGTCTTCATACACCCAACAACACCTTCATACACCCAACAGCGTCTTCATACACCCGACAGCACCTTCATACACCCAACAACACCTTCATACCCATTACAGCATCTTCATAATATTCTCCAGAATATCCTCTGTACAAGATTGTACCATACCACCTTCATACACCTGACAGTGCCTTTATACCCTTCTCTGTGTATATATGTCTGTACATGCGTGTGACGTGTGTGTGTGTGTGTATATATATGCCGTGTGTGTGTGTGTGTATTACCTCGAGAACACAACCCTTTCTGACTCCAAACGCGTCTCTCAGCAGGTCAAAGTTGGACCGAGCGATTTCCACATTCTTTATGCAGCCCACATATGACCTGGAAACCACTTGTCGCCTACCAACCAGACAATTAAAGACAGTCAGACAGGCATTCAGACAGGTGTGGACATCACCTGTGAAATCACAAACGCACCTTATTGGTCTTGATGCAGGAAGACCTCCAATGTAGATTGGGTCGAGGTCAGAGCGGTTAAGGTCAGAGGCTGTTCCAGGAGACTCCGCCTCCAACACCTCTTTCTCTGATGACTGGTCGGCTGCCATGATGGACAGGTAACCTGGACACACAGTAACAGGAACAGTTGTATCAGTACTGATAAACATTGCAGCAGCAAAAGCAGCAGTTACAGGTGAGACACCTGACATCAAGAGTTAAGCCACGCCTCCTAACACCTGACAGTAAAACTATGGTAAAGCTACAGTAGAGTACACAAGAACTGCAGTAAAAGAACTACAGTGGTAGTTGCAGTAGTCGTAGTAGTTGCACTAGTTGTAGTAATACTAGTAGTAGTAGTACTAGTAGTCCTAGTCGTACCTTTGCGTTTGCTCCTCTGCAGTGTGATCTTGTACCACACTCCGGTGTTGTACTTCCTGTTCGAGGTCATGATCAGAGCACCTGAGCCAAGGTCAAAGGTCAGACGGACATGCCCCTCCACCAGCTCCATGGACAGGAAGTCTCTCTGAAAGAGACAGGAAATTAGGTTGTGTGTGTGTGTGTATGTATGTGTGTGCATGCGTGTGTGTGTATGTGTGTGCATGTGCATATGTGTGTGTGTGTCATACAGTGTTGTTCGAGGCCAGGTACAGCAGTAATCCGCCTGGTGACAGAGTCTTAAAAAGCAGAACGATGGAGGTGGAGGTTGCTCGCAATGACTTCTGAACCAATGAGAATCCGGATCCATCAAAGTGGAAGGAAGTCTCCTCTGCCTGGGGACTAAGAGACAGACAGGTGGAGACAGAAAGGTGGTCAAAAACACTAGACTCCTTGATTTGTGAATCTGTCAATTTCACTGCTGAACAACAAAAACACAGTCAGGTGAGCAAGTTTCCTCACAGGTGTAGATATACACCTGTACTTGTCCAGGTGTTTTGTGGTCATCCAGGTGTTTTGTGAGTCACTTCTGTGTATTTACCTGCTGAAGCAGCCTCCACATTCGCCTTCTCTGCTTATGTAGTTCCACAGCCCGATGCTTCTCTCGTTGAGTGATGCTTCACCCAGACAGCCCTGGAAGGTGGAGGACCGCAGCACTGTGGGGCTCTGCCATCACACACACACACACAGTTATACCCTGTTCACTTGTATACCTCCACACGCCTGTACACCTGATGTGTGTCTGTGTTACCTGAGTGTGAGTTCCCAGTCCTCCGATGTGGATCACAGAGTTTCTATCAATGTCTAAAACCCGGGATGGTCCCGGTGATGTCGCTGTTACTGCAGGTAATGGAGCTGACTCCATATCCAGCTGATGGACTGACAGAGAGCCGTGGGCCCCAAACCTGCCGACGCCATGACATCATCACACATTCATAAACTAGGGGAGTGGTCTATCATCCATGACATTGTGAAGACATTACATCATGCGATTTGTTCTGATCATGTGATGTGTTAATGTGATGAGGTGTATATTTACCGTGTCACGTTGATTCTGGTCCATCTGTTGTTGGTGATGTCCAGTCCAGGAAACTCCAGTTTGGTACTGCCTGAGCCCACGTTCCACACCAGAGACACCTTCCCATCATGCATCTGTACTGCCAGGAAGTCCACCTGAACACATAAATGAGGTTTAGAGTCCTGAAACCAGGATTGGACTCCAGTCCTGTGCAGTGTTTTTTGTGTAGTTGTTGTGTAGTGTTACCGTGGTGTTGCTGCCCAGGTAGAAGAGCAGGTTTTCTGGACTTGACGTCTTCAGGGTCAAACTCAGAGTGTTGAAGTTACTCGAATGAATCTGAGGTCTGTAGGAACGAACGCAGTCTCTGTCCGCCTGCACCGCCACCTTAATCTGATGACACCATCATCATCATCATCATTGTCATCTTCATCGATATCATCATCATAGTAACCACATTATTTATTTAGATCCCATCCCAACCAGGTTGCTCAAGGATGTTTTATCTCTAGTTGACGCTTCTTTATTGGATATGATTAACCTGTCTTTATTATCAGGATATGTACCACAGTCCTTTAAAGTAGCTGTAATTAAACCTCTTCTTAAAAAGCCCACTCTAGATCCAGAGGTTTTAGCCAGTTAGAGACCAATATCGAACCTTCCCTTTCCCTCTAAGATACTTGAGAAAGCTGCAGCCAATCAGCTGTAAGACTTTCTCCATAAGAATGGTTTATTTGAGGATTTTCATTCAGGATTTAGAGACTGCACTAGTTCGGTCACTAAATCCTGTTACAAATGACCCCCTAATGACATCAGACAAAGGACTCATCTCTGTAGTAGTTCTTTTAGATCTTAGTGCTATATTTGACACCACTGACCCTCAAGTTCTTTTACAGAGACTGGAACATCAAATTGGCATCAAAGGAATCCTAAGCTGGTTTGAGTCATATTCCTTAGATCAATCTCAGTTTGGCTTGTGGGATGTGATGTGAGGCTCTGTTTTTCCCAAAAGTTGAATCTGCCTCAACTTCTCTCCCAGATGGCGGTAATGTTTTTTTGTGGCAACACCTGCGTTGCGGACTGCCGGCACAGAAACGCACGACCCCCACTGAAATTAATTGAAAAACATTGCTGGTGTCTGGTGTCCCCGTCCCTGTCTGAACACGCATTTAAGGATATAAAAAGTTGGATGACCTACAGTTTTCAGATGTTAAATTAAGACAAAACTGAAGTTCTTCTAATTGGACCCAAACACCTCAGAAACTCTCTTTCTAGTTACTTAGTTACTTTAGACGGAATCACTGTGGCCTCCAGCTCCACTGTAAAGAATCTTGGACTTGTTTTTGATCAGGATTTGTCCTTTAACCCAGATGCAGAAAAACTAGCCCACACATTTGTTACTTCTAGGCTGAACTATTGTAACTCTTTGTTATCAGGCTGCTCCAATAAGTCTCTGAGGACTTTGCAGCTAATTCAGAATGCTGCTGCATTGTTCTGACAGGAACCAAGATCAAATCTCATGAAGCACTAGCACACCACCAGAACACGGTGCCCTCTGGAGGCTCTATATTAATGTGTGTGTGTGTATTTGTGTATGTTTATGTACCGAGGCTGCCTGTCTTCTAGCCTGATCGATCAGCTCTCTGATGTCAGTCAGATTTCTGCTCAGTGTTTCTCCCAGCATGCTCAGTGGCTTTATCCGGTCCATGAGATGGTCTGTGCGATGCTCCACCTCCTCCAGCTTACGCTGCACCTCATTGGCTGAGCATACAGGAAAGTTTTAGCAGTCTGTAAATCTTTGGGCGGTTTGTCCTGATGAAAGTGTTGACGTACCCGCAGAGTGTGTCACCATCACCAGCTCGTTGGTCTCCCTTGCTGTGCTGTTGGTGTTTTCCACCACAGAAGAAGAATCCTGCAGCTTCTGTCTGAGGCTGTGCAGTCGCTGCAGTGCCCCCTGCACGCCGGAGTGTGTCACTGCCGCCTGAGAGTGAGTGTGCTGCAGTGACATGGACCAACCTGAAAACAGCAAAGGATGTGTTCATTCATTTGTCCATTCGTCCGTCCATTCGTTCATCTGTTCAATCATTTGTTCATTCGTCCCTCCATTTGTTCGTACTTCCATTCATTCATTCATTCATTCATACGTCACTCACCGTTGGAGAGATTTTGAAGCTCCTTGATTGGCTGATGGAGGAAAAGGCTGAAGTTATGGACACTCTCTCTGACCAATCCCAATCGACTGGTTACCATGGAGATGTTTAGCTGTAAGTCTGAGAGACAGGCCGATGGTTAGACAGACAGACAGACAGACAGACAGACAGACAGACAGACAGACAGACAGACCTTCAGCTGTCTCATTGATTCGTTGACTTTCTTCTAAAACTGCAGAGCTGATGTTCAGTTTAGCTCTGCCCTCCACTGACAGTGACTGCTCTGATTGGAGAGTCTGAAACACACAAACAGGGCACAGGTGAGGAGGATGATAGGTGAAGAAAACAACAAGTGGGAAAGATGACAGGTGAGACTCACCATATTTTAGATTTTTTTAGCCTTTCCAAGTTTTATTGACAGAGACAGCTGAAGAGTGACAGGAAATATGGGGAGAGAGATGGAGAATGACATGTGGGAAAGGGCCACAGGTCGGGACTCGAACCCGGGCTAGCCGCAGTGAACCTTTGCCCCTACGGGGCAGCTGCTCTACCAACTGAGCTAAGTGCCGCCCCTGAGGACTCACCATGTTGAGAGACAGTGTGGCGGTGGCATGGGCAATTGAGGCGGCCTGCTGGGCGGAGTCAATTCGTTCTGTGATGTCACTGTCAAGCTGAACAAATCGGCTGCTGTTCTGAGAAGCGTTACACACCGATGACAAGGAGCTGAGAGAGAAGAAGACAGTTAACACACACAAACTCTCACGCACATAGACATACATGCACACACACAGGCACACACCTATACAGAGAGTGGGTGTGGCTCTGCAGCATGTGGGCGTGGTTTTCTGCACGATAAACATTTTCCAGAGCGTCTGTCGTCTTCAGTCCAATGACCAAAGCATCCACCTGTTTCCTCAGAAGGGGGTGCCACTGGTCCAACTGCCCACTGAACACCTCCACCTGCTGAACACAGTTGAGATGATGTTAGTACATGTTAATGATCAGTGGTTGTCGATTGATTGTTGATTGGTTTGAAGGATGTCTCACTGTTGTGGTGTTTGTTAAGCCCTCTGTCAGGCTGAATGCGTCGTCCAGCAGCACCTGACTGTCCTCCATGACTCGGCCCTCAAACAAACACTCAGTGCTCAGGTTATGATAGACTGTCTGCAGGACACAACAGATACAATAAAGGTGTGTTTACCTGACCAGTTGTCTGTTTATACCTGGCTCAGGCGTGTGTGTGTTTACCTGGTAGCGGTGCAAAAGAGTGTGTATGGCATTCAGCAGAGTGTGTGTTTGTGCGTTTTGCTGTTCGGCATCATTCAGGTGTGTGTATGCACATTGCAGCATTTCCATGTCAACGCTGAGAGAGGCAGACAGGGGGCGGAGCTTGTTATCAGCTGCTGCCCTGCTGGACAGGAAGTGGTTCTGCAGGAAGTTGACGAGAGACTCTGCCAGACTGCAGAGAGTTAACAATGGTTAACGAGTGCTCAGACAAATTAATTATTTGTTAATTAAACAAATTAAATTAAACACCTCAGCTCCTGATTGGCTGCAACACTGGCGGCTGTCAGGTTGATGGCTCTCATGGTTTCCAGCATGGAGGCCATTTCATGCACCAGATATGTCTGATTGGCTGAACTGAGCTCATCCTCTTTGGTCTGATTCAAACGCTCCGCCTCTCTCTGAAGCACTAGACCAATCAGATTACAGAGTCACTTTCTTTGAAAATCCCTTCCTGAACACAATGTCACCTATAATACATTAATGATGTCAGCACAGACTAACTTTACCCTGGATGTTGTCTTGAAGCCTGCTGATGTTCTCCAGCAGCAGGGCTCCCTGTGAGATGGACACACCCACTTTGTCCAGGTTGTTAGACAGTCTTGCGACCTGGCCAATCAGGAGAAAGGAAAAATATGATCTCTCACAATCCCCTGTGGCCTTCCTGTAGTGTTTATATAACAGAGTGAACCCTGGGTACCTGCTGCATCAGAGCACTGAGGTCAGAGGTCACATGGTTCAGCTCGTCTTCCACGCTGGACAGGTGCAGAGCGGCCACGCCCACCTGTCAGAGGTGACACAGGTGAGTCACTCAAACAGGTGAAACAGGGCAGGGCAGTGTCACTCATTGGGTCATGTGGTGCGTTTACCTGTATGGCGCTGGTCTGGTTCTCCAGCAACACGAGCTGACGGTACGGTGCCACGGCAACAGCACTCATGTTGACAGACAGGAAGTGGGCATGTATTTTCTCCAGCTCGTCTAACAGAACGCCGCTGCACTTGTCATCACAAGCTGGAGGCCAAAACACACACATGATGTCTGATAACACACAACATACACACATGATGTCTGATGTTGTGCATGTCATGGTTACTCACACACACACTGTCCTCCCTGCAGAATGTGCTTCTTATCACAATGGTCACATGACCGACCTTTGACCCCGGCCTTACAATCACACTGTCCACTCAGCGGGTCACATAGCGGCTGCAGAGAGCCCCACGCACTGCAACTGCACCGTGAACACACCCCGCCGGGCACTGATGGGTTACCATAGTAACCAATAGAACACCTACACAATGACACACATACTGTGATGTTACTTCCTTTAACATGTGGTCAAACATGTGAGCTCAAGTTAGAATTTCAAAATAAAAGTCATATTACATCATCACCCTGTGATGTTATGACCCTTACCTCTCACAGTATCTCCCCTCGTACCCCGTCTGACAGGCGGTGCAGCGGAAATCACCATGCGCTCCCTCGGACACACACGTGGGGCTGAAACTACGCACGCACAGCTTACGTCAACAAGCTGAGAGAAGACAACAAGTAAAGTGTCATCAAATCGCAGCTCACCTGTTGTCCCGCCGGGGGCAGGCACACAGCGAGCAGTCGCCAATAGAGCCACTGACATTCCCATAATACCCTGTGGCACAAAGTTCACAGCTCCGCCCACTGGTGTGATGCTGACAGCCCTGTACGAAAAAATAGAATTATCACTATACCCTCCTCTATTGTCTGAGTTAGCATGTGTTAGCATATGTTAGTATGTTACCTGGCAGTCTCCAGTCTCTGCGTCGCAGCTCTCACTGTGGCCACTGCAGCGACATCGAACACATGGACGAATAAACAATGACTTCTTACTCTGAGATGACAACTCAGACAGAGGCTTACGGAAGAAACCTGGTGCACACTCCTGCACACAGACAGAAAGAGAGAGAGACAGGTCAGAGAGAGAGAGAGACAGATCAGAACAAGAGAGACAGGTCAGAACAAGAGAGACAGGTACATATGAACCACTGAATGGCGTTTTGAGGCTCATCTACTGTTAACTACTATGGTTTCTGTGGTTGCCATGGTATGCATGAATAAATTACCTGACAGGACAGTCCAGTGTATCCAGGTGGACAGATACAGGACTCAATCAGTCTGGCCACGCCCTCTCCAACCTCTGCCCTCTCATGTATCTCTGGCTCCACCGTCACCTCCACCGCTGTCTCCATGGTGATGTTGGAGATCCTGAACGAAACATACAGTCAGGAAATGACATCATTAAAACTGCTGATATCACTGCTGTCACAGCTCACTGTATGTGTGAGTGTGTGTGTGTGTGTACCTGCTCTGCTGCAGTCTCGTCCCGTATGACGCCTTGATGATAATGTACTCGATATTATTGAGGACGGACATGAAGTCAGAGCGACTCACCGACTTCTCCAACACTGAGTTAAAATACTTCCATGTGTGCTAAAACATCCAAAGACAAACAGTCAGACAGATTCATTTTGAGATAATTGTATGCTATACTGTGGCAGGTTTCCCATAATTCCCAGTGGCATACCTCTGTCATCCTGACGTCATGCTGTGTCCTAATGCCGTTTCTAGGGGCAACCATGTCAGTGTATATGACCAGCTTCCTAAGAGTCCCGCCCCTCATCAGGACCTGAGGCTCCTGATTGGACAACCCAGAGCCGTCCTCAGCATAAAAGGTGATGATGTAAGACAGCAGGGCACCGTATGACAGCAGCTAAATAGTAAATACACAGAAAGTACACAATATGTACACAGTAAGTAATTTTGAAACTTTATTAATGACACAACACGGTGAAATTATTCTCCGCATTTATCCAATCCAGTTGGCACCTGTCGGAACACACATGCGCATGCACAGGATCACACACATTGTGGCAGATGCCTAGTACACACAGACTGGAGCAGTGGGCGGCGATTTGATGCACTCGGGGAGCAAATGTCGGGGGGTATGATGCCTTGTTCAAGGGCACCTCGGCCATGGCAGGGGGGTGGAATGAGACCCCACAGGCTGTCAGTTCACATTTCCAATCTTCAAGCAGTGAGTGGGAATCAAACCTGCGGGTTATTGGACGACCCACTCTACCACTGAGCCACGGCTGCCCCAAAGACGACACAACACGTATGGAGCTATGGGATAGGCGTCCTGCTCGCAGCAGCACCATTAGCTTGGAGCCCCTCTGTTGCCGAGCTTGTGGCCCACCCTAAAGTACATAGTAGCTGAAGGGTCACTCCTGTAAGCCAACGTGAAAGGATGGTGTCAACAGTACCTGTGGGCCTTCAAAGTGGGGGGGCAGTCTCCAGTAGAGTGGGCCGATCAGCCTGCTGCTGTTGAACTGTCGGGTGTCGAGCAGCATGTCACCGCCCTGCTGGTAAACTCCAGATACTTCACCCTGCAGGTTAGACTGACTGACTAATGACAGCAGAGCAGGAGTGCGAGCCAAACTGATCTATGAAGGGAGAGATCAGGATGAGACCATCATACCATCAGGACATCAAACCATCAGAACCTCAGAAAATCAGAATGTCAAGATCATGAGAGGAAAGACATAAACACATCAGAGGAAGGGTTAGGACCCAGAAGACGTGTGACATCACAGGAAGCCCCATTATGTGTACTTGTACTCACAGATACTCTGTAGAGTCCTCCCAGCTCTTCACAGTCTTGGCTGAGTCCTGAACAGAAACACTGTGAGCAGCCATCGGGATTATCAGCTGACAAAGCGAACCAACCAGAGACGCACTCCTCACAATGCCGACCGGACACGCCCACCTGGGAATACACACACACACATATACACACACATATATATATATATATATATATATATATATATATATATACACACATACGCACACACACACACACACAGTACCTTGCACACACACTCTCCAGTGTGTAGACAGTCACACACTCCCAGCGTTGTGTTACAGAATGTTTCATCTGTTCCTGCCACGTCGCAGCCACACGCTGAGCATTCTGGGTAACCATAGTAACCAGGCGCACATTGGTCACATGACCTCCCAGAGAATCCCTCTCTGCAGCGACACTGCCCATTGGTCAGATCACACTGAGGGGCAGAGCTTCCTGCTGCACTGCAACTGCATGGCTAAAGAGACACCAGAAAGTTATGCTGCACACCTGTGTGTACCTGATTATATCTGTGGTTACCTGTGTGTACCTAAGTATTCTTGTGTATTTGTGTGTGTGTCCTTGCGTACCTTGCAGCCAGTTACGGGGTCATGACCCCAGTAACCTGTCTCACACCTGTGGCAGGTGTCTCCCTCTGTGTGGGCGGGGCAGATGCACTCTCCACTTTCAGGGTCACAGTTTCCTTTTGTGTGATCACAGGTACATGCTGGGAACAGATTACAACCAATCAGAGTCAAGACAGACAACCCAGTGGCATGTTGCCTTTGCTATTTCATTACCTATGCAGCCGTTAGCATGGAAACCATAGTAACCATGCTTACAACGGTCACACTTATGTCCAGCCACGCCCTCTGCACACTGGCACCTCCCCTTGGCATCACATGACTCAGAGAGCGATCCTAATTGGCTGCAACCACAAGCCTGACAGCCATGCCCACTCTGCAGCCCGAAAAACCCGGGCTGAAAAAAAAACAAAAAAATTAAATAAAACACAATTAAATTAATAAAAAGTCAAATTATGATTGAATAATCAGAAACATCGACAGACTTATGTGTGTGTGTGTCTCACCTGGCAACGGTCACAGGTGCGTCCCACCACGTTCTGTCTGCACAAACATTCACCTGTTGTGACATCACATACACTAGAGAGAGAGCCGCTGACATCACAGCCACACTCTGAGAGAGAGAGAGAGACAGACAGACAGACAGACACACACACACACACACACACACACACACACACACATACACAGTCATATGACAGCACTGAATGAGGTCAGAGGTCGAATCTAATCTGGATTTTAAAGGATCAACATTCCTGTGTGTGTATTAGTGTGTGTGTGTGTGTCTCACCCTGACAGTCCTTGGCATGCACAGCGTCTCCATAGTGACCAGGCTGACAGACCTCACAGTGCCTCCCAGCAGTGTTCCCGAGGCAGCGCAGACACTCCCCTGTCACAGTATCACAGTGGCCCGCCTCTCTGACATCCACATTACCGTTACACTCACAGCGGACACAGGCCCCGCCCACTATGTGTGGGTTACCATAGAAACCACTGGCACACCTGGAGACACGAACAGACAGCTGTCACATCAAGCTCATTGATTCTAATTGGTGAATCAGACAGTAATCATCCTTACCTCTCACAGTTACTTCCTGTGTATCCCTCCTGACACCTGTCACATGACACTTGGCCGGATGCCTCGAGCACACAGGTGGGACTGAAACTGAAACATACACACACACACACACACACACATATTTATACACGTACACACACACACACACACACACACTTTCATATACACACAGACACACACTACTGTTACCTGTTGGACAGCTCCGTCAGAGGACATGGACAAGTCCTACAGTCCTCGGCTGTTCCCTCTGTGGCATCACCATAGAAACCAGGAAGACACTGATCACAGTGAGGACCGGTAGTATTATGGGTACAACCCTGAGACATGCACAGACAGAGGTTTAGTCAGTGGTAGCCATGGTAACAGCTTACTTGTTGTCCCTGTTGTTGCATCATTGCACCTGCATTGACCCTGATTTTGACGTTGTACTTGATGTTGCACCTGTCGTTGTACCTGATGTTGACCCTGTTATTGCATGTGTCATTGTCCCCGTCGTTGCCCCTATCATTGTACTTGTTGTTGACTTTGCTGCTGTACCTGTCATTGACCCAGTCGTTGCACCGTTGTTGTACTTGATGTTGTGCCCGATGTTGTCCCTGTCATTGACCCTCTCGTTGACTCGTTGAGTCGCTGACTCTGTTGTTGTCCCTGTCCTTGTACCTGATTGTTAGTGTGGTTCTTTAACTTTTAAAACACACTCCGGAGTTATGGAGCACGAGGAGGTAGTTGACGCGTGTCATTTGAGAAAAAACTCCAGTTTTCTTTCTTGAGATTTATTGGACGTTTTCTTTGAGCAAAATAATCATAAAAAACTGCAATAATGCACAAAAATCAAAATCACACTCACGCTCACGATCACGATCAAAAACTATTATGCTCTCCACGCCTCCATCTTATCTAACCAAAAAGAACATGTTACGCAACATCATCATGCCCCAACAGGAAGTGCGTAATCACTATCAATCAGTAAGCATAATAGTATAGTAAACAATATCACAATATACAAAATGGCTCTAACACTGATGTTGTCCCTGTCGTTGGCCCGGTTGTTGTCTCTGTCATTGTCCCTGTCATTGCACCTCTCGTTGACTCTGTACCCGTTTTTTGAGATTGTCGAAACTCACCAAACAAACTCCATTAATGTCGCACTCCGTGGCATGGTCGTTACACTCACACTGCATACAGTTTCCTCCAAACAAAACTCCACCCACCCTGTAGAAGCCTGGGAGACACGCCTAAAACACGCAAACACACACAAATACACATGAATACACACAGGTTGATGCTATTCTCATAACAGTACTACAGTACCACAGTACTACCAGTACTACAGTAGCTTGATAAATTTCAATGAAGTGAACTGCTGACCTCACAGGAAGTTCCACTGTAACCCCACGGACATTCACATGTCTCCACGGCAACTGCCTGAACACCAGAAACTGAGCTAGAGTCAGCAAAGTCCAGAGAAACTGACCTGAGGCTGAAACACAGACAGTCAGACAGACAGGTGCAGGCAGACGGGTCAAGCTCAGTCGAGGTGAGCTCGCTGGTCCTGAAACGGTTTCATGTCATCAGGAATCTTTGAACTGGACTTTAGACTGAGCTCATATAAACAGGTGAGTTAATTTAGCTGTTTGGATCCACGCACACACCTGACCACAGCTCACCTTCAGGATCTGTACCTGGACCACTAATATCACTGGTGAACTGGGCCCTGAGGTACCTGAATATCTTCACTTGAGGATAGTGATTCACTATGACCAAAAGGGACACGTTCCTAAAGAATTTAATTCGATGTAATCTAATTCCTTTGTTCTCACCGAATTGGCCCATCAGCAGTGCCGTTTAGGTGGACTCGGACCCTCAGTGATATCACATCAGCGAGGACTGACAGCAGGTCATCACGGGTAACGTGAAGGCCCGTCTGAACATCCAGGAATCGCTGCCAGGCCATTGCCATGGAAACTGAACACTCAGCCAATGGAGAGAGGAAGAGGAGAAGAGGAGGTGAGAGACGAAGAGCCCGGCCATTTCCCTGGAGACGAGAGGGAGAGGAGCGGAGTCTGGGTGTTGTAGTCCTTAAGACTGATTGTAGTTTTTAAAACTAGAAACAGAATTTCAAACTACAAACTAATTATAAATTCTAATGTTTATTATTATAATGTTAGTTTATTATAATTATAACATTTTCACCTCAATGATGATGTCCGAGTGGGCAGGGAGAGAATGGTCCTCATTGTCCAATGGGATGTCGTAAACCACTGAGTAGTTCAGGAAACCTCCATAGGACAACAGCTAGGGACAGACAGGCAGACAGACAGGAAGACAGTCAGACAGACAGAGAGACAGGCACACAGACAGACAGGCAGATAGACAGACAGGAGATGGACTGATGACGATATATGGAATTGGTAGCCTACCTTGTTTCCAAGGAAACTGTCGGGCGCTGCCCATGTCAGGACTTGTTGGTGGGTGTGGCCAGAAGAGGTGTTGCCAGGGGTGGGCAGGTCGTTGCCACTGACAACAGAGGGGGCGTAGGTGGGCTGAGAGGGGTGGAGCCAAGCGTTTGCATGAAGTACCTGAAAACACATCTTAACAAGTTCATATACAGAAATAACATTGGACAGGTGCATGTTACCTAAGGACAGGTATGTGTTTCTGTGTGTTACCTGATCTGTGGACCAGGAGGAGCTCTCGCAGACGTCGGACACCCCAAAACAGAAACAGTCAGTGCAACCGAGCGGGTTATTCTCTTGTAGGTTGTAGAAACCTGGTTTACACAGATCACAGTGAGCTCCCATCACGTTCACCTGAGGAGAAGAGAACAGGTGAGACATCAGAAAATGGGTGACATGACAGAGAACAGGTGAGATGTCAGAGAATAGGTGAGAGTCAGAGAACAGGTGAGAGTCAGAGAACAGGTGAGATGTCAGAGAGAGGATTTCAGAACAACTGTGCATATACACTGCTGAGTCTGTGGTTTTGGTCAGGTGACCCTGGTTCAGTATGGTGTCACGCTATTTACCTTGCAGATGCAGCGACTGCAGGGGTCTGTGTTGATGCTGCCGGACAGGTGACACTCACATCGAACACAGTGAGGAAAATCTCTGTATCCAAATGCACAGCGATCACACTGTTGACCTGTAAAACCCTGTTTACACACACACTGACCTGCAGACACACCTGTACACAGGAAACAAACAGGTAACACAGGAAACATGCAGCAGTACTGACATCATGAAAATTAAAGCCATAAATTATATTAAACATATTAATGACACCATGAATACTAATCACCTGTCTTTGAGTCGTCTGTGCTGCAGACTGCGGACTCTGATCCTCTCAGGTCACAGTTACATTCAACACATGGAGAGTCTGAATATGGAGACACCTACAGACACAGACAAAGTACTTTTACTCTATTACTTCTACAGTACTCAGACTGAACAGGTCTGTAGTATTCTGTGCTGTATGTGTCAGTACCTCCACAGGTCTGTAGTATTCTGCGCAGTACATGTCAGTACCTCCGCAGGTCTGTAGTATTCTGTGCTGTATGTGTCAGTACCTCCACAGGTCTGTAGTATTCTGCGCAGTACATGTCAGTACCTCCACAGGTCTGTAGTATTCTGCGCAGTACATGTCAGTACCTCCGCAGGTCTGTAGTATTCTGCGCAGTACATGTCAGTACCTCCGCAGGTCTGTAGTATTCTATCCTGTATGTGTTAGTACCTCCGCAGGTCTGTAGTATTCTGTGCTGTATGTGTCAGTACCTCCACAGGTCTGTAGTATTCTATCCTGTATGTGTCAGTACCTCCACAGGTCTGTAGTATTCTATCCTGTATGTGTCAGTACCTCCACAGGTCTGTAGTATTCTGTGCTGTATGTGTCAGTACCTCCACAGGTCTGTAGTATTCTATCCTGTATGTGTCAGTACCTCCACAGGTCTGTAGTATTCTGCGCAGTACATGTCAGTACCTCCGCAGGTCTGTAGTATTCTGTGCTGTATGTGTCAGTACCTCCACAGGTCTGTAGTATTCTGCGCAGTACATGTCAGTACCTCCACAGGTCTGTAGTATTCTGCGCAGTACATGTCAGTACCTCCGCAGGTCTGTAGTATTCTGCGCAGTACATGTCAGTACCTCCGCAGGTCTGTAGTATTCTATCCTGTATGTGTTAGTACCTCCGCAGGTCTGTAGTATTCTGTGCTGTATGTGTCAGTACCTCCACAGGTCTGTAGTATTCTATCCTGTATGTGTCAGTACCTCCACAGGTCTGTAGTATTCTATCCTGTATGTGTCAGTACCTCCACAGGTCTGTAGTATTCTGTGCTGTATGTGTCAGTACCTCCGCAGGTCTGTAGTATTCTGCGCAGTACATGTCAGTACCTCCACAGGTCTGTAGTATTCTGCGCAGTACATGTCAGTACCTCCGCAGGTCTGTAGTATTCTGTGCTGTATGTGTCAGTACCGCCACAGGTCTGTAGTATTCTGCGCAGTACATCTCAGTACCTCCGCAGGTCTGTAGTATTCTGTGCTGTATGTGTCAGTACCTCCACAGGTCTGTAGTATTCTGCGCAGTACATGTCAGTACCTCCGCAGGTCTGTAGTATTCTATCCTGTATGTGTCAGTACCTCCGCAGGTCTGTAGTATTCTATCCTGTATGTGTCAGTACCTCCGCAGGTCTGTAGTATTCTGTGCTGTATGTGTCAGTACCTCCACAGGTCTGTAGTATTCTGCGCAGTACATGTCAGTACCTCCACAGGTCTGTAGTATTCTGCGCAGTACATGTCAGTACCTCCGCAGGTCTGTAGTATTCTGCACAGTACATGTCAGTACCTCCGCAGGTCTGTAGTATTCTGCGCAGTACATGTCAGTACCTCCGCAGGTCTGTAGTATTCTATCCTGTATGTGTTAGTACCTCCGCAGGTCTGTAGTATTCTGTGCTGTATGTGTCAGTACCTCCACAGGTCTGTAGTATTCTATCCTGTATGTGTCAGTACCTCCACAGGTCTGTAGTATTCTATCCTGTATGTGTCAGTACCTCCACAGGTCTGTAGTATTCTGTGCTGTATGTGTCAGTACCTCCGCAGGTCTGTAGTATTCTGCGCAGTACATGTCAGTACCTCCACAGGTCTGTAGTATTCTGCGCAGTACATGTCAGTACCTCCGCAGGTCTGTAGTATTCTGTGCTGTATGTGTCAGTACCTCCACAGGTCTGTAGTATTCTGCGCAGTACATCTCAGTACCTCCGCAGGTCTGTAGTATTCTGTGCTGTATGTGTCAGTACCTCCACAGGTCTGTAGTATTCTGCGCAGTACATGTCAGTACCTCCGCAGGTCTGTAGTATTCTATCCTGTATGTGTCAGTACCTCCGCAGGTCTGTAGTATTCTATCCTGTATGTGTCAGTACCTCCACAGGTCTGTAGTATTCTGTGCTGTATGTGTCAGTACCTCCGCAGGTCTGTAGTATTCTGTGCTGTATGTGTCAGTACCTCCGCAGGTCTGTAGTATTCTATCCTGTATGTGTCAGTACCTCCACAGGTCTGTAGTATTCTGTGCTGTATGTGTCAGTACCTCCACAGGTCTGTAGTATTCTGTGCTGTATGTGTCAGTACCTCCGCAGGTCTGTAGTATTCTGCGCAGTACATGTCTGTAGTATTCTATGCTGTATGTGTCAGTACCTCCGCAGGTCTGTAGTATTCTGTGCTGTATGTGTCTGTACCTCCACAGGTCTGTAGTATTCTGCGCAGTACATGTCTGTAGTATTCTATGCTGTATGTGTCTGTACCTCCACAGGTCTGTAGTATTCTGCGCAGTACATGTCTGGAGTATTCTATGCTGTATGTGTCAGTACCTCTGCAGGTCTGTAGTATTCTGCGCAGTACATGTCTGGAGTATTCTATGCTGTATGTGTCAGTACCTCTGCAGGTCTGTAGTATCCGGGTCTGCAGGTCTCACAGTTGATGCCAGCAGTGTTCTGTTGACAGTTGATACAGACTCCGCCCCCCTGACGAATGCCGCGAGTGTTCAAACTCAAAAAGAGTTCAGAGACTGTTTGATTGTAGAAACAGTCACCAGCTTTGTTGTGACAGTTACACTCTGAGAGACAGACATGTGAGAGTCAGATAGGTGAGAGTCAGACCAGTGAGAGACAGACAGGTGAGAGTCAGACAGGTGAGAGGCAGACAGGTCAGAGTCCACCCTGATCATTACTTTCACAGGTGTTGCCCTCAGAGATGGTTCCTGGTTGCCATCGCTGCTGGTGGTAACCGGGGCAGCACTCGTTACAGCTCTCTCCACAGGTGTTGTGTTCACACACACACTGCAGCTTCTTTTCTCACACACACAAACACAGACACAGACACAGACACACACACACATACAGATTAATGGAAACATTTTGTACAGGTGTAAGATGTACAGGTGTAAAGGTGTACAGAGTAAGATGCACATGTGTACAGGTGTGCAGGTGTAAAGTTGTACAGGTGTATGTTGTTACCTTGGTAACAGGGTCCAGTGGGCAGCTCTGGGCGTGGCCGTAGCAGATGCACATCCCGCCCACAGAGATGTCTTTGATGGAGTAATAATACTGTGAAACATTCAAAGGGTTACACCTGAACATGTGGCCACACAAACACCATCACCTGTCTTTCTGACCAACTGTCTCACCCTCCGGGTCACAATGGGGTCAATGTCTCGAGGGTCGTGGGCACTCAGCGTCATCAGGTCGGCGTTCAGCGTCCTGATTCGCTGCAGCCTCAGTCTGATGTAACGAGCCGATGTGAAGTTTAAGAGGTCTGAGGTCAAATCATCGGCTCCGGGGCGGCCATTAATGAGAGATGTGTGGATCTGAGAGAGACAGGTTGAGAGAGAAAGTCAGAGAGAGGAATGAGTGTGTGAGTGAGTGAGAGAGAGAAAGAGAGAGACAGGCCTCAAGGAGTCATCAGAGGATCTGATGCTGACGGCTGATTGGCAGATGTTTGGACCTGGTGGATGCTTTCAACGGTCATGGAGGACAGGAGAGTCTGTGAGCACCTTCACCTGAATGCCATACGTCACATTTTCGCACCTGCTTGGCTGCCATTGCCCGACCTCCACCATGAAGAGAGCTAGGCGTGTTGGCTCTGGGATGGGTGGGTGTCAATCGGGCACAGACTGGGCATTAGGGGGGGTGTGGCGAATGAGGTGGGGTCATTTATCACAGATCAGCTGATTTCTTGTTGTTTGATGATCAAGTCTCATCGGACGAACCATCCGACCACAACACAGACAGATGCACAGACACACACACAGACAGCCTGTCTTACCTCTCCATGTTCCAGAGGGTTCAGTCTGGAGTAGTAGGACGTACAGATGACCTCTGTGTCTCCCTTGTAGGTCGGTGGTCCGAGTCGCGGCGTCACGTTGTAACGAGACAAACACTCGCTGTCACTGATGGCATAAAACTGCCAGGGGTCAAAGGTCACACCATCCAGAGAGCGCTCCAAGATCCAGTTACCTGACAGACAGATCAGACAGACAGGTCAGACAGACAAGTTAGACAGACTGACAGACATCAAATCTAATTTAAAACGGCTGGGTAAGGATAAATGTAGATACAAGTTATTCACGCCGGCAGTAATGACACCCGGTTATGCCAATCAGAAGTCACTAAAATTAACATGTCATCGGTGTGTGAATACGCCAAAACAATGTCGGACTCTGTAGTTTTCTCTGGACCCCTGCCTAATGTGACCAGTGATGACATGTTTAGCCGCATGTCGTCATTTCACCGCTGGCTGTTGAGGTGGTGTCCAGCAAACAATGTGGGCTTCATAGATAACTGAACACCTTTCTGGGGAAAACCTGGTCTGATTAGGAGAGACGGCATCCATCCCACTTTGGATGGAGCAGCTCTCATATCTAGAAATATGGACCAATTCATTAGACGACCGAAACTGTGACAACCCAGAGTTGAGACCAGGAAGCAGAGCTGCAGTCTTACACGCTTCTCTGCGCCTCCATTAGAGCAGCTGCCCACCCAGTACTTTAGTATAGAGACTGTGTCTGTCCCCCGTCCACCTACATTGTTTAAAGATAAAAGAAACAGAGGAGGAGTTCATCATAAAAACTTAATAAAAATTAAATCAACATCTCCACCAGCCCAAAACAAGAGCATTAAATGTGGACTCTTGAATATCAGGTCCTTGTCTTCTAAAGCTCTTTTAGTCAATGAATTAATATCTGATTATGATATTGATTTATTTTGTCTCACTGAAACCTGGCTGCAGGAGGGTGAATATGTTAGCTTAAATGAATCCACTCCTCCCAGTCATTGTAACACTCATATTCCTCGAAGTAATGGTCGAGGTGGCGGAGTTGGAGCCATATTTGACTCAAGTCTATTAATAAATCCTAAACCTAAACTAAATTAGAATTCATTTGAAAGTCTTGTTCTTAGCCTCACTCACCCAACATGGAAAACATTACAGCCAATCCTATTTGTTACAGTATATCGCGCTCCTGGCCCTTACTCTGAATTTTTATCTGAATTTGCATCAGGCCTGATCCTTAAAACAGATAAAGTAATCATTGTAGGTGACTTTAATATTCATGTGGACAACCACAATGATAGCCTTAGTACTGCATTTATCTCTTTATTAGATTCAGTTGGCTTCTGTCAGAGTGTAAATAAACCGACTCATCGTCTGAACCACACTCTTGATCTCGTTCTCTCATATGGCATTGAACTTGATCATCTTATAGTCTATCCACAGAATCCTCTTCTGTCTGACCATGTTTTAATAACCTTCGAGTTCATATTACTGGACTATAAGCCTTTTTGTAGATACTCTTACAGCAGATGTTTATCTGACAGTGCTGTTGCCAAATTCAAAGAAGTGATTCCTTCAGTATTGAATTCAATGCCATGTCTCAATGTAGCAGAGGACTTGTCTGCTTCCTTTAGCCCCTCACAAATAGATAATCTTGTTGAGAGCACTACAGGCTCATTACAGACAGCACTTGACTCTATTGCACCACTGAAAAAGAAGATAATTAAACAGAGGAGGTTAGCACCATGGTATAACCAGCAGACTGGAAGAGTCTCGTTTAGTCCGGCAAGATAATCTTAAAACCTACAGGAAGGCTCTCCGTAATGCCAGAACAGCTTATTACTCTTCTTTAAAAGAGAAAAATAAGAACAACCCCAGGTTTCAGCACTGTAGCCAGGCTAACAGAGAGCCACAGCTCTATTGAGCCATCTATTCCTTTAGGTATAAGTAGCAATGACTTTATGAGCATCTTTAATTATAAAATTATAACAATTAGAGGCAAAATTCATCACCTCTTGCCGTCAACAGGCACTGATCTGCATTCTGATACAGCAAGTTTGGAATCAGCTGCAAAACCTGATACATATTTAGACTGTTTTTCCTCCACCGACCTTCATCAAATAACTTAAATGATTTCTTCATTCAACCTATCTCTTAGACCCCATCCCAACCAGGCTTCTCAAGGATATTTTACCTCTAGTTAGTTGCTACCGTAATAATTTTAATAATAATAATACAATATATCTCTGTTGATTTGTTCTGTACACGTGACATCTATTGCACGTCTGTCTGTCCTGGGAGAGGGATCCCTCCTCTGTGGCTCTTGCTGAGGTTTCTTCACTGTTTTACCTGTTAAAGGGTTTTTGTGGGCAACTTTTGTTTTTTGTGGGCAAATGCAAAATGCGTTTTGTGAATTTCAGCTGTACAAATAAAGTTTGATTTGATATGAGACAGACAAATAGGTAGGTCTCACCTGGACGAGGAGAATTGGCTGCTTTGATGATGATGTAGGCAACCTGAAAAATCTGAAAAGACAGAAGTTCTCAGACATGTGCACCTGTATTGTGGTCACGTTCTTATTCAAGCGCACTGAGGTTCAAACCAAACAGCCTCCGCTGATTCAGTCAAAATGTGTCATGAGTCTGAACAGGTGTGTAAGTGTGTGTGTTACCTGTTTGAGGTCCAGTGTGATGGTGATCCAATGAAACTGTCGTCCGTTCTTGATACTTGGACTTTGCCACCACTGATTCGTCCCATCGATGGCATTTGTGATCGGATGACGTTCTGAATAACACAAAGCTACTGTTAGTACTGTGAGTACTACTCCTACAACTACTTACTGTTGTGAAGTACTGCAAGTACTGTCATGCAGTACTCTGTACACTGATAAATGGTACAACAGACAGGAAGTCAGACATTGTAATGAGATCGAAAATGACTGTGGTTCTGGTTCTGTACCTTTGGACAGGACGGAGTTGGCGTCACATTTTGGGCAGTGTGGGTTCTTGATCCGTCGTCCTGGAACATGTTCAACCAGTTTACAGTAAACTTCAGGTTCTGGGTCTCCACAGGTTGCATTACTGCTGATCACAGCATTACTCGCCAAATTCAAGATGGCCGGGAACAGACCTGAAACACACCATTAACTGTTAGCATCCTGAAACACAAAGCTATCTGTTAGCACCCTGAGGCACACAGCTAACACAATGCTAACTAACCAGAGACTGTGAATACATGACTGAACTGTGTATTCTTTGTTCTCTAACCTAACAGTCAGCTGTGCCTCAGACAGTTCAGATGTTTCTGCAGGTAAACGCTCACTTGAATCAGCGTCTAAAACCACATGTTGACAGTTCACTTCCTGAGGCTGTGTCATGTGACACTGTGTGATCATGTGATAACAAGATGTTTACTACTGAAAACACATTAAACATTAAATCTGCTTCAATCTGAGTTTATCTTTATTCTTTAGACTAAACTCAACATTAGACCTGCTTCAAACAGAGTTTATCTTTATTCTTTAGACTAAACTCAACGTTAAACCTGTTTCAACCTTAGTTCATCTTTATTCTTTAGACTAAACTCAACATTAAACCTGTTTCAACCTTAGTTCATCTTTATTCTTTAGACTAAACTCAACATTAAACCTGTTTCAACCTTAGTTCATCTTTATTCTTTAGACTAAACTCAACGTTAAACCTGTTTCAACCTTAGTTCATCTTTATTCTTTAGACTAAACTCAACATTAAATCTGTTTCAACCTTAGTTCATCTTTATTCTTTAGACTAAACTCAACATTAAACCTGTTTCAACCTTAGTTCATCTTTATTCTTTAGACTAAACTCAACATTAAATCTGTTTCAACCTTAGTTCATCTTTATTCTTTAGACTAAACTCAACATTAAACCTGTTTCAACCTTAGTTCATCTTTATTCTTTAGACTAAACTCAACATTAAACCTGTTTCAACCTTAGTTCATCTTTATTCTTTAGACTAAACTCAACATTAGACCTGCTTCAAACAGAGTTCATCTTTATTCTTTAGATTAAATTCAACATTAAATCTGCTTCAAACCAAAATTTGAATTTAAATAAACTCTCTTTCTCACTCACTCACTCACACACACACACACAGATGTTAATTACTATTGTGTGTGATCAGCTGTTGAGGTGTGATTACATCAACTGGGTGGTCGCTATCTGTCTGTCTGTCTGTCTGTCTGTCTGTCTGTCTAATGTAGTGTTGTGTGTGTGTGTGTGTGTGTGTGTGTATGTGTGGTGGAATGTGTTAATCAGTGTATTCATGTTCAGATTGGCCTCTGACCCCTCCCCCATCAACACATGCAGATGTGTGTGTGTTTGAATGGGGGGGGGGGGGGGGGGGGCAGGAAGCATGCAGAGTGTGATTGTTAACAGTAATTATCACACACACACACACACACACACACACACACACAGAGTACTTAAAGTAACTAATGTTTAGAGAACTGCTTTAATGTTTCCCTCAAGATTGTACTGCAGTAAAGTAGAGTGTACTGCAGTAAACACAATCTGTACTGCAGTAAACACAATCTGTACTGCAGATGATATCAGAAAGTCTAAATTTAAAATATTTTTTTTAATTGAGTGGGTAGAGCCTTCATCATCATACAAACATATAGATGTTTGTATAGTGATTCATCCATATTCCTCAGACTGAAGTGAAAAACTCAGATTTTCTTAAAACATGAAGTTTGTTTTTACATATCAATTCATGAAAATCAAACAATCAACAGTCATTGTGTTCTTTGATTCAGTCCGAGGGATCTGGATTGTCAGGTCTGACAAGAACTCAACAGAATTCAGCAGAACTGCAGAAAGTAGTTTGTAAAATGTTTCTCACCTCTCTGCTGGGCTGCAGCTCCTTCCATCAGCATCAACAACAGCAGAAACTTCATCTCTGAATAGGACCTAAACTCTGACTAACTGGACCTAAACTGGGACTAACGGGAGGTAAAGTGGCTCAAAGCAGTGGTCTGTGTTGCACAGAGGAATGTGTTGCAGCCTCTTGTTGGCATGCCACAGTGACTCTATTTCATTCATTCAGCTCAATAAGAGGGGGGTGTGGGTGGAGGTGGGGGTGGGGATGGACTGTACCATCTGATGTGGTGATGGGGGAAGCTCTCCTCTTTAAAGGCTCATTCTGCTGTGCTGATTGTTAAACTTTGTTTTCTGGTGAACACACAGACAGATACTCCATCAACATTAAAACACATGAAGAACAAAGAAGTCCTTTCAGTTCTGATCCAGAATCAAAGACAAACAAATCAGAACCAACAGAACCACACTGCTGCATGGATCCACTGTTTATCACCAAAGAATTTCATTCACTCACTGATGTTTCATCAGTGAGTGAATCAGCAACACGCTGATGGTGATGAAGTCATGTGATAGTGAAAGTCTGCTCCTTTAACTGTCTGTCTGCTCCTTTAACTGTCTGTCTGCTCCTTTAACTGTCTGTCTGCTCCTTTAACTGTCTGTCTGCTCCTTTAACTGTCTGCCTGCTCCTTTAACTGTCTATCTGCTCCTTTAACTGTCTGCCTGCTCCTTTAACTGTCTATCTGCTCCTTTAACTGTCTGCCTGCTCCTTTAACTGTCTATCTGCTCCTTTAACTGTCTGCCTGCTCCTTTAACTGTCTATCTGCTCCTTTAACTGTCTGCCTGCTCCTTTAACTGTCTGCCTGCTCCTTTAACTGTCTATCTGCTCCTTTAACTGTCTGCCTGCTCCTTTAACTGTCTGTCTGCTCCTTTAACTGTCTATCTGCTCCTTTAACTGTCTGCCTGCTCCTTTAACTGTCTGCCTGCTCCTTTAACTGTCTGTCTGCTCCCATTCAGCTCAAATCATTGTTTCTGTGTGTGTGTGTGTATCTGTGTGTGTGTGTGTATGTCTGTGTGTGTGTATTTCTGTGTGTATCTGTGTTCTATTGTTCAGTTTCACTGTTGATTTTATTTTGAAATACAAAACTAAATTAAAGCCTCAAGCGGCCCTAAACAGGCCCTTGTGCATGTGCACACATTGGGCAAGTTTTAAGTCAATCAGAGGAAGTCCCTGGGAGGAGTTTGTTACAACAGAACATAAGAAGAAACCACTTTTTCTCATAGGGTCAAATTTGACAAAATAGCCACACCCACACCGTTTCATCAAAATTCACGATTTTGATAACTTTTCATAGTCAAGGCCTTAAGAACACACACACCAAGTTTCAATTAGATGAGATGAAATCCGTAGGAGGTGTGTAATTGTAAAGTATAATTGTAAAGTGTAAGCCTTAAGGGTGAAGTGTGAGTCTAAGGTGTAAGTTAAGTGTACATTGCAAGCATAAAGTGTATGTGTAAAGTTCAGGTGTAAGTGTAAAGTGTAAATATAAAGGGTGTAAGTTAAGTTCAAAATTTTGTAAGCATGAAATGTAAAGTGTATGTGTTGCATGTGTGAAGTAAGATTTTATTGTGTCTTTTTAGCTCCCAATGTGTTTTTAATTTACAATATTTCTAAATATTTTAGTGTTTAGTTTTCATTTGTGTTTTTATTACATGTATTGCACGCTGGGAGTGTATTGTGCTCTTATTCTGAAAAGCCCATACAGATGTGACGCCCCATGGTGTAATTGCCTGCACCTGTGGAGCATAAAATTGGTGGACTTTAAATAAGCTTCCAGAGGAAGCAAGAGGAGGAAACAGATCGAGCAGAAAGGGCAGGAAGTCGAGGCAGGAACAGACGGGACCAATCGCAGTAACCAAGCTGGAACTGTGATTGGACGGAGAAGCCAGAGACTGATTGTTGGAAGGCCCCATGAAGAAGCGGGCAGTGTGACCAGCTGTATGTACGTGTGTTTAAAAGTGCAGTGACTGGCATCTTGCTCTCCTGAGGTGCAGTGCAGTGGCATCATGAGGCTGCATGACTGAGCACCGATAGTATCAACGCTTTCTACAGCAGGTGTGTGCTGCGGCCAATCCAGACTGTTTTATTGGACTTCCTTGCCCCTCAGTTTTATACTTTCCGTCATTTTAACAGCCTTTTACCAGCCCCCGTCTTACCACACGTTACCGTCTTTCACACGTTTTTAAACCTGATTTTATTCTGTGAATAAACATCAATGTTTCTGCTCAAGGATCTGTGGTTTTCTTGGTTTTAGCAACTGCTCTCTCACCTGATTTTAAACCATAGTCATTTTTAATACACTTTTTATGCAAATAACAAACCTACACCGTAAGTGTAAAGTGTCCACTTTAGGCTCCTGTAGTGATGAAGGCGATGACGTGCAGGGAATCAAACGTGGTTTAAAACACGGCAGGTCTGCTCATGAAACTGAACAGAACGTTTATTTACAACACAAACCAACAGCGTCAAAATCGACTGAAAAACAGCTGCTGTGAATACAAACAGGCATTAAGCCAGAGGAGGGAGGTCATACAGACGGTGGCCATGTTTAACATGTTTGTCACATGATCGCTGAGGTCATCAGTCCATGTAAAACAAACAAAAAACCCCACTTTGACAGAGTCTGAAAACAACCAGTCAACATAGTATTTAATTACACTGATGAGGATCAGCTGATGGTGTCCAGGTATTTAAGATCAGCTGATGGTGTCCAGGTATTTAAGATCAGCTGATGGTGTCCAGGTATTTAAGATCAGCTGATGGTGTCCAGGTATTTAAGATCAGCTGATGGTGTCCAGATGTTGCTCCTCAGCAGCCATAGCAGCGGCCTGCAGCGTCTCAGTGTCACTCTGCAGTGGATTCAGCTGTTTCCTCTCACTGTGCATGTTGTTCTCATGACGCTTCAGATCTGATGCCTGAAAGTACAGAGACCCCCAACTTACTCACTAGTAGTAGTATTATTATTATTATTATTATTATTATTAGGTAATAAGTAGTAGAATTGTCATGATACCAAAATGAGTATCATGGTTCTGCGTATTATTGTGATACTGCAGCCTTTTAAAATTATTTTTATGAACTGCAATGTATTTGTACATGTTAAAAATACTTATTAATTACTTATATCGTTGATTGGTGCATGATAAACATAATACTGGTGAAGTAAGAATTAGACTGAAACAAATATGTGAGCGCCACTGACAACGGCAACATGGCAGACTTGCCATTCTGGCCCGGTGCTTATGCCACAGTGAGTCATGTTTGTGACTGTAAGCCGTGCACACGTCTGGGCGAGACAGAACTTTAGTGTTTGTTTTGAAGCGAATTTCTATGGAAGTTGCGCTATCTTCATGGAGTTTGTTTTTGCCAGCAGAAACACACGAACAGCCAATCAGCTATCAGACGGGCAGACATCATATCCCCAGATGTTGAGTCGACCTGTAACAGCCAACCATTCAGCAGCTGTGTAGTTCGGTTGCAGTAGTTGCCATGTTGGTTTGTTTACAAGGGAGTAGCATGCAGTGGGCTGGTAGGAGAGCAGAGGCGGCTGCTATGTAATGGAAACTGGCACCGGTAGTATCGTAATCCACGGTAGTACCATCGTGTAGAATTTCTATTGTAGTAGGAATGGTTATGATTTGGCACCGCGGGGTACCGTGAGAATCGTGCAACTCTAATAAGTAGTAGGTAGTAAATGGTAGTAGTAAGTAGAAGGTAGTAGGTAATTAGTAGTACTAGTAGTAGTAGTTAGTGGTATTAAGAAGAAGGTAGTAGCAGCAGTGGTAGGTAGTCGTAGGTAGAAGTAGTAGTAGTACTAGTAGGTAGTAGTTAGTAGCAGCCGTACCTTGGCGAATGCCTTGGTGCAGGACGGACAGACGAACGGTTTCTCTCCTCTGTGTCTCCTCTCATGATCCTTCAGGTGAGACTTGTGTTTAAATGCCTGTAGACAGGTGGGAGACAGACAGGTAAGAGGCAAGCAGGTGAGAGGCAGACAGGTGAGAGGCAGGTGTGCTCACCTTGTCACACATCTGGCAGGCAAATGGCCTCTCGTTGCTGTGAACTCGTTCGTGTTTTTTCAGGTCCGGAGCTCGGATGAACGATTTCCCACAAACGTCACACCTGTACGGTTTGAAGCCTGTGTGGATCTTCAGGTGTTCTACAACAAAGGGAGAGGGTGGTGCTTCACCTGAGACATCTCCTGCTTCACACTGTCGGTCATGTGACAACATCAGAGCTCAGGTGTGTCCTTACCTTTCAGGTGAGCATGGGTGGTGAAAGCTTTGGTGCAGATCTCACAGGCGAACGGACGCTCTGCTGAGTGAAGCTTCTCGTGTTTCCTGAAGACAAAAAGACCAGGTGAGTTCACCAGGTGTGTGAGCTCACCAGGTGTGTGAGTTCACCAGGTGTGTTCTATGTACCTGAGTCTACTTTCATCCAGGAAGGTCTTCCCACACACCTGGCAGGCGAGCTGCTCTCGGTGTCCGTACAGCAGGTATTCAAACTTCATGTCTGTCGTCGCTGTCGTCCACCCGGGCGGCTGCTCGTCCTTTACCTCCCCCATACTGTCTGCAAATGTCAGTGTCTGGGTGGAGTGGTGCTCTGCCCCCAGCTCTTTAGGCTCCGCCTCCATTTCTGTCACCACATCCTGGTCGTAGCAGGTCACCTGGAGAATCACAGGTGTGATCACATGGGCTGTTTATCTGGATTTAGGCAGATGTGTGAAGACTTGTTACAGTAATCACTGTGAGGACATTTCTTTTCTGTGAAGACATCTCTTTGAAGATGTCTCTTTACTGTGTGGAAATCTGTGAGAACGTCTCTTTACTGTGTAGACATCTCTGTGAGGACGTCTTTTTACTGTGAGGACGTCTCTTTACTGTGAAGATTTCTCTGTGAGGACGTCTTTTTACTGTGAGGACGTCTCTTTACTGTGAAGATTTCTCTGTGAGGACGTCTTTTTACTGTGAGGACGTCTCTTTACTGTGAAGATTTCTCTGTGAGGACGTCTTTTTACTGTGAGGATGTCTTTTTACTGTGAGGACGTCTCTTTACTGTGAAGATTTCTCTGTGAGGACGTCTTTTTACTGTGAGGACGTCTTTTTACTGTGAGGACGTCTTTTTACTGTGAGGACGTCTCTTTACTGTGTAGACATCTCTGTGATGACGTCTTTTTACTGTGAGGATGTCTCTTCACTGTGAAGATTTCTCTGTGAGGACGTCTTTTTACTGTGAGGACGTCTTTTTACTGTGAGGACGTCTCTTCACTGTGAAGATTTCTCTGTGAGGACGTCTTTTTACTGTGAGGACGTCTCTTCACTGTGAGGACGTCTCTTTACTGTGAAGATTTCTCTGTGAGGACGTCTTTTTACTGTGAGGATGTCTTTTTACTGTGAGGACGTCTCTTTACTGTGAAGATTTCTCTGTGAGGACGTCTTTTTACTGTGAGGACGTCTCTTTACTGTGAAGATTTCTCTGTGAGGACGTCTTTTTACTGTGAGGACGTCTTTTTACTGTGAGGACGTCTCTTTACTGTGAAGATTTCTCTGTGAGGACGTCTTTTTACTGTGAGGACGTCTCTTTACTGTGTAGACATCTCTGTGAGGACGTCTTTTTACTGTGAGGATGTCTCTTCACTGTGAAGATTTCTCTGTGAGGACGTCTTTTTACTGTGAGGACGTCTCTTTACTGTGAAGACTTCTCTGTGAGGACGTCTTTTTACTGTGAGGACGTCTTTTTACTGTAAGGACGTCTCTTCACTGTGAAGATTTCTCTGTGAGGACGTCTTTTTACTGTGAGGACATCTTTTTACTGTGAGGACGTCTCTTCACTGTGAAGATTTCTCTGTGAGGACGTCTTTTTACTGTGAGGACGTCTTTTTACTGTGAGGACGTCTCTTCACTGTGAAGATTTCTCTGTGAGGACGTCTTTTTACTGTGAGGACGTCTCTTCACTGTGAAGATTTCTCTGTGAGGACGTCTTTTTACTGTGAGGACGTCTCTTCACTGTGAAGATTTCTCTGTGAGGACGTCTCTTTACTGTGAAGATTTCTCTGTGAGGACGTCTTTTTACTGTGAGGACGTCTTTTTACTGTGAAAATTTCTCTGTGAGGACGTCTTTTTACTGTGAGGACGTCTTTTTACTGTGAAAATTTCTCTGTGAGGACGTCTTTTTACTGTGAGGACGTCTTTTTACTGTGAGGACGTCTCTTTACTGTGAGGATTTCTCTGTGAGGACGTCTTTTTACTGTGAGGACGTCTCTTTACTGTGTAGACATCTCTGTGAGGACGTCTTTTTACTGTGAGGATGTCTCTTCACTGTGAAGATTTCTCTGTGAGGACGTCTTTTTACTGTGAGGACGTCTCTTTACTGTGAAGATTTCTCTGTGAGGACGTCTTTTTACTGTGAGGACGTCTTTTTACTGTGAGGACGTCTCTTCACTGTGAAGATTTCTCTGTGAGGACGTCTTTTTACTGTGAGGACGTCTCTTTACTGTGAGGACGTCTCTTTACTGTGAAGATTTCTCTGTGAGGACGTCTTTTTACTGAGGACGTCTCTTTACTGTGAGGACGTCTCTTTACTGTGTAGACATCTCTGTGAGGACGTCTTTTTACTGTGAGGACGTCTCTTCACTGTGAAGATTTCTCTGTGAGGACGTCTTTTTACTGTGAGGATGTCTTTTTACTGTGAGGACGTCTCTTCACTGTGAAGATTTCTCTGTGAGGATGTCTTTTTACTGTGAGGACGTCTTTTTACTGTGAGGATGTCTTTTTACTGTGAGGATGTCTTTTTACTGTGAGGACGTCTCTTTACTGTGAAGATTTCTCTGTGAGGACGTCTTTTTACTGAGGATGTCTCTTTACTGTGAGGACGTCTCTGTGAATGTGTTTGTACCTTGTGTACGTCCTCATTGGTCAGCTCTTTCAGGATGGCTTCCTGCACACGCAGCGCTGCACTGGGAGACTTATCTAGCTCCTGATTGGCCGATGCCTCAACAAGGTCGTCCGTGGTGGGCGTGTCATCGTGCTCTCCGAGTACCTGCACACACACACACACACACACACACAGTGTTAATTAGAGGTGTGATTATTGTTAATCAGATCATTATTGATCAGTCTGATCATACCTCAGCGTCAGCAGCCAGCTGAGCCTCCGGCGGCAGCGCCATCTTTACAATGTCATAGGGAAATTTGTCTTTGTCCTCTGATGACACATCTCGTTTCTGAGAACACATGAACACATCATCATGAGGGAGGAGCTTCACCTGACTAAATGAACCAGGTAAATGACACACACACACGTCCTCAGGTGCCACCTTCTGTATTTACAACTCGAGTTTGCAGACAAAGCAGCATTCATTACTGTTACCTGTTACTTGACTGTTACCTATATGTGTGTTACCTGTGTGTGTGTGTGTGTGTGTGTGTGTGTTACCTGAGAGCAGAGTTTGTCGAGGAAGCGGATGCCGAGGATCTGGCCTGATGACATCATGAGGTTAACGTCTCTCTTCTTGACGGAGATCTTTGCCGTGTACATGTAGTTCAACACCTCCTCAAAGATGTCTGAGCGGATGAAGTCGATCTCAATCACGGAGGAGTTGTCTACCTGTGGAGATGATACAGTTGAGTGGCACGACACAGGTGTTCAAACATTCAGGAATCTTTAGGTATTTGGACGGTACCACGTTTTTTAAGTATTTACAGAGTACATGTGTGTATTTGGACAGTACCACATATCTTTTAAGTATTTACAGAGTACGTGTGTTTTTGGGCAATACCTCGTGTTTTTTGAAGAGTTTTTTGAAGTAGTTGGAGCAGGCAGCGAGCACACAGCGGTGAGCGCGGAACTTGACATCTTCGACCACCACGGCGATGTCGCAGTGCTCACCCTCTAGGCGCTGCTCATTCAGCAGCTTCAGGAAGATGCTCTTATGTTCGTCATCCACATACTTTACCGTTTCCGTCATCTGAACAGAGAAACACCTGTTATTACCTGACCCTCATCAGAGAGCAGGTCTGAATCAAACCAGCAACTTCACGGACTCCGTACCAGGAACACAGATTCGGTAAGGTCTGGATCCAGACTTCCCATAATGCTTTGCACAACCTGTTTTAGTATCTGTTAGCAACTAGCTGAATTAACGGTTAGCTGAACGAAGTCTCTGTCCCACAATACAATGCAGCAGCTACAAAAAATGCTCAGTCAAGTGTGATCTGTTGTTGACTGTGGAGCTGCGTTCACACACAGCTGTTTAGCAAACGTTGTGTAAACGTTGTTAATAGGTTGTCCTGACCATTGAAATGAATGTAAAACATGAATGTGACGTTCAGTGTGACTGTGACGGGCGTCCTGCAGATCATCATGAAGTTCCTGCTGATTGTTGATCAGAACTTGTTAACCTGTTTGTGTGAGTGGACAGGAGGGCGAGCGACCTTTCTCACTGTGACACTTTGTTTACATCCACCTTTATGTTTCCTGCATCAGACAGCACGGGCAGAGCACCAACATCTAACATGGAGCTGTTTGTAGTCCATCACACTACTTTGTAGTTTAACACAGATCACCTCATGATCCCTTATCCTCCTCCTAACTCCTTATCACCTCTCCTTCACACCTGTCTCAGGATGATGAACGTCTAGGTCAAGGACGACTGTTTAGGAGAAGAGTTTAGGACGAGAGTTCAAGACGAGAGTTCAGGACGAGAGTTTAAGAAAAGGCAGAGGAGGTCATTTGGAGGTTTCTGATTGGTCTTCACTCTGTCAGCTATCAAACTAAAGGGACTTCCTGTGTTTACCTGCGCACACCACCTGACACCCCCTCGTGCTCAGGCCGGCCACAGTTCATGTACCTCTCCTCCTGCGGACACGCGCCCAGAGCGCGTGCACGCTTCGTGCTGCGCGTGTGAGAGGCAGGCAGCAGACATGCTAGCTGTTAGCACGGAGAACTCAGTGACAGTGTTTACCGAACACACCGAGCTTCACCCGGTCTGGACTGGACCGTTAAGGGGCACACCGAGTACATTAGTACTCTAACTGACCTCACTTCATTTAAACCGAGCTGAAGCGGGCTAGGCTAACAGGCGGGAGGCTAACGTTTAACGCCATCAGGTCCGGATCAAACCGTTTAACCCGGGTCAGGTCGGAAGAACAGCCGTTATCTCGGTAGGTGTTAACTGCGGGCACCGGGGACGCTAACGTTAGCCTAGAGCCAACATGCTAATTAAACATTAGATATGGCCGGACACACCGGGGCCGGTGCTAACAGCCGGGCTGTGTGCCACGGACACCGGGCGGTGCGACGCCGGTAAGGAGTGTCGGTGTGTTTGAAGTGTTAAATGGCGGACAGTCCGGCCTGCTGCTCCGCTCACACAAAATGGCGTTTATCCGAAGACGGTCCTCCGCGCGCCGTCTCCGTTAAACCCGCTGACCAACATCAGCATCAGCGGGGAGCGGGCCGCGTGCTTCCGCGGACCCTCCGCTCCGCCGTCCCCGGGACCGACACACAGGCACGCGAGCAGCGGCGGCGCCGCGGCCTCGACCACACGAACGAGACGGGGCTCGAGCGGCCATGAACGCCTCGAGAGCGCGCAGGCATCCCCGCGGAAACGGCGGCCGTAGCGGGGGGAAAGAGGAGAGCGCGGGGCCAGGGGAGCGGGCTCTTACCGTCACAGCGGGCCGGTGTGAGCGTGTTCCTCTGGGTGTGTCAGCGCACCGGGAGCCGGTAATCACTTTGTCCGGCTGTTGTTGTTGTTGTTGATGAGGACGAGCACAGAGCGGAAGGCCGCGCTTTGCGCCAGCACGCACACACTGCAGGGGCACGCAGGCGCCGGGCCAAAGAGCCTGTGTGGGCGAGACGGATCACTGCCTCTGAGCATGCGCACTGTGACCGGGCCTGAGAGTCAGGCACGTGAAAGACGGAAAAGAGAGCGTTATCTGAACTCCACCACCTTTAGTCAGTCCATCAACCACTTCACCTTTAGTCAGTCATCCACTTCACATTTAGTCAGTCATCCACTTCATCTTTAGTCAGTCCATCAACCACTTCACCTTTAGTCAGTCATCCACTTCACCTTTAGTCAGTCCATCAACCACTTCACCTTTAGTCAGTCATCCACTTCACCTTTAGTCAGTCATCCACTTCATCTTTAGTCAGTCCATCAACCACTTCACCTTTAGTCAGTCATCCACTTCACCTTTAGTCAGTCCATCAACCACTTCACATTTAGTCAGTCATCCACTTCACCTTTAGTCAGTCCATCAACCACTTCAGCTTTAGTCAGTCATCCACTTCACCTTTAGTCAGTCATCCACTTCACCTTTAGTCAGTCCATCAACCACTTCACATTTAGTCAGTCATCCACTTCATCTTTAGTCAGTCCATCAACCACTTCACCTTTAGTCAGTCATCCACTTCATCTTTAGTCAGTCCATCAACCACTTCACCTTTAGTCAGTCATCCACTTCATCTTTAGTCAGTCATCCACTTCATCTTTAGTCAGTCCATCAACCACTTCACATTTAGTCAGTCATCCACTTCACCTTTAGTCAGTCATCCACTTCATCTTTAGTCAGTCCATCAACCACTTCACATTTAGTCAGTCATCCACTTCACCTTTAGTCAGTCATCCACTTCATCTTTAGTCAGTCCATCAACCACTTCACCTTTAGTCAGTCATCCACTTCATCTTTAGTCAGTCATCTACTTCATCTTTAGTCAGTCCATCAACCACTTCACCTTTAGTCAGTCATCCACTTCATCTTTAGTCAGTCATCTACTTCATCTTTAGTCAGTCCATCAACCACTTCACCTTTAGTCAGTCATCCACTTCACCTTTAGTCAGTCCATCAACCACTTCACATTTAGTCAGTCATCCACTTCATCTTTAGTCAGTCCATCAACCACTTCACATTTAGTCAGTCATCCACTTCACCTTTAGTCAGTCCATCAACCACTTCACATTCAGTCAGTCCATCAACCACTTCACCTTTAGTCAGTCCATCAACCACTTCACATTTAGTCAGTCATCCACTTCATCTTTAGTCAGTCCATCAACCACTTCACATTTAGTCAGTCATCCACTTCACCTTTAGTCAGTCCATCAACCACTTCACATTCAGTCAGTCCATCAACCACTTCACCTTTAGTCAGTCCATCAACCACTTCACATTCAGTCAGTCCATCAACCACTTCACCTTTAGTCAGTCATCCACTTCACCTTTAGTCAGTCCATCAACTACTTCACATTTAGTCAGTCATCCACTTCACCTTTAGTCAGTCCATCAACCACTTCACCTTTAGTCAGTCATCCACTTCACCTTTAGTCAGTCCATCAACCACTTCACCTTTAGTCAGTCATCCACTTCATCTTTAGTCAGTCCATCAACCACTTCACCTTTAGTCAGTCATCCACTTCACCTTTAGTCAGTCCATCAACCACTTCACATTTAGTCAGTCATCCACTTCACCTTTAGTCAGTCATCCACTTCATCTTTAGTCAGTCCATCAACCACTTCACCTTTAGTCAGTCATCCACTTCATCTTTAATCAGTCCATCAACCACTTCACCTTTAGTCAGTCATCCACTTCACCTTTAGTCAGCCCATCAACCACTTCACATTTAGTCAGTCATCCACTTCACCTTTAGTCAGTCATCCACTTCATCTTTAGTCAGTCCATCAACCACTTCACCTTTAGTCAGTCATCCACTTCATCTTTAGTCAGTCCATCAACCACTTCACCTTTAGTCAGTCCATCAACCACTTCACCTTTAGTCAGTCATCCACCTCACCTTCAGTCAGTCATCCACTTCACCTTTAGTCAGTCCATCAACCACTTCACCTTTAGTCAGTCATCCACTTCACCTTTAGTCAGTCCATCAACCACTTCACATTTAGTCAGTCATCCACTTCATCTTTAGTCAGTCCATCAACCACTTCACATTTAGTCAGTCCATAAACCACTTCACCTTTAGTCAGTCCATCAACCACTTCACCTTTAGTCAGTCATCCACTTCACCTTTAGTCAGTCATCCACTTCATCTTTAGTCAGTCCATCAACCACTTCACCTTTAGTCAGTCATCCACTTCACCTTTAGTCAGTCCATCAACCACTTCACATTTAGTCAGTCATCCACTTCACCTTTAGTCAGTCATCCACTTCATCTTTAGTCAGTCCATCAACCACTTCACCTTTAGTCAGTCATCCACTTCATCTTTAGTCAGTCCATCAACCACTTCACCTTTAGTCAGTCATCCACTTCACCTTTAGTCAGTCCATCAACCACTTCACATTTAGTCAGTCATCCACTTCACCTTTAGTCAGTCATCCACTTCATCTTTAGTCAGTCCATCAACCACTTCACCTTTAGTCAGTCATCCACTTCATCTTTAGTCAGTCCATCAACCACTTCACCTTTAGTCAGTCATCCACTTCACCTTTACTCAGTCCATCAACCACTTCACCTTTAGTCAGTCCATCAACCACTTCACATTTAGTCAGTCCATCAACCACTTCACCTTTAGTCAGTCATCAACTTCATCCACTTTAGTCAGTCCATCAACCACTTCACCTTTAGTCAGTCCATCAACCACTTCACCTTTACTCAGCCCATCAACCACTTAACCTTTAGTCAGTCCATCAACTACTTCACATTTAGTCAGTCCATCAACCACTTCACCTTTAGTCAGTCCATCAACCACTTCATCTTTAGTCAGTCCATCAACCACTTCACCTTTAGTCAGTCCATCAACCACTTCACATTAAGTCAGTCCATCAACCACTTCACCTTTAGTCAGTCCATCAACCACTTCACCTTTAGTCAGTCAACCAACCACTTCACCTTTAATCAGTCATCCACTTCACATTTAGTCAGTCAATCAACCACTTCACATTTAGTCAGTCCATCAACCACTTCACCTTTAGTCAGTCCATCAACCACTTCACCTTTAATCAGTCAACCAACCACTTCACATTTAACCCTAACCCTCAACCAACCACTTCACCTTTACTCAGCCCACCAACCACTTCACCTTTACTCAGTCAACCAACCACTTCATCTTTAGTCAGTCATCCACTTCACCTTTACTCAGTCATCCACTTCACCTTTACTCAGCCCATCAACCACTTCACCTTTACTCATCCCATCAACCACTTCACCTTTAGTCAGTCATCCACTTCACCTTTACTCAGTCATCCACTTCACCTTTACTCAGTCATCCACTTCACCTTTACTCATCCCATCAACCACTTCACCTTTAGTCAGTCAACCAACCACTCCACCTTTAATCAGTCATCCACTTCACCTTTACTCAGCCCATCAACCACTTCACCTTTACTCAGTCAACCAACCACTTCACCTTTCCTCAGTCCATCAAATCAAATCTGATTTTATTTGTATAGCCCAAAGTCACAGACACATTTATCCTCAGAGGCTTCACAGTCTGTACAGGGAGTGACACCCTCTGTCCTTAGACCCTCGGTTCCAGTGAGGAAAAACTTGCCCACAAAAACCTTTAACAGGGAAAACATGTGGAAGAAACCTCAGGAAGAGCCACAGAGGAGGGATCCCTCTCCCAGGACGGACAGACGTGCAATGGATGTCACATGTACAGAACAATCAACACAAACATGTCGTACAATTACAATGAATGATAGAATGATTACAGCAGCAGTGGAACCTGTGATAGAGAGACACAGATGCACAGCAGCAATAAGTCATTAACCAACTAAGCTGTGGTGGAGATGGTAGCAATAATGACAGTAATGCTATATATGGTGGACGTCAGCCACCAATCACTTCACCTTTAGTCAGTCCATCAACCACTTCACATCTAGTCAGTTTGTTTTAAATAAAAATGTTTATTTAAAATGTTTTTTGAATAAATTAAATTTGAAGTGATCAGATTGTTTGTAAATTTTACCTTAAACATTTTTAAGTGTGTTCTATGTGTTCTAATTTTAACTCTTAAAACTGAACGTGTCATGAACATGTCATTAACATGTAACGTCATTAATGTGTTACCAGGTTGTTACATGTCATTAGTTGCAAAAAAAAATCAAGATATCAAAGTTTTGAGATAAAAATTCTTTAATATGACCTTTTCAATAAATCTAAGACATCATTCATGAACAGCCAATCGGGAGAAAGATAGTAATAAATATGTAGTTCAAGTTCAGAGACATGAAAAAATATAAAATATATTCAAGAGTTAAAAGCCTGAGCAAACCTCTCACCCCCCATATGACATGCAGACTGTTGCCATGGCAACAACAGAAAAACCACATCCTGTGTTCCCTTTCAGAACTACACTACCCAGAATCCTCTGCATGCAACGGGGATAAACACAGACATGAAATAGACACAGATTCTCCTCTGCTCTCATAATCATTATGTAATAATCAATAATTAAAAATCAGTAATAAGTAATAATCAATAATTAAAAATCAGTAATCATTAAGTAATAATCAATAAACTGAAGCTGAAGTGATAAATGTGATATAACTGATCATAAAGAGTGTATCAGGACCTATCAGTATCGATTAGCTATCAGATTAGCATCCTCAGGTCATATGTCAGTCCATGTGGGGCGGGACCAGGTGAGCATCCAGTAGCAATCAGAGCAGCTCGTACTGCCGCAAGTGCATCCGCTGAATGATGTCACGACAGTCGTTGAAGACACGGCGAATGTTTTCGGTATCAACGGCACAGGTGAAGTGAGGATAACAGTAATGTTTCCCATCACCACTCGCTGTGCTGATCCTCTGAGAGACAGACAGATCAGAGACAGACAAATTTTCTATGTTTTTAGATCTTACATTAACCATGATGCATGAAGGGTCATAACCGGAAGAGTCTTAACATGAGGTATCACAACGTGAAGACTTGTAATGTGAAGAGTCCTAACTTGAAGTGTCGTAATGTGAGGTGTTATAACATGAAGGGTCCTAACTTGAAGGTGTAACGTGAGGTGCTGTAACCTGAAGAGTTGTAACCTGAAGAGTCATTGCATGAAGAGTCATAATGTGAAGAGTCATAACCTGAAGAGTTGTAGCACGAGGGGTCATAATGTGAAGAGTTGTAACTAGGGATGCACCAATGCATCAGCTGTTCAGATGAGATGTTCGCCTCCTTAACTGCCATTGGCAAATAAAGATGACATTCACTGATGGCAGTGGCCGATGATTATATATAGATTTACATGTCGCATGAATGCTGTCTTGAGGAGGAACTTTTCTTTTTTCCTTTTTTTTGGAGGCTCCAAAACCCCACTCCACGCGTCTCTGGCACGTCGTGTACGTGCTGCAGCTTTGGTCCATCTTGCATGCGACTTCAAATGCCACCGGTTTTCAGAAGCAAGCATTTAGCCCGCCAGGCTTTGTTTACTTAATCAGATTTGGCCATTTTCCCGGTGTATGTTCTTCTAAATATGCTTCTACATGTAAATATGCTACATAGTTACTTAGTTTTGCTTTTGTCTGTTTTTACGGCCGGCAGTTTACACAGGGTATTTCATTTTGAAAATCTGCGGCTTCTCTTTGCTTTTTCTGCGTCTGGCTTCCACTCACTTGAGGTGCTCTGTATAGATTGGCGTGTGCTGCTCGCTTCAAGCGCCAAAAATAGAACAGACGCTTATTCAGCATGTAGACGAGCGCAGAGATTCTTCTAGGACACTTAGAGAAAAATCTACGTTTTGCAATACATGTAACAAACATCGGTATCGGCCCAGAATTTCACCATCGGTGCATCCCTAGCAACGTGTAGCTTCATAACTTGAAGACTTGTAACATTAAGAGTTGTAACATCAAGAATCATAAAATGAAGGGTTTAAGCGTTTTTACCAAAAACTCGTCTCTAATGAAGAACTTGGCTCGGGTCACTCTGGGGTCTTCATCAGCATCTGGAACAGCTGGATAGACACACAGACATCAGGAGGTGTGTTCATGTATGTACTTGTATGTGTGTGTTTACTTGTACACGTGTGTACTTGTACCTTCAGCAGGTACTTGGTAGTTTGTGTATTCAGGGAAATAATCTTCCAGTTTGGATTTTCCAGCCAGAATTTTGTCAGCGAGCACATCCTGTTTGTTCAGGAACAAGATCACTGAGATGGTCTTCAGAAATCTGTATCCAATCACAGAGCAGAGAGGGTTCATTATAGCCAATCACAGAGCAGAGAGGGTTCATTATAGCCAATCACAGAGAGGATCAGGTAATGACCTGTTGGTCCAGATGGATCTAAAGAGGTCCAGAGATTCTCGCAGCCTATTGGTTGAGTTGTCCTCTCTGATCACCATGTTGTAGCTGCTACTTGCTGCCACGAAGATGATGGCCGTCACATCTGAATACAAAACATCACCATCATCATCTTCATCACCACCACCACCATCATCATCACCACCACCATCTTCAGAATTATAATCATCATCTTCAGCACCATCTTCATCATCATCACCATTTTCACCACCACCACCATCATCATCATCGCCACCATCACCATCACCATCATCTTCTAACAATCAGTCAAGTGATTTTCCCACCATTGAAGCACTGAATCCACTTCCTGCGTTCATCTCTCTGTCCTCCAACATCAAACATACTGACAGACAGACAGACAGACAGGTATTATTAAGAGAAATAAAAAAATAAAATGACAGTATATACATACATATTTATATATATATATATATATATATATATATATATATATATATATATATATATATATATATATATATATATATATAGATATAGATAGATATATATATAGATATAGATAGATATAGATATAGATATAGATATATATAATTTATAGGTAGAGAAACAGCTGATTGGTGCAGGTGGGCAAAGGGAGCAGGGCTAAACACTCACTGGAAATTGACCTTGTCCACCTGAAACCTGGTCTCAAAGATGCCTGAGGTCAGCACTCTGCAGCGTAGCAGATCCTACAGGAGAAGAAGAAACACGTTCACTGCCCAGCTACAGGTGAGTCAACCTGAACACTGGGAGCTGATTGGTTGGTTTATTACCTGGTCAGTAGGTGTGTAGTCTGTTCTCCGGACTGAATCCAACCGGTCTAGGAAGCTGCAACACACACACACACACACACACACACATCACTTTGACAGTTACATTTAATAATTTAGCAGACACTTCTATCCAAAGCGACTTACAGAGAAGGGAACAATCAAGGTACACTACAATAAGAAAATGTTAGTGCAGCAGTAAGTGCCGTGGGTAGAGGTATCATGTCCAGTTGTTGGTAGATCAACAAGGAGGTTAGGTAGGTTGTAGAGGAGGTCCTCTTTGTAGTTGAGCATTAGTGATTTGAATTTATTGCGGGCTGCTACAGGTAGCCAGTGAAGCTCAATGAGCACAGACCGATCCTTCACCTAGCGCATGTAGCGAGGGTGCAAGGTGGCAGGTGTTTCTGCCATGATCGGAGATCTCAAACACGGAAGAGCGGAAATCAATTGTCTGAAACGTACGTGAGATTAGACCACATCTGCAAATTTAGGCATCTTAAAATGTTTTTTTTATTAATGCCAAATAAAATATATGGCACAAATTATATGTGATAGACATAAATTAATAATTTATACATTTTATTTTATACACGTTTTTATATTGCAGGACTGCAGCTTATCATCTCTTCCATTTGCACCCAAAATTTGTCCCGCGCTGCACTGCTTTGCGTCAGGTCGAGCAAGTGCAGGGCTCTACCGTCAGGGTTATTGGAGCGCTCTGATTGGTCTGTTGGGATTTAACATGTGACAGTGATAAGTGTGTGTATGTGTGTCTTACTACTTAGCACAGTCGATCAGCTGATATTCGTTGGAGCGTTCGAAACATGCCTTCACGCCGTCGTCCTCCCACAACTTCTGAGCATGCTCAAAGAACTCCTGAGAGACAGATAGTTTGATTCACAAAGGAAGTGTCATCAAGTGTCTTCAAGAAACAAGAAGTGTGTTCACTAGACTGGATCAGCTGATATCAAAATAAGCTGACAGGAAGTTCAGGCGCTGTGATGAGTTTCATAAACTAATAGAGTTTAAATCATGTTGATGATCCAATGACCTCTGATCAGCTGATCTGTCTGTTCTCACACAATGGAGCTCTGTGCTTAGCTCCATGGATAGCTCTGTGGTTAGCATGACTGACACACCATTCAGCTGATCACAAGCAGTGCAGCATCAACTCTGCTAGTTTATGATGAACACAAACATTGAACTCATCACGATGACAGTTTATGTTTTTTTATGAATTCATGCAGTAGAGTAATTAAATATATTTTGTTCAGTGTGATGTCATTTGATTGGACAGTAGTCTACCAATCAGCAGCGTCAGAGCCAACAGAAAGTGACAGGAAGAGGTTTGTTTTGTCTCTTTGAGTCTTAAGAGACTGGCAGTGTTTTAATGAGGCCTCAGGTGACACACACACACAGTGTGTTGTCCTGTGTGGTTTCAGTCCCTCGTTAACTCGTTACATCATGTCATTAACATCATTAAAACAAACAAGCTCTTAACGACTCTCTGGGTGCTGCTCCACCTGTCTGATGTCACAGGAGATCAGTGTTAGCACCTCAGCTGCTAATGCTAACAGCAGCAGAAAATAAAGTAGCGGCTGTTAGCATCAGGTAATGATTGCTAATCCTAACAGCTGCTTAAATCTCTGTTTCATAATCTGTTAGCTGACAGCTACATGCTAACATTAGCATGTTAGCATGCTAATGTTGTAGCATCAGTAGTAAATAGAATGCAGAGGGGTATTGCACAAAACTAGAATAAAGAAATCCTGGATAATTAAGGCTGACTTAATTGGTTGCACGCCGGGATGAAAAGGTGCAGGTATGTTAAGCCAGGTGAAGATAGCTGGGATAAGTGCGTGTTCACGGCTTACTTAAACAGACCTCGTGATCGCTCACAGAATCACAGATTGAAACATGGATAAAAGTCACGCTTTGTACTTAACGCCACTGAACAACAGCTCCTGATGGAGTTTTGTGAAGAGGTGAAAGATATTATAGCGGTCCGGCTTAATGCGTAAGTAGTCCAAAACTGTACAATTAATAACTCCACTGGAATGAATTAGGCTACAATTAAACGAATTACCTCATACCCCACTAATCAGCTGTTGTACACGTTACTTTAAAAGTGGCAAGCAGGTGCATGGTACTCAGCAAATGTAGAGTATGATTAGGTGCAAATAATTATCCACAATGTGTCATTTAATCTATTTTTCTCATGTTATGTTTTTATCTATTTTATCTTTCTGTCCTTCATAAAGAACTAACCTGTCTGTCCATAAAAGGACCTGGCAGCAAGTTAAAATTACATATAAGAACATTTTGCAGGCTGGTAAGTAATAGATTAGGCGTCTGCTGACATGTTGAATGTCTGTATGATTGTAGCAGTTAAAAAATAGCCCATAGAACTGGCACAGGGGGCGGCCCACCAAGCGGAGGAGCTGGCACTCCGTTTAGATAAAGGGAAGCCAGTGAATGAGGGGATCCAGGAAAGGACGGTAACAGACTGTCCCACCCACAGAAACTGTCCGCTTCATACAAGGTACATATTGCACTACTGCACATGGAACACAATCAAATATATTTTACTGTCTACTGGATTTAATTGCAGCGTCTGGGAACACGCTTACACTTTTGGAGCCACCAGAAGATGATCCAGTTAGTATATTGTATTGAAATGCGGCAAGGACTGAGCCTTTGTGCATGGGGTGGATACTCTACCAACTGAGTTAACAGGGGGAGCAAGAATAATTTTTATTTAAAATCATTTAAGCAACCTGCTAAGCTAACCTAGCATCTGAACATCCTGACTCTTCCTGAGGCTGATGCCATTAGCTAACGCTAGCACCAGTGTGTGTGTGTGTTTATGTGTGTGTGTCTGTGTGTGTGTGTGTTTTATTTCATATATGTGTGTGTCTGTTTATGTGTGTGTGTTACCTCTGTGTATTCAAAGTCGGACAGCGGTGCAATGCTCTTGATGTAGTCGACTCTGAACTGGTTGCCAGGGTTACCCAGAGGCATAGGCGGAGTCAGCATACTCATGGCTGACACAATGGTCTGAACACACACACACACACACACACACACACACACACACACACAAACACACACACACGCACATGTATATATAGAGTCAACCATTTGTCATGTGATCAGGTCATCGGGTGTGACGTACCACGATGGCATCCTTCACGTTCTTCCTGATGTCCTGAATCTTCTGCTGTTTCTCTCTGTAAGAAAAATAGACAGACTGATTGGCTAACAGAGCCAGACAAGCTGTGATTGGCTGATTGTGGACCGGACTGAACATATATGACATCATCATATGTGACAATGTTCGTCAAACTTTTATTTTATAAAAGGAAGGAAGATTTCAAAATAAAAGATAAAGATTTTTTACTCACTCAGCGTTGAAACCGTCGACGTGAAGAATCCTCATCTGCTTCACGATAGTACTTTTACCTGACTCACCTGCACCTGCAGACAGACAGGTGAGAAATAGACAGGTGAGAAAGACAAACAGACAGACAGACAGATAGGCAGACAAGCAGGTGTCTCACCCAGCAGTAACAGTCTGTGTGTAGCTTTATAAGCCTGTCTCTCTTTCTGCAGCTGTCTCTCGATCTTCTTGTTTGCTTCTCTCTTCGCTTTTTCGTCCAGTCGTTCTTCCTCCGTCTTCCCCCCCAGACAGCCCATCTCAACTGGAACCACAGAAACCAGCAGACAACAGACAGAAACCAGTAAACAACAGGCAGAAACCAGTAAACAACAGACATAAACCAGTAAACAACAGGCAGAAACCAGTAAACAACAGGCAGAAACCAGCAAACAACAGACAGAAACCGTGAGCAAACAACAGACAGAAATCGGTAAACAGCAGACAGAAACCAGCAAACACCAGTCAACAACAGACATAAACCAGTAAACAATTGACAGAAACCAGCAAACACCAGTAAACAACACACAAAAACAATCAAACAACAGACAGAAGCCAGTAAACACCAGTAAACAACAGAAAGAAACCAGCAAACACCAGTAAACAACAGACAGAAAACAATAAACAACAGACATAAGCTAGCAAACACCAGTCAACAACAGACATAAACCAGTAAACAATTGACAGAAACCAGCAAACACCAGTAAACAACACACAAAAACAATCAAACAACAGACAGAAGCCAGTAAACACCAGTAAACAACAGAAAGAAACCAGCAAACACCAGTAAACAACAGACAGAAACCAGTAAACAACAGAAAGAAACCAGCAAACACCAGTAAACAACAGACATAAACCAGTAAACAATTGACAGAAACCAGCAAACACCAGTAAACAACACACAAAAAACAGTAAACAACAGACATAAGCTAGCAAACACCAATCAACAACAGACATAAACCAATAAAGAACTGACAGAAATTAGTAAGCAACAGTAAACAACAGACAGCAACCAGTGAACACTCCGATCAAATCAAATCAAATCAGATTTTATTTGTATAGCCCAAAGTCACAGACACATTTATCCTCAGAGGCTTCACAGTCTGTACAGGGAGTGACACCCTCTGTCCTTAGACCCTCGGTTCCAGTGAGGAAAAACTTGCCCACAAAAACCTTTAACAGGGAAAACATGTGGAAGAAACCTCAGGAAGAGCCACAGAGGAGGGATCCCTCTCCCAGGATAACATTAACATAAGCAACAGTATAATAACACTATAACATATTATGACACTTAACACTATAATAACGTTATAATAACACTATAACAAACTGCTGCAGTTTATAAAGTTTAAATGATGAAGTGAAACAAAAAAGTTTAAAGATTTCTTGACCACACTCAGAGTTTCAGTTCTGTTACTTTGACTTCAATAAAGGAGCTGAATATGCTGGTACAGACCTGTAGCTGTTGGTGATCACTGTGGCGTCCTTTCTCTCTGTCTGTCCATTAAAGTCCAAAAAAGAAAAGAAACACAATGGCAGTAGCTCTCAGCCAGTCAGCACCTCCGTCTGTCCTCCAGTTCAGGTCCAGTTCAGAGGGACAGAACCAGTTCCCCTGTTGGTTTTGGGGTGTTTCCTGTTGTTAAACTGTGAGGAGATAAACACCTAAGTTGCTCTCTGACTCTTTCTCTGACTGCCTCCCTCGTCCTCCCCCCTGGTCTCTAATAGTGCCTCATTAGTCTTCTCTTTGGGGGATTTCACTGTTTTTCCTCTCGTGTCACTTTGCTGCCTGACAACCAGCAGCTGGATTCATCAACACAAACTCGTCTCCTGGTTTCAGTCTGGGCTCTGATGGATCAGAACAGACTCAGGACCAGGAGACAGGTCAGGAGACATCAAGTCACTGAAGAGGAATCAGATTCTTCTTCTGTGGTGTTCAGATATCTGACAGAGTCTCAGGTCCAGCAGGTAGATGATGATGATTTATTAAAATATCAAGTTTAAATTTTAAATATATAAACATTTAAATAATTATAAATTCACAAAGTCTGTTAAATAAATGCATGTATACTGTGATCCTTTACAATCTGCAGACAGGACACAGTTACTTCTCATGAACAGGTCATAAACACTGATCCTGGACCTGCAGAACGATGTATGATGTACTGTATATACAAAGACAAAACTCTGAGGACAAAGGGGGAACACATACCAGGATCTGAGAGCTCATGGAGTTCAGTAGGTAGTTGATGATTTATCAAAATATCATTTAACATATAAACTCCTTAATGTATGTAAACATTACAGTTAAATAATTATGAATTCATTACATCTATTAAGTATATCAATACATATTGAATAATATGAATATATTATGATAAAGAGTACAATAATATAGTCTAGATAATAAATGTACTTTATTATTATGTTTAATTTATCGCAGTTTGTTATGAAGCTCATTGATCCATCATATGTTTGTCTCTGCTGTGTGGCCCCGCACATCACTGCACTCTGTCACTGTTACCATGGCAAGGGGCTGACTCAAACAGGAAACTGAATTCATTTATGCTTTTTTTATTTGTAACAAATGGACCATCAAGTGGAAACAAAACTCAGAAACACAAATGAAGTTTGATGATTTGAAAGATCCTCCCTGATTGGACAAGCTCTTCTCTTCTTTTCTTTCATTGGCCGGAGAGATGCTCTGTCCTCGATGCTTTGCTTTCCAAAGATTTTAACCTGAGGTGACAAAAAACAAAATCCACAAGGTCAGAACCAGATCCAGAACAGTTTCTGATACTGAAAACAAGTGTAAATTAGATCTGGAACAAGTCTGATCCAGATCCAAACCAGATCAGACTGACCTCTGCAGGTGTTCCTCACAGAACAAGCCCAGACGGGTCATTTCAGCCTGAAAGAAACCCTGAAGACACAAAGGGACACGATGAGTCCTGGACTAGAGATCTAAACCTGGTCTGGATGAGGACAAAGAGGGACACGACGAGTCCTGGACTAGAGATCTAAACCTGGTCTGGATGAGGACAAAGAGGGACACGACGAGTCCTGGACTAGAGATCTAAACCTGGTCTGGATGAGGACAAAGAGGGACACGACGAGTCCTGGACTAAAGATCTAAACCTGATCTGGATGAGGACAAAGAGGGACACGATGAGTCCTGGACTAAAGATCTAAACCTGATCTGGATGAGGACAAAGAGGGACACGATGAGTCCTGGTCCTGGACATAAATACTGTACCAGGATCTGAGAGTTAATGGAGTTCAGACTCGTCGAGTTTTCTTCAAGTCGATTCAACTGATGAGAGACGCTGATCTGAAACGTGTGCAGCAACGCCAACCTGCGCACACACACACACACACACACACACACACACACACACACACACACACACACACACACACACAGAGGTTTGTTACAGTGGACGGTACTTGTGTTGACTGACAGGTGTGTTACAGTGGGCGGTACCTGTGTTGATGGACAGCGGTCAGCAGCGAGGTGACGTGTTGTTGACACTCTTTTAAAGACTGAAGAACTTCAGCTTCAGCTTTCTGCCAGCAGCTCTGAAATGATGTCATCATTAATTAATAATTAATTGATTATTAACTGACTGATCTGTCAAAAAAAAAAAAATCAATAATCAGAGCCAACGATCCATAACGTGGAGCAGGTGTGAACTGACGGTGAAGTGTTGTTCCAGCTCTGTCTTGAAGGTGTTGAAGGCAGCTGTTATTCCACATGTCAGGTCTGACTTTGGCTCCATCACTGGTTCATCACAAAGCCCCGCCTCCTCCTCCTCTTCCTCTGGTGGCTCCAGTCCCTCAGGTGACCCCTCTGAGACCAGATGGGTATTGCACAAAACTAGAATAAAGAAATAGGAGGACAGGATAATTAAGCAATCCCAGCTTGACCTAGCCTGCCCGACGTATCCTGGCCTAATTGATTGCATGTTTGCTGAGCCAGGATGAAAAGGTGCGGCTATGTTAATCCAGGTGAAGATAACTGGGATAAGTGCGTGTTCACGGCATACTTAAACAGACCTCGCGATCGCTCACAGAATCACAGATTGGAACACGGATAAAAGTCGCGCTTCATACTTCGCGGCCACTGAAGAACAGCTCCTGATGAAGTTGTATTAAGAGGTGAAAGATGTTATGAGAAAAAAAAGGCAATACCAATGCCATAATTAAAAAACATCAGAAAGCCTGGCAGACAATAGCGGTCCGAACTGTACAATTAATAAGTATAAGTGACTTTAAAGTAGATAACAGTGAAGAAATGAGGTGAATAGATTAAGGCGTCTGCTGACATGTTGAATGTCTGTATGATTGTAGCAGTTAAAAAAAAAAAAAAAGCCCATAGAACTGGCACAGGGGGCGGCCCACCAAGCGGAGGAGCTGGCACTTAAAATAAAGGTATTGAGAGAACTTGAATTACTTGATATACCAAGCCTGTGATTTCAATACAATATACTCCATCCTCATCCATTACAACCTCCAAAAAAGGGTAAGCCATTATGAAGATGGAACAATGAAATTGAATGGGAGGTCTGTCTGTCTGTCTGTCTGTATGTCAGTCATAGCAACATAACACTTGGCCTGAGTAATAATACTACCATGTGAATCAATATAACCACAACTGTTGCAGTTACAGATTTAAATGAAATGAGAAATAACTACATGTCATATTTTAAAACAGGATAATTCAAATGATGCAGCATACTGTTAGCCCGGCTGTTAGCCCGGCTGTTAGCCCGGTCTGGAGCAGGCTAGCTGCAGAGAATAAATCACCATAGTAACTTGGCTGGGTTAAGTTTGAGCTGCTTTCATGTAACCGACTTGAGACTAAATTCAGCCAGGATAACCAACATATCCCGGCTTAATCCCTTACCTCGGTTTTGTGCTATACCCCTCTGAGAGAGCAGCACCTTTTTCAAACAGGATTCAAACACTGAAGTAAAAAAGAATCAAACACAAACTACCTGTCAGGGGTGAGTCAGGCTCCTCCCCCTCTGGCTGGGGCCCCACCCTCTTCTTTTGGGCCAGCAGACCCTCACTTTGGTCTGACAGGTAGCCTTCACATAGAGAGACAAGTCAGGACTAAAACATCTGAAACAGAAAACTGTGTTTGACTCCGTCCATTGATAATGCAGTGAACATTACCTGAGTCTCTCTTCCTGTCAGGACCAAAGACTTCCTGGAAAAAGAAACAAAACAGGTGAGAAGTGTCTTTTTTAATTCAGTAATAAAAGAACAAATATACCTTTGTTAAAGGAGAGCTGCCTCCTCTTGACTCCCCCATCTCTCCCAGTGAAATCTGTAGCTCTGCCCCCACAGGAACACCTGACAGACAGACTTTTGTTAGATTATTGAAAGTGTTTCAATATTCAGGAGGTACCTGTCTGTCTATAAAGCATGTGATCACTGATTGTGCAATAACAATGCCCTCCAACAGCCTATCAGAGCTGGAGTAGGTTGCTGCTAATGATAACGCTAACATTTCCTCCTGCTGCTTCACATTAAAACACTTCAAGACAGGACTGGAAGGCTTTTAATTTGAAGCAGCCACAGGAAGCAGACATGGAAACAAAGGTTTGGAAATGGTTCAGGGTAACCTACCGGGTTTGGACACCAGGTGAGGAAGTGGACAAGTGTAACTGTGATAGACAGTTGCTGTTGTCTGACCTGAGTTGTACGAAGGTGTTGAGTGTTGGACGTGATCGAACAAACTCTCTGCTGACTCCAACTTCCTCTCTGAAGTCTGTAAACAAACAACACTGCTGACTTCCTGTCTGTAAACAAACACCTGAATGAAAAACTGTTTTTACAGTGTAGTTACCTTCATCACACAGGATTCTTCCTCACTGCTCGGAGACGACAGAGGCAGAACTACAGACAGACAGTTTTTAAAGTGATACACAGATCTAACATGTTAGACACTGACACTAGCTCATAGCCGCTAACTGCAATGCATGGCATGTTATTTAATGAACACTAAACACTAATTCCTGTTTAACAAACTCCACTTCCTGTTACATGCAGACTAACTGACTGAAAGCACTGAAAATGTATTTCAGATGAAGTCCTTTGGTCTTTTATTGTAGAATGGTTTTAGTCTTTTATTGTGAAATGTTTTGGTGTTTTATTGTAAAGTGTTTCCTGTCACTCACTCTTCAGGTGACTCTTGCTCTGTGGTTTCTTCCTGCTGTAGGACCGAGTGCTGTGGTTAGCAGAGGGAGACAAATGGACTGAACCACCTGAGTGTTTCAGAGGAGGGGAGGTACTCTGTCCAGACAATAGGGACACAGAGGGTGAGACCGGCATACAGGCAGGCAGACAGACAGGCAGGCAGGCGGGCAGGCAGGCACCTTGAAGACCCTCCCAGCAGCCTCCTCCAGCTCTCTGTGGTGTTCACAGTCAAAGTTCAGCTGCACTGTCTGACCTCTACTGTTGTGGTGCATAATGGGATTGTTGAGCCGGACACTGAGGACCGTCTGTGCCCCGGTGCATCCTGTGAAAACACATGTATGTAAACATGACACACGTGTCCGTCATTTTAGTTACGCATGCAGCTGTTCTGTCACTGACCGTCAGCTTTCAGCTCCACAGTGTAATGATCCACTTCCTGTTTGAGCAGGTGGATGGACCCCCACAGAAAGCCCTGAGACAGATCAGAACCATGAGATCTGTCCAGAATGAGTCAGTAGACATGACGAACCACACGGTTCAGTATCACAGAGGATAAACAGATCAACTCATTTATGGTCTTGACTCCGCCCCATGCAGGGAGGTCAGGTTGGGAAGACGGGACCTTGGCGTTCTGACCACTAGCATCGCAGACTGCAGGGAAGAACTGGTGCTGATGCTGGAGGTGGAGCAGTACCAAATATATAGATGGGCTCACCTCCACACACAGTACTGCATCCAAAACTAGAATCCTGTAGACGGGCTGGAATCTGGCCCAGGGTGAGAGATGCCAGGTGGTAGTAGTACAGTGCAGTACAGTGTGGTACAATGTAATACAGTACAGTGTAGTACTGTGCAGTAACATGTAGCACAATGTAATACAGTGCGGTACAGTGCAGTACAGTGTAGTACGGTGCAGTAACATGTAGTACAATGTAATACAGTGTGGTACAGTGCAGTACAGTGTAGTACGGTGCAGTAACATGTAGTACAATGTAATACAGTGTGGTACAGTGCAGTACAGTGTAGTACGGTGCAGTAACATGTAGTACAATGTAATACAGTGTGGTACAGTGCAGTACAGTGTAGTACGGTGCAGTAACATGTAGTACAATGTAATACAGTGCGGTACAGTGCAGTACAGTGTAGTACGGTGCAGTAACATGTAGTACAATGTAATACAGTGCGGTACAGTGCAGTACAGTGTTACAGTGTAGTACGGTGCAGTAAAGAGCAGTACAGTGCAGTACAGTGTTGTACCTGAGGCTCATCAATGAAGAAGCTCACACATCCTGAACTCAGGTTGAAATCGATCCAGAATTTATCCAGTTTGTCGTCTTTTGGTGGAAACAACTGCGGAAGAAGAAAACACGTGTGACAATGAGTCAGCATCTATGTTTGTGATAGACAGACTGATCCAGCAGCAGTACGCAAACATACACTGAACATACATTAGAATTAATGTTTTATGCTTTACCTCCATGGAGTCAAGAAACGCTCTGCGGCAGGGAAAGGTGTAGACCCTGATAGACAGAATGTAGGGAAACGTCAGCATGGGGACAAGGTTTCAGATTTAATTTAGATTTAAGAAACAACCATCACCTCCTCTGGTCTCCATGGTAACCATTAACGAAGTTCAGAAAACGACGACAGTCCTGTGGGGGGGGGGTTGGGGGGGAGGTCAGAGAGACAGACAGACAGACAGACAAAGAGTGAGAGTGAGACAGGTCACTCACCACCTCAAAGTCTTTGTCTCTGATGTCACAGAAGGCACTGCTGATGTCATTGCTGGAGAACCACTGATTGGCTCTCTGCTCTCTATCCTTCCTGGGTGTCAGACGACACAGAGCCTCTGATAGACTGACCTGCAGTTCATAGTCTGAAAGATGACCAAAGAAGATAATCAGAGAAGATTACAGCAGCTGGGTACAGGACTTAGACCAGACTGCTAACTAGTTTGTTAGCTTTTCTTTGGAGTTGATGTTATGACGTTGGAGATATTTGCTAACGTTCTACCAAACCAGATCAACAACCTCCAAGCGAGACAATGATGATGGCTGCAGACAGACTGGACTCACCTCCAACTGTCAGGACTGCTGCTGCCATCCGGGATCTGTCAGATAGACAAGTAGACAGACAGTTTATGAAACAATCAATGATTTTAGACCTGCTTTTAGATGTAATGTGTAATATGGTCTAGACAAGTAAAGCATGGTATTAGATTATACTTTATTCATCCCACAGCGGGAAAATTCACTTGTCACAGCAGAAAGAAAAAGTGTAGTACACGCTGTTACGGACCGCAAGGGCTCGCAAGGCCCGAAACACACATAACACACGCTACAGAAATTTAAGTAGAAAAAAGAAAAAATAGTAACAATACCATGGACAGACACAAGTGACTAATAACCTACACAATATACAAGAACAAACTGACATATGGCAAACAACAGACAATGTGCAACAAAGTACTCAAGGTAATGTGCTATCATATGAAAAATATTGCACTGTGAGTGTGAGTGACCACGTAATAAATGATAGTGCCAAGAAATTGGCACTATTAACCAAGAAATTATATTGTAAAAGTAGTAACATGATAAATAGTATTTCATAGTATGTACTCTGTGTGGACTTGGTGTGGACTCTGTATGGTGTGGACTTGGTGGGGACACAGTGTGGTGTGGACAGTAGGTTTCAGTACGTTTACATGCAGCAAGAAATTTCTGAATTTCTGATCGTATCAGACTTAGTTCGGACTTTTTAAAGTGCTTGTAAACACCTTAGTCCAATCTACTTCGGACCACATCGGTCATCTCAAAATCGGATAAGAACATCTAGATAATTCGTTCACAGTTGGATATTTAACGCCAGATCTGAAGCGGATTTTGCATTCTGAGCATGCACGACATTTTCCTCCGGGCCTTTTACCCGGAAGCCAAAAGAACCGTTTTTTATATTTATTATTAGGACGAAAATAATGCACAAAAGTACGAGTACGTATGTAGCTTCGTCCATCTCCTCGTACACCATCTTTGTCTGAATGCCTTCAGATAGTTTATTGTTGCTGATAAGTAGAGATCAACTGAAAGTGGCTGTTTGTTGAGAGGGATACAGCGCCACCTAACGTAACGGAGTCAGCCATGCTCCGGCCGTTTATCCGATTCTCTGAACGGCATGTATACTCAGACAAGTGATCCAGTCTTATGCATGTCATTATCTGATACGAATTCGAATTTCTTGCTGCATGTAAACGTACTGAGTGTGGTGTGGACCTGGAGTGGTGTGGACTTGATGTGGTGTGTATTACAGTATTTGGGACTGGTTTTGGTCGTTCTGGATCAGTCTCCTCTGCTCTCGGCTCAGAGACTCCAGGATGCTGTTGAAGGTTCTGATCGCCTGAAACAAGAAAAAACAATTCAAACAGTTGAATTCAAACAGACAGCGTTAGATACCAGAACACATCCCAGACCAGCAGAGAGTAGGACAGAGGGACACAGAGACTACAGACCAACAGAGAGGAGTATACAGACCAGTATAGAAAAGTGCAGACCAGTACAGACCAGTAAATGGATTTTTGGTTTCCATGGTTACCTCCAGTCTCAGTGGAAAGTGAATTTCAGGTTCCAGCGTGAACCGGGCCAACTGAAGAAGAATCACAGACAGCTGACTGACTGAAAGACAGGCAGACGGACAAGTTTAGAGCCTAATACATGACAAAAAATTTAAAGAAGACTGAAGACAAACTAACCTGGAAGAGAAGAAGACTGACCCAGCAGCTGGCAGGCAGGCAGGCAGGCAGGCAGGCAGGCAGGCAGGCAGGCAGGCAGGCAGACAGACAGGCAAACAGTATTAAACTTTGCAGTAACTGAAGTACATCTGAGGGATCAGTGTGAGTACTTGAGTCTCCACTTCATGCTGACTTTACAGATAGAAAACAGATTAAATGAAAGAGATTCAAGCTGTAAATCACATTAGAACCAGAACTCATCAGGTTCCATGTTAGCAGTGTTATGCTAGCGGAACTAAATTATGACTTGAGCAGCTGAACGGTGTTTTCAGGTCATCATGTTCAGCAAGCGGCACACTTCATTTCCCAGCATGCTCCTCACCAGGAGGTAGTCATAGAACTCCTCAGTAAGGATCAGCAAGGGGGTGGAGTTCTTCTGGAGGTCAGAGGTCAGCAGGTCATGGACAGCTTCAAACCACAATAACACCTAATAAAAATGCAATAAACAAGCAATAAACAAACAGTCAATAAATAAACAATAAACAAATAAACAACATTACTTTGACGGTCAGTCCGTTGTTGATGAGCATCTTCAGGTCGTCTCTGTTCTCTGACAGAACCTCTAGAGATTTCAACACGACCAGAACTCTGCTGAAACCCGATCCACACAGGTCCTGAAACAACAGTTTGACACACTCATCATCAATTAACACTTCACCAATGTCAACAATGTCAACGTGTCAAGATGTTGCCATGGTGACCATCTGGTCCCGTTACCTTGGTAACTAACTGGTCCAGTCTGGTGAGTGTGATGCTGGAGAGCCCTTCAGAACGAAGAACCGAAACCAGATCAGACGAGTCTCCACAAGTCAAACAGTTCTCAATCTTCACACACATCTACATACACACAAGAGGAACACACACAAGAACATACACATTAATAAGGAGCAGTGTTTAGCTCAGTTAGTAGAGCAGAGGGGTATTGCACAAAACCAAGATAAGGGATTAAGCCGGGATATGTTGGTTATCCTGGCTGAATTTAGCCTCAAGTCGGTTGCATGAAAGCAGCTCAAACTTAACGCGGCCAAGTTACTATGGTGATTTATTCTCTGCAGCCAGCCTGCTCCAGACCAGGCTAACAGCCGGGCTAACAGCCGGGCTAACAGCCGGGCTAACAGCCGGGCTAACAGCCGGGCTAACAGCCGGGCTAACAGCCGGGCTAACAGCCGGGCTAACAGCCGGGCTAACAGCCGGGCTAACAGCCGGGCTAACAGCCGGGCTAAGATTAATTCTAGTGATTCACCTGTATTTCCACCTTCAGTCCTGTGAGGAATTAATGTGTTTTACAGCATGTCCATGGTCTTTCTAAGTATGTTGCATCATTTGAATTACCCTGTATTAAAATATGACATGTAGTTATTTCTCATTTCATTTAAATCTGTATGTAATTGCAACAGTCTTTTTATATTGATTCAAGTGGTAGTATTATTACTCAGGCCAAGTGTGACTGAGCCTGCAAAGTGTTCTTTGTAATTTTAACTAATGGACAGGTCTTATGGACAGACAGGTTTGTTCTTTATGAAGGACAGAAAGATAAAATAGATAAAAACGTAACATGAGAAAAACAGATTAAATGACACATTGTGGATAATTGTTTGCACCTAATCATACTCTACATTTGCTGAGTACCATGCACCTGTTTGCCACTTTTAAAGTAAAGTGTACAACAGTTAGTGGACTTGAAAAGTAACTCCTTTAATTGTAGTCTAATTATAACAGCTCCAGTGGAGCACTGCTTATTAATTGTACAGTTTTAGACTACTTCCGCATTAAGCCGGTCCGCTGTTGTCTGCCAAGCCTTCTCAGGTTTTTTAATTATGGCATTGGGATTGTCTTTTTTTCTCATAATGTCTTTCACCTCTTCACAGAACTTCATCAGGAGCTGTTGTTCAGCGGCTGTGAAGTACAAAGCGTGACTTTTATCCGTGTTTCAATCTGTGATTCTGTGAGCGATCCTGAGGTCTGTTTAAGTAAGCCATGAACACGCACTTATCCCAGCTATCTTCACCTGGCTTAACATACCTGCACCTTTTCATCCTGGCTCAGCAAACGTGCAACCAATTAAGCCAGGATACGCCGGGCAGGCCAGGTCAAGCTGGGCTTGCTTAATTATCCTGGATTTCTTTATTCTAGTTTCGTGAAATACCCCTCAGCTGCCCTGTGTGCCAAGGCTCAGTCCTGTGGAAGCCCAGAGTTCGAATCCAATCTGTGACTCTTTTATGCATGTGATTCCCCATCTTTCTCTCTCCCTGCATTCTTGTCACTCTTCAGCTGTCTCTATCAAATCAAATGGCCATAAAATATAATAATAATAAAAAACAAAACACACTAACACGCAGACATTTTATTTTGGTGAGTCACTTCCCGTTTGCCGACAGCAGGGGGAGCCGCAGGCCGCGCTGTGTCAGACAGGGTGTGGACAAAATAACAGAGACAGTAGCCACACGTTTGAACCCACCTTCTGGTCGACGTGACTGATGACATCAGACAACACCTTCGTACAGCTACATCATCATCGTACATCAATCACCAAATCGATCCAGTTCGATTAAAGTCGATCAGCCACTCACCATCCTGTGTTCTCTCCGCGGGTCCGGAGCATGCAATCCGCGCACACAGCTGCCGCTGATTAACTCATCAGTGTGTCGAGTCCGCGCAGGCGCACAGACACAAGAAGTTCAAACACCAAAATAAAATTTAAAGACACTAATCTTGTTTTTATTTTGAAAACACGTTTTAATGATTCAGATCTGTGTGTGTGTGTGTGTGTGTGTGTGTGTGTGTGTGTGTGTGATTCAGACAGGTGAGCTGACGTCCTCTAATTGATGACTAATGAGTTTGTTTATTTGGGGAGAAACACTGAAGTGTTTACACAACACACACGTACACACACACTCAGGCGAACAGAGGGGTATTGCACAAAACCAAGATAAGGGATTAAGCCGGGATATGTTATCCTGTCTGAATTTAGCCTCAAGTCGGTTGCATGAAAGCAGCTCAAACTTAACGCGGCCAAGTTACTATGGTGATTCACCTGTATTTCTACCTTCAAACCTGTGAGGAATTAATGTGTTTTACAGCATGTCCATGCTCTTTCTAAGCATGCTGCATCATTTTAATGATCCTGTATTAAAATATGACATGTAGTTATTTCTCATTTCATTTAAATCTGTATGTAATTGCAATAGTCTTTTTATATTGATTCAAGTGGTAGTATTATTACTCAGGCCAAGTGTGACTGAGCCTGCAAAGTGTTCTTTGTAATTTTAACTAATGGACAGGTCTTATGGACAGACAGGTTTGTTCTTTATGAACCATTCGATTGTTCCATCTTCATAGTGGCTTGCCCTTTTTTGGAGGATGTACTGGATGAGGAAGCCCTAATCCTCAGACATACATTTACTGAGAGAACTTGAATTACTTGATTTCAATACAATATACTAACTGGATCGTCTTCTGGTGGCTCCAAAAATGCAAGCGTGTTCCCAGACACTGCAAGGAAATCCAGTTGACAGTATAATATATTTATTTGATTGTGTTCAATTTACAGTAGAACTGCAATATGTACCTTGTATGAAGCGGACACTGTCCTCACTGTCCCTCCCTGGATCCCTTCCATCACTGCCTTCCCTTTATTTAAAGGGAGTGCCAATGCCTATTAAGCCAGGATGTGTCGAGCAGGCTAGGTCAAGCTGGGCTTGCTTAATTATCCTGGATTGCTTTATTCTAGTTTTGTGCAATACCCCTCTGGTGTGTGTGTTTCAGAAACAGAAACTCATCTCTCTAATACATGATGCAGTTCCTCTAACATCCACTTGAGGCTGGCTGCAGAAGTGAGTCAGTCTCCATAAGTCCCCATGTTAGACAGCAGAAATAAACATGTTTACAGCCTGGTACAAAAACAGTTTTGGTCTCTGTAGCTAATTTCCCCGTTCATGACAACTGTACTGAGGGTGAATTTATATACAACTCCTTTGATTGATTGGACCTGCTCTGTCTTTCAGTTCGAGCCATCACATGACCCAGATGATTAATTATGAATAACTAACAAGATTGGTTTTATATGTTTCTCCACCGTGACGTCATCAAAATTTGATCAAGAATCATATCGATTGTCATAGTTTGGTGATGGAGGTTAGCCCCGCCCCGCCCGCGGGGAGCTTGCGCCGTCTCACCTGTCCTTTCACTTCGTACCTGAGGCTGAGCGGAGCAGCACGCGCCTCCGGACGAGCAAACAGTTTCCGGTTTGAAACGTTTCACATTCAAATTCAGTTTTTTAAAAAATTTCTATTTCTTCTGAACCTGGAGGATCAGAACCACCAGGAGGACTGACCAGTAGCAGGAGCACGAGGATGTCCCGGGCAGAGGAGCGCGAGGAGGCGGACTGTGTATGCTCGGTTGGGATGAAGTTCACGTGGGACATCAACGACCCCAAACTGCCGCAGGTAAGGAACTGGCCGACACCAGACCGACACCTGATGGACTCACCTCTGAGTCTGATGGAAGTGAAGTATCCATGAAGCTAATTTACTGAGTCAGAATGTGACGCCAAACTTTGAAACGACGTATAGAAAACATTCTAAAAACAGAGTTTCTCCTCAACAGTCAACAAAGCGATGGTTAATAATAATTAATAAATAATAATAATAAAATGTGACCGATCAGATCAATAAACATCTGGTGATTCTTTTTAAACAGAGTTGGTTTTGATGCTGAGATGACTTCATTTAAAATATACTCAAAATTACATTACATTTATATGCATTAATTATAATTATATTAATACACATTCATTATAATTCATTATCATTATATAATATAAAACAAAAGAGTAAGACGATTCAAATGAAAAACCAGCAGAGCGCATTTAACAACATTTAGAGAACACAATCTGTTTCACACTGATTCATCATCATCATCATCTGATTATTGTTGTTGTTGTTGTTGTAACACAGTCCATGCTACATTCAGTATAAAAATCAGCATAACCCTACCTGATGAATACAGCCTCCAAACATCAGAACATGAACATGTTCCTCTGACTGTAATTACTTTAATTTATTTGTTCTTTTTTTTTTTTTAGTTTAAGGAAATACTGATATATAATCAGTTTGATCCAGTCACAGACATGTCTCTATTTTACATGACTAACATAAAAATATTATTATTGTGTGTGTGTGTGTGCATTTGATATAATATATGATATGATATAATGAAGGAAATCACAAACATCTAATTCATGCATTATTTATATATTGTATAGATATATATTGTACAGACATTAATTAACTTCTAATGATCAAACTGCGAAACACATGGCTGATTTTAAATGAGATGATCAGTTAAGAATCTTCATGATTCAGGTAACACATGAACAACTAGTCGTTGTAGGTTATCTGAAGGTTGTGTGTGTGTGTGTGTGTGTGTGTGTGTGTGTGTGTGTGTGTGTGTGTGTGTGAAGCAGCTGACTCGACTCTTCACTCTGTTGTTGCTCAAACAGTGAAAACTGGTTTGAATATTTTTGTTTTCACTGAAACCAAAACATCAAACAGCTGATCCAGAGTCAACTTAAGGAGTCAAGTTAAAATAATATAACATCTATAATGTATAAGAGTAAAATAATATAACACCTATAATCTTTAATGGTAAAATAAAATAACATCTATAATCTTTAATGGTAAAATAAAATAACATCTATAATCTTTAATGGTAAAATAATATAACACCTATAATATTTAATGGTAACATAAAATAACATCTATAATCTTTAATGGTAAAATAAAATAACATCTATAATCTTTAATGGTAAAATAATATAACACCTATAATATTTAATGGTAACATAAAATAACATCTATAATCTTTAATGGTAAAATAAAATAACATCTATAATCTTTAATGGTAAAATAATATTGTATAATAGTAACGTAATATAACGCCTATAATCTATAATGGTAAAATAATATAACATTTATAGTCTTTAATAGTAAAATAATATAACACCTATAATATTTAATGGTAACATAAAATAACATCTATAGTCTTTAATAGTAAAATAATATAACATCTATAATCTTTAATGCTAAAATAAAATAACATCTATAATCTATAATGGTAAAATAATATAACACCTATAATCTATAATGGTAAAATAATATAACATTTATAGTCTTTAATAGTAAAATAATATAACACCTATAATCTATAATGGTAAAATAATATAACATTTATAGTCTTTAATAGTAAAATAATATAACACCTATAATATTTAATGGTAACATAAAATAACATCTATAATCTATAATGGTAAAATAATATTCAATTGAATTCAGTTTTATTTATATTGCCAAATCATAACGTCGGTTATCTCATGACACACAAATGTAGCCACTTATCCTGATCAGGATCATGGTGGGAGTGGAGCATTCATTCTCACTGTTGGGTTTGAGTTTATTGCATGAACATGGTGAACAAAGTCCTGCATTAAATTGTTTTTTAGTGTATAATGGTAAAATAATATAACATTTCTAATGTATAATGGTAAAATAATATAACATCTATCATCTATAATGGTAAAATAATATTCAATTGAATTCAGTTTTATTTATATTGCCAAATCATAACGTTGGTTATCTCATGACACTTTTCACGCAGAGTAGGTCAGACCATACTCTTTATTTTATATATATATATATATATATATATATATATATATATATATATATATATATATATATATATATATATATATATATATAAAATAAAAAGATAAAAATGTAAATGTATTCTCACTGTTGGGTTTGAGTTTATTGCATGAACATGGTGAACAAAGTCCTGCATTAAATTGTTTTTTAGTGTATAATGGTAAAATAATATAACATTTCTAATGTATAATGTTAAAAATAATATAACATCTATCATCTATAATGGTAAAATAATGAAACATCTATAATAATATAAAATATGTAATAACATCTATAAAATGTATATTAACATCTATAATCTATAAAGCTCCCTGAAGAGCTGGAGGTACTGGATTCATCAGTAGATACATTTCTCCATGTGTCCATTGATTGTTTTCTTTATAGAAATTATGAAAATAGTGAGAATGTCACAATTGTGGATGGCAAAGGATGTCACAGTTACCCAGAATTAAAAGTGATATCATGACAATGTTTGTTTAGCCCAACCTCGATATGAATACAACATTCAAATGATTCAAGGTAAAGCAGCAAATCTCAAAAACTAATAACGAATAACTTGCTTCATTTCCTGGAGTAGTCGGCTTCCTGTCATTAAAACCAAACAAGAAGTTTTCTGGAGGTTAGCTGACTAACCTTCCTGTCTTGCTACCTGTTTGTCTGCAGGACACAAAGCAGTTTGACCCGTTCCAGGAGTGGACAGATGGTTACGTCCGGTTCATCTACAGCGGTGAGAAACTATATATAACACTATATGATGTGTATATGAAGAATTATTGATTATCGTTCTGTAACAAATAACACAGTAGATCAATCATTATCCATTTGACATAATTATTAATAATTATAATCACATTTATAAACAGAGCTAAACACAGCTAACAGAGATGAACTATCAGCTAACAGTGTTTAACATTTAACTGAGACATTGCCATGGTCAGGCTAACTTAAAGGGTGATATTCTGTTGGTGAACACAAGTTAAGTGTTGTTTGTTTTTAGCTGAAGATAAGAACGCTCAGAGACATCTTTCCGGGTGGGCGATGAGAAACACCAACAACCACAACTGTCAGATTCTGAAGAAGTCATGTCTTGGTGTGGTGGTCTGTTCTCGAGGTTGCACACTGCCCGATGGCTCCAGACTTCAGCTTCGCCCTGCTATCTGTGACAAAGCCCGGCAGAAGCAGCAGAGTAAAAAAGAAAAGACAGAAGCAGTTCATTCTCCACCTGTGTCAGCATTTACCTAACTGGATTCTATGCCTTTCAGAGAAACTGTGTCCGAGCTGTAATGCCACCCTGGAGTTGCTGCCATGTCGTGGTCACAGTGGATACCCTGTCACCAACTTCTGGAGAGTTGACGGAAAGGCCATCTTCTTCCAGGTCACCCCCTTTAGATTCAAAATTCAAGATTCAAGAAGCTTTAATTATACCAAGGGAAATTGTTGTGCAACAGTTGCAATACAAAACTGGTGAAATAATACAAGAGAGAGTTAAAATAAGCTAGTACGATTTGAATAGTAAAATAAGTACAGCTAAATAAAGTGATAAAGTGAAATTGTGAAAAAGGGACATCTGATAAAGATTTTCCCTCTACTGACTCCTCAGCTCAGCCAACATACAGAAAGGCTACCAAGCTAAACACGCTAACAGAATAAAACATGCTATCTAGCAGATCGTAATGTCTAAACTATTTACTGCTATTGTGGTCTTTCAGGCTAAAGGCGTCCACGATCATCCCAGACCGGAGTCCAAGTCCGAGACCGAAGCCAGAAGAAGCTCAGTTAAGAGACGAGTCAGCTCGCCACCGTTCACGCCCAAGAGACGACTCATCGAACCACAGGTTCGACGACAAAAAATGTCAGCTGTTTGTTCTCATTTCCTGTTAGTTTATTTATTGTTTTAAGTTTGCTTACTTGTTTGTTTGTCGTTTCCTGTTGCAGGCTCTGGGCCCCGCCCTTCTGTCCTGTGTTGATCCATCAGACAGAATCTCCTTCATAGAGCCAAATTTCCCACAGCATTACCCAGCATTCCAGAGCTCAGAGCCCTACTACAACCCCCATAATGCGCTAGGAGATGCCCCGCCTACACTTCAGAAACCAGCCAATCCCAGACTTTACATGGGCCGGACTGGCTATGAGTTTCAAGGATACCTGACCTCACCTTCATATCCCATGACCTCTGATCTCTGTGACCCCAGGTCAGCCTCACACAGTCTAAACCAGATCCTGAACAGGTCTAAACTGGTCCTAGTTGTTTAAACAAACCAGACTTCACATTGCAATAATCTAAACCACATGTAGACAGTCAAGTCTCATCTAGATCCTGTTTTTTCGTACAGAGTGGCCCCGGTCCTGGGTTCCTCTTCTTCCTCCACTTCATCGTCGGCTCCTCTCTCCTCCTCCTCCTCCTTCGACCCCCAGACAAAGCCTCCAGCAGGCTGGAAGGACCTGCTGAAGAGCTCCGCCTCCTATGGCGACAACCACCACTACTACAGTGCTGAGTACCCCTGCCGATATCCCAGCAATGCCCCAGGGTCACCCGCAGCACTGCAAACCATCATCACCACCACAACCAAGGTCAGTAGAGTTCATCAGGAGGGTCTAATGCAGAGAGCAGAGCTTAGATCCGAGGGCTCTGAACCAATAAGAAGAGAGTAATGTCTCCAGGAATGGGTGTGTCACTTTAGGGTCACCAGAAGTCATATGTGTCACTTCCTTTAGTGTCAGATGTGTAAGGTATGTTGCATCTTGTTTGTTGAATTGGACACCTTGACAGAGGTAGCAGCAGGACTGTGAAACCTGACTGTCGCATTCACACTGATCCTCCTCCTCAGGTCTCCTATCAGCCCTGTCCAAAACCTCCTGCGGCACTTCCTTCCTACCAGTCCTGTCCTAAACCTCCTGCCGGTCTCCCATCCTACCAGCCATGTGCACCACCCAAACCACCAGGCCTCCCTGTCTGCTCCTCCCTGATGGATGACGCTTCCCCCTCCTCGTACTCCACCGAGGTGAAGGTGACAGAAGAGTCGGGTGGAGTCATCAAGTCTCTGTCATTTCAGCCCGAACCTCTGCAGACCAAAACAGAGCGAGCTGACAGCTATGACTACCGCTACGCCTACCCCAACACGTACCGCTATGACGACTATTGACACAGTACTACTCTACTGCTGTTACTAAAACTACTGTTACCATGACTACTGCTACACCTGCCACAACATAATGCTGACACAGCATTACCACAATAACTGTTACCATTACTATTACCATGACTACTATTACCACGACTACTGTTACCACAACTTCTGTTACCATGACTACCTGTGTGAGCAAATGCCACTGTTGAACAGATCTGAACGGACTGACCTACTGTGACTAGATGGTTCAGATGCTCTGAGGATCTGGATCATTAGGACAAAAACAAACTGAACAAATCAAACTGAACAAAAACACTTTGGTCCATGAAAACAGCTCTTTCATGTACTTTCATCCCAAAGGAAGCTTTTCCATGTCCCAGCTCTGGTTTCCCTCTGGAGCCCATTTTAGAACCAGGACCAGGACTCTGCTGGACCCGACCTTAACTGGAGGCTTTGTTTGGTTTCAGCTACATCTCTTGGCTTTCCTCAGCAAAGGGAGTTTTATGGTTTTGTCTGTTGGGTCTTGTGATACTAACCTCATGTCATGAAGAAGACCATGTGCTGTGGCTGAAAGCTGGAGATCATTTGAAACTGAAGTGTGTTTTGTGCCCTGTTTTCTGATCGGCATTAAAAATATAAAATATTTGCTGTCACTGTATTCAGAAAGGGTCTTTTATTTATTGAACCTGTCGCTGAATCAAACGTCACGACCTGTGAACTGTGTTACATTAAACTGTTGGTGTGTCCAATGCTTGTTTTCTCTTCATGTGAACTTATGAAACTGTTTAACCCATTCATGACTGATAGTGACTGATGATGACTGAAAAGGCGTTTTCTTGACCAGTTTTCATTACCCCAACAGCTTTAGCTGTGCTACCTTTCTGTCTTTTCTTTACTCCTTTTTGTTGTAAGACAGCAGATGGAATATTGGGATCCAAATCAAAATTGGTCATTTCTCATAAAACACCTATTTTAGCCAGGAAACTGCTAAAGGTAATGCCTAGCAGTAAGCATCAACTCTTCCAGCACGTGAACACAATATGTGTAAAGAATGATTGAACCACAACAAACATTTCGATCATTTACAGGAAGTTAGATATATTAGTATCCAGATCCAGAGCTTCTGTGTCAAACGTGAGACCCAGTCTGATGTAGAGGCTGATGCAAAATCACGTTCTGGTCGCCATGGTGTCAAGACCATCCACAGGTGGACCCATGTCTCCTCCCATCTTCAGAGTGAGAACCCTGCAGCAGTTGATCAAAGGGCTGGTGTTTGGACGTCGGTTGGTTTCAGTCTGTATGAGTAATAAATGTTGTTTTGACAAGAATGTGTCAGGACAGGAGAGACTCTGCCGTCCTCACGGTGAACCTTTAAGACTGCTTGTTTCTCCTCCTCTCTTTCACTAGCTTCCATTAAAATCACTCGTTCCTTTGCCCTTTTTCTCGTCTCACTCATTACCTGTCCTCCAGTTTACGTAACGTCACTCACTACATCATTATGTTCACATTCAGAGGCAGGCAGCCTCCACCACCCACCCTGTTACCTGTCACACCTGAGGCTTCAATAAAGTTTTATGCAATTCAGAAAATAAAAGGCTGATCAGGGACAACACCAGGTGAGAGCTCAGATGAGAGTCCAACTACAGGTGAGAGGTCAGGTGAGAGTTCAAATACAGGTGAGAGTCTAAATGCAGGTAAGTGTCCAGCTACAGGTGAAAACTCAGGTGCATGTGTTAACATACTGATTTTAGAAATTAGCTGTGTGATCAATGTTATGTTTCTATACTGTCCTCTTATTGGCTGACATTTGAAATGTGTTTTCTGACATCAGGTAAAATGTTTTGAAACTTTAGCGGCTCTCAGCTAACGCCTCACCTGTCTCTTGCCTGTAAACCAGGTGAGGCAAGTACGGATAATCCTGAGCAGTGTAATTCTATCCTTTCACCAACAATCACCTCATCCTGTCTTCTTATCTCCTTATCTTCTGTTTCTTCTTTGCTGATCTACATCGCTGCTTTTTCACACGCAAATCATTTCATCCCTTGCCTTCTTCTTCTTCTTCTGCGCTAAATAAATCATCCCGTCTGCTGACACGAGATACCTTTACAAACATCCACACATCTGGCCCTCCAGCCACCCATCCCCTCACTCTGATGTGGCTCCGCACTAATGGATGTTTTCAATTTGATGCTACATGGTCGTGATTTACAACAGAGACAGACAGATAGACAGACATATCTGCCCTCTGTCCTCCAGTGTCTGTTGGAGTGCTTCCTGTTTGATCCAGTCTTTGGGTGACTGTGAGGGCTGCTACAGTTATCTCTGTCCGGGCCTCACTGATTACTGAACAGAACCAGAACCACTACTTTATTCAAACTAGATCAGATTTTATAACCAATATATTTGCTGTTTTTCCCTCTGAGACCAACAGGGAATAACGTTACACTACCGAGGTGATTTATTGACTTTATGATGGAAACATTGATAGTCGAAGTAGTGACGCACTAACTGTGATTGGCTCGGTCAGCCATGTAGCTAAGTGAACTGACTCTGGACACTGCTGGTTCAGAGGTCCAGCTACTGTAATCACTGTTAGACTGGACACTGCTGGTTCAGAGGTTCTGTTGCTGTGTTCATTGTTAGACTAGACACTGCTGGTTCAGAGGTTCTGTTCAGTCTGGCAGTGTTCACTGGAAGGTAGATGCTGATGTTAGCTTGTCGTTCAACAATGATTCAGCCTCAGTATACAGAACAAGTTTCCCTCCATGAGCTGGAGAAGAGCCAGAAGATGGATGGATGAGGGTGGAGGATGGTGGAAGCCCCTATAAACAAATATCTGCTGCAGAAAGCAATGAAAATCATATCAGCTTCAAACGCAAAGAAGCAAAACTTTGGAAACAAAATAGAAAAGATAAAAATTATGAAACTGCATAAACACACTGTGTGTGTGTGTGTGTGTGTGTGTGTGTGTGTGTGTTGATCCTGGCTGTGTTTCATGCCGTGAGAAGTCTTATCGGTCAACTCATAGAAACGTCTTCTTAAAGAGACAGGACAGTGCCGGTGTGATGAGTATCTGCTCGGCTCTGATAGAATCTCGCTAAGTTAGCATTGCACTCTGTTAGCATCTGGCCCAGTTAGCATTGCACTCTGTTAGCATCTGGCTCTGATAGCATCTCTCAGCCTGTTTACAGCTCTGTGGAACATAAGGATATTTTTGTGACTCAAACATTGGTAAGATGTTGATCCAGCAGCTGGAGGATCTTTGACGTGTTTCTTGTTCCCTGCCGTATATTTGTAGTTCAACAGTTGGTTTGACCTCTGTGTCACAGAGACAGGCAGTCTGGTCTCGTACTTGGACTCTGTCTTAACGTGACCTGAAACCTGAATGAACATTAATGGGGCAGGTTACCCATCATGCATTAGGCTTTAACACATCAGTGACTTGAAGCTGTAACTTCCTGTCTGATGATGTCATCATGTCATGAAACAACCAATCATCTAGCACTCCATGACCACATCCTGACATCCAGTCATGTTTGTTCCTGAAATGATGTGGCCCTGCTGCTGAAACATCACCTGACCTGTGGTTGTTTATTTGGATCAAACCAGTCGTACCTGTTGCCTTTTAATCTGCATGTTTGTCCTCCAGCTCTATCTCTTCTTCATCTCTTCTTTATCTTCTTCGTCTCTTCATTATCAACGCTGTCAGATTCTTACAAACATCACGTACGCATAAAGACCGTCATGGCTGCCGCCAGCAGCAACAGCAGCATGCTGGTGTCTTTGAAGTGTCTTCAAAACAAACTGCTGCTGGAGCCAACGGACGAGCCGCAACGCAACTAACATAAACTACACAGCCAGCACTGGGCAACACAACCAGGTACATGTTCAGGTCCAGGTCCAGGTCCAGGTCCAGTGTAAGGTCTGTGAGTGTCCCCTGGGAGCAGCAGCTGTTTCTTCTTCTGCTATTTTGACAGAACAGGAAGTATTTGTGGTTGACTGAAAAAGAATGAAGTTTATCTTTAAAGACACGAAACCCGACAAGTCCAGACCTGAGGAGGAGGAGGAGGAAGAGGAGGAGGAGGAGGAGGAGGGAGCACATCAGATAATGTGGAAGTCATGAAGAAGTCACACTGATGAACCAAAACATTCCACGGTTACTCACACAGCAGAGGTTATTTAAAGGTTATTATAACGTTAATAAAGGGTTACACTGACATGTAAACAAACTCTTCTTCGTGGTTTAATGATGTTCTTCTTATTCTGTGGTTTTATGTTTTTCTTCTTATTCTGTGGTTTTATGTTTTTCTTCTGTGGTTTAATATTCTTCTTCTTCTGTGGTTTAACTCTACAGAATAAGACACAAAGAAACTTTTTTAATTTGGAAACAAACAGATTAAAAGATTTAATCCAGAATCAGTAAACAGAGAAACACACACACACACACACACACACACGTATACACATATAAATAGCCCCCAGACACTATGCTAAGCTTAGCTAAGCAGCAGTCAGACTGACTGAACTGTCCTTTTAAATAACAAGTTGTCCTATTGGGCGAAAACTGTCCAATCAAAAGTTATGGTAGTTTTTATGTGAAGCAGTCACATGACTCATGGAGAGCAGAAACAATCAACAGTCCATGCCCTGATCACACCTGAGATTTGTGACTCACCTGTTTAACAAGAAGTCACTGACCTGACCCCAGATCTGCTGCACATTCTCTACCTGTCTGTCTGTCTACCAGTCTGTCTGTCTTTCTCTGTACGTGTCTCTGTACCTGTCTCTCTCTTTGTACTTTTCTTTCTGTCTACCAGTCTCTGTTTACTTCTCTGTCTATTTATCTAGCTGTCTGTCTCTCTCTGTAACAGTCTGCCTGTCTCGCACTCTGTCTGTTCATCAATCTGTCTGTTTATCTACCTGTCTGTCTCTCTCTGTACCTGTCTGTCTGTGTTGAGATAATCAAAGTAAACAGTGATAATGTCTCTCGGTGGCTCTGCAGGTATCTTTGGTTAAGGTGTGTCACTCAGGTGTGTTACCTGCATGCAGTCACATGATGGATGCTGTTTCTTTGTCCTCCGCACTGATCCGTAGCAGGAATGTCAGCTACGCTAACTACGCTAGCCACGCTAGCTACGCTAACACGCGCACACACACACACACACACACACACACAAACAAACAATCACACATCTGTGATCACATGACTGCCATCAGCACTGGTATAAACTCAGGTGGTTCCATTCAGCTCAAACAGTTTCTGCTGCATGAAATGGAACTGAGCCTTTTTTGGTGTACTTGTGATGACCTGTCAAGATGACTGCTGTTAAACAGGTGTGCAGTCTTTTTCTGGTGGTTACATGTAAAGGGCACATGGATACACCTGAGGCAGACGTCATCTGACTGACATCTAAACATGAATCAGTTCTGATTAAAGACCCAAATAGAGTTCTCACTGAGTCAGACTTACCTGATCAGAATCACCTGATCATGTAATCTGATGATGTCAACAGATGAGGATTAAAGACATCCTTTGATCTGATAATCATCAGCTGACTGTTAGTAAACAAGATGGAGGATAGATGGGGGTGAGATGGCAACATGGAGGCAACTAAACCCTGTTAGAACCACAGATGAAGAGATTAAACCCATCAGATCCAGAGAAGAGACTAAACCCCATTAGAACCATAGAAGAAGAGACTAAACCCATCAGAACCACAGAAGAAGAGACTAAACCCTGTTAGAACCACAGAAGAAGGACTAAACCCCACCAGAACCACAGAAGAAGAGACGAAACCCCATTAGAACCATAGAAGAAGAGACGAAACCCCATTAGAACCATAGAAGAAGAGACTAAACCCATCAGATCCAGAGAAGAGACTAAACCCTGTTAGAACCATAGAAGAAGAGACTAAACCCATCAGAACCACAGAAGAAGAGACGAAACCCTGTTAGAACCACAGAAGAAGGACTAAACCCCACCAGAACCACAGAAGAAGAGACGAAACCCCACCAGAACCACAGAAGAAGAGACAAAACCCCATTAGAACCATAGAAGAAGAGACGAAACCCATCAGAACCACAGAAGAAGGACTAAACTCCATCAGAACCACAGAAGAAGAGAATAAACCTCGTTGGAACGACAGAAGAAGAGATTAAACCCTGGCACTGGCTCAGACAGCCTCTTGTGTTGTTGGAGTTAATGAGACGAGAAAAACACACAATAAGCAGAGAGTGTTTGATCCAAACACACACACACACACACGCTTGTACACACACGCGCGCGCACGTACACACACACACAGGTAACCTGAGAGTGGCACATACACCTGGACACTCACCTGTACATGTGCTGTTAGCTGTAAACACAGAAAGTCATCCATCACTTTCTCCTTCACACTGAACAACACGTCAGCTGAGTACACGTCAGTACGACTAAAGTACATGCCGGTACGACTGAAGTGAACGTCAGTACGACTATAGTAGATGTCTGTACAACTGAAGTACACGTTGGTACAACTACAGTACATGTCAGTATGACTAAAGTACACATCGGTATCACTATAGTCCACATTGGTACGACTATAGTACACATCGGTATGACTAAAGTACACATTGGTACCACTATTGTACATGTCACTACAACTAAAATACACGTCAGTACAACTAAAGTACACGTCAGGACGACTAAAGTACACGTCAATATGATTATAGTACACATTGGTACGACTATAGTACACATCGGTATGACTAAAGTACACATTGGTATGACTATTGTACATGTCACTACAACTAAAATACATGTCAGTACAACTAAATTACACGTCAGTATGTCTAAAGTACACATTGGTATGACTATGATACACGCTGGTACAACTAAAGTATAACTAAAGTACACGTCAGTGTGACTATTGTATATGTCAGTATGACATGTTGGTATGACTAAGGTATGACTAAAGTACACTGGGGGTAAAAGTGGACACTCAAATTGACAACCAAATTAAAGATGTGGTGAAGTGCAGCTTTTTTCAGTTAAGGCAGCTGGCAAAAATCAAACCTCCAGAGGCAACAGTTCGAGACAGTAATTCATGCCTTTTTGACCATGCGGTTGGATTACTGTAATGCACTTTATTTGGGGGTTAGTGGGTCCTCTATTAGTCGTCTCCAACTGGTTCAAAATGCTGCTGCACGTCTTTGAATTGGCACAAGCAAATGTGAGCACATTACACCTATTTTAGTTTCACTCCACTGGCTGCCTGTCCATTTTAGGATTAATTTTAAAATTATCTTATTTTCTTTAAAGCCTTGAATGACCTTGGCCCATCTTACCTATCTGAGCTGCTGCACCCCTATACTCCCAGCCGATCTCTCAGGTCAGCTGACCAGCTGCTCCTGAGAGTGCCTAAAGCTAGGCTCAAGCTCAGAGAGGATTGAGCGTTTGCCGTTGCAGCTCCAAAATTTTGAACAAATTGCCACTGCACATTAGACAGGCTTCCTCTCTATCTCATTTTAAAACTCTCATAAAAACCACCTCTTCTCTTTGCTTTTGACACCATGTAGAGTGTTAATTTTATTTATTTTATTTTTTGATTTTATTTTTTATTAATTTATGTTTTTTGATCTTATGTTTTTATGTGTATACATGTATATTTCTTTTTTTTAATCTTGTGCAGACAGTGCTTTTTAAAATTTTATTTTTATTTTATTGTTTTTTATTGTGTTTCTATTGTGTTATCTATTTATTGTCTTTTATCTTGTTATGCAGCACTTTGGAAACCTCGTGTTTGCTAAAAATCGTGCTATATAAATAAAGTGGATTGTATTGGATTGGATACACGTCGGTATGACTATAGTACATGTTGGTACAGCTAAAGTACGACTAAAGTACACATCAGCATAACTAAAGTACACGTCAGCCTAACTAAAGTACACGTCAGTACGACTAAAGTACATGTCGGTACCACAATAGTACACGCCGGTACAACTAGAGTACATGTCAGTATGACTAAAGTACATGTCAGTGTAGCAGAGTTAAAAATGCACTATTATTTCCAATTTGTATTTGTAAGTTTTATTTATCATTTAATGATTATTTTGAGTATTTATGAATTTGTGTTATCTTCATTTACCATTATTTTTACATTTTCCTTGTAGAAATTACCTTCCTGCACTACCTTTTGTGTACCTCCTGGGCTTCTGTAGCGCCTCCCCTCTGCCCAGTCCTGTCTTAAGTTGTGTGGGAAAATGCAGCAGCAATCTTGTAATATTTTCTTTGGAAATTTTGGAATTTATGTTGAATGTTGAACTGTTGCTTACTTTATGTTATCTGTTTTGTGTTGTTTGTTCCTTTCGCCACCAGGTGGCATTGTTGGCCTCTTATAAATGTTCTTTTATGGTTTTGAGATTTGTAAAATTGACAGCAGATAAGATGTTCTGTGAAATCTTAAAATGACTAAAGTATGACTAAAGTACATGTCAGTATGACTAAAGTACATGTCAGTACGACTAAAGTACATGCTGGTATGACTATAGTACATGTTATCAACAGGATGAGGAACTTAGGAAGAGTGAGACTAATGAGGGACGGGAACAACAATCATCAAAAACTGGTGGGAAGACATAACAAAAGCAGGAAGTAGAAACAGCACACAGAAAGGGAAGAACTACAAAATAAAACAGGAAACTCAAAACCAGGATATTAAAAAACATTGTTAACTCAGTGATGATCTGTAATTACAAGTACTTTAACTTAATTAAGTACGTTTGAATGCAGTACACTGAGACATTAGTACTTTTGGTGAAGTAAAAGATGTGAGTACTTGTTGAGTGGTTTTCGCTGGTCTAACTTTGTCAGCTCTGTTGTGAGTGCGATGTTTGAGTGTCGAGGAGGCGGAGGGAGCAGCAGTGAGGAGATGAAAAGGTGGAGAGGAGGTGAGCAGGTGGGCTTTAACCACTGAGACACAACAAGAGAGCATTAGGAGGACAGAGGGAATGTGGACAAGCTGAAAGATGAAAGCAGAGTGGCAAAGAAGAGGAGGAGGAGGCGGAGGAAACAAGAGGAGCTCAAGGACACAAAAGGATCAAACGTCACTGTGGAAATCCTGAATATCAGGCAAATGCAGACTGAACTGTCTGTTCAGCCGTCCACTTATTTCTGGCCACTTACTGTTAGCTATATGATGTCCACATGCTGCTAATGACAGATGTTTCCTTTCAACCATTTGTCTGATATTTTAAATGTTAAATAAAAAATCTGAAACCAAATTTAAATTAATAATGAATAATAATAATTAATAATGAATCATTAATGAATTAAATAGTTTAGAAAGTACAAACTTTACTGTCATGTTGGTTTGACCTACAATGAGTTTGAGGTTTGTTCTCTGCTATCTTAGACTAATATCTGTAAAGGTCTAATTTTATTTTATATTTATGATTTTATGAGCTGCTGTATCAGGTGAATTTCTCCACCGTGGATCAATAATCAAAAAATGTTTTTGGTTTGCAGGTGAATAAATGTGTTATTTCTTTTATTGTTTGTCTTATTTAATACATTGCACCAGACCTCATTAAAAATCAATAAAGAAAAGAAACATTTGGTCATTTTTCACTTTTAGTTTCAACCTGCAGCTCATTCTCCTTCTCCTCCTTCTCATCTCCTTCTCTGTCCTCTTCCCTCGTAAGGTTAAGATGAAAGCAGTAATGGGGGAGAATGGTGGAGGACACCAGCTGCTTCATCTGATTTAAAATCACTAAAATCACTCAAACAAGCAGCTCACTGACCCTCCTCCTACTCCTTCTCTTATACAACACTTTGTTTTCAGTCTTTCAGTTGATTTACAATGTAAATGTTATGGCTCAGTTTTCCCAAAAGTTGAATCTGGCTCAATTTCTCTTTTTACAGCAACGCCTTCGTTGTGGGCTGCTGGTGTGGAAATGCACGACCCCCACTGAATGATTAAGGAAGGAAGCATGAAGCAGCTGGCGTGTTGGTGTCACAGGTTTGAACCCAGTCTCAGGTGTTTTTTGGTGCAGCACCACCACCTGCTGTCCAAACATGTTCACTGCAGTCTGAATTCACCGAGCCATGGTTTCAACAAATCTCGTGACAGGAAACAAACAAACAAACAACCTCAATAAGGGTGAAAGGTTTGATTCCCTGTTCCCCCTGTCCAATTGAAAGGTAAGTGAGTAAGAGAACGCCAAATTGGTCCTGATGGCCATTGCTGCGTGTGGTTGGTATCATTTATTAGCATGGCCTCATGTGTGGGCTTTGTGTGATGGTTTTCAGGTGTGAAAAAGCAACAGAATATCAGACCAACCTGGTACCAAACTGCATGTGATTTTTGAAGACAAAAAGACTAAGATCTGACAACAAAGCTCCATGTGCTTCATTTTGATTTATTTCTGAAAATCTTCAAATGCAGCAGAGTGAGAAATTATCAGCTGACTGGATGTTGTGCTGTTTAGTTGAAGCAAGTACAGTTTTCAGTGGAAGACGTTGTGAAGCTACAACTCTGACATGAAAATAATTACAACAACCCAGTTAAGTTTCAAACCTCAGATAACATTTGTATTTAGTGTTAACAGTTACATGCTGATGGAAATTGTGACCCAAACTGATGTCATGACGAACCCTAACCCATTTCAGAATCACACTATTCATTTAACCCTTTAACACCCACTCTGTTTTAGCTCATCTTAATAAAGTTTTATTTTATTTTCATTCATTACAGAAACATCATAAATTCATTGTTGAGCCCCAGGTCGATGGATATATTAAAATACAATTGGAAAATCTGGACCCTCAATCTTTGAATGAGACTTGGAACACAATCCTTGATCAAGTCCACTGACAGTCACCTGGGTTCATGCAGTTCAGGTGTAACTTGAGCAAAAGCCAATAAGTATAAATAAATAATTTGTTTGATATTATTTGTTTGTTTAGATTCTCCTGTTCAAGAGAATCTAATTTATTGTGAGAGAAAAATCTGATCATCACAGGGAAATATGGATGCCTTTATATTTTTTAAAAAAGGTCGGTGAACCTTTTTGATCCTAATAGATCATTTCATCACTAAATGTACGGCTCTTTTCTTGACCTGGTTTATTCCCCATATACAGAAACTTCATCACTGCAGCTCTACATTGTTCTGCACATTGTAATGCAGATGATAATGTTTTATATGTCACCTTTTAACTGCTTGATGTGATGGAAGACTTTTGGGCAATCATGGCTTATTTCAGAGAGTGGGTGTTTTTACTGGCTGTTCAACAAAGACAGGTCCATATGCACGTCCCTTTAGATGTTGAACGTCTGAGTCAATGGTGGAAACTCCTGTGATATTATAATATATATTTATGACTCCATATATATAACTCTATATCGAACAGGAGGGGTATTGGGTATGTGGTATACTAGCCATCCAGCTTTCTTGAACAAAGCTCAGCATGTCCAATGTGGATGGACCAGGGTCTTGGTGAAACTCGTGCCATGGAGACAAGTCCTATGAAAATGTTTCTGTCTGAGAACATCATGATCGCCATTAAACAGACTTCCTGTTTAAATCATCACACATTCATGTTCATGTTCTGTCAGTTGGTGGGTGTTCAAAGGTCAAAAAGGGAAAGAAGAACAAACTGAAGGTCCGGACTCATCCTCCAGGTGTTCCCCTTTCCCCACTCAACAACCTGAAAGAAGAATCATGTGTTTATTTAATGAACAGGCAGTCAATTAACGAGCTGGAAGGAAACAGTTAATTTCATGTTGTGCTGTCATTTGTTCATCTGGAAGACACCTTATTGCTTTCAGCAGAGTGTTTTAATGTGACACATAAATGCATCACTTTCGATGCCATGCTGATGTCATTAAAAAGTCACATGACTTCAGAGTTGTGCCTGATTGGTTGTCCTGTCTCCTCAGCCCTCCTCCTCCTGTCTCAATCCAGAACTCACCTTTGATATCATCCTCAGCTTCTCCCTGTTGGAGTACTTCCTGTGTGATGTCATTTCCCTGCCTTGTGATGTTACATGATGTGACGACTCAAATGATTCATCCTCTCCATGCATCAGCTTACTGTAACTTGCCGTGCTGCTGGTGGTCGGCAGGCTGTTCCTCCTGCAGGGGGGAGGCGGAGTGGACGGAGAGGACGACAGGAGGTAAGACAGGGAAGAGAACGAAAGATAGGAGGGGGTGAGGGAGGAAGAGGAGAGGAGTAGCAGGGCCTGGGAGCCTCCTGGTGCCTGCTGGTGGAGACTAGAGGAGCAACAGGAAGCTGCCGATGAACCCTGAAGGGGTCTGAACAGGGGGGGAGTGGAGGAGCTCAGAGGATTTGGTGGACATGTATACACTTCCTCTTCCTTCTCTTGTTTGTGGCCTCTCCCTTCTCTCCTTCTCTCGTCCTGTGCTCCCGGATCGCCCTCCCGACACCAGCCTGTCCCAGCCCGAGCAGAGTGCCTCCTGCGGGGAGCAGGAGGCCGCGAGTGGCGCAGGGGTAGGGTGAAGGAACTGACCTTCTGCAGGGGCGTCCAATGGGTGAAAAGGTGGGGGGGGCTCAAGCTGGGGGGTAGGGAGAGCCTGTGTGAGGAAGAGGAGGGTGAAGGAGTATCTGGTTGATCCTGGTAGATACTGAACACTGTGTCTCCTCCTCTTCCATCACTGCCCCCACCTCCTCCTGGTCTGCTGCTGCCAGGAAACAGTTGTCTAGACGACGGCCCACCTCCTCCCTCTCCTCCTTCTCCTCCCTCCCTCCTGTTCAGTAGTGATGCGGGGTACACCCTGGGTTTGGTTTCCAGGCTCTTTGATTGGACATAGTTAACGAGGCCATTGAGGGGACTGATCGAGGAGCGGCGGACAGAGGAGGTGTTGGGTTTTCGGAGGCTGTGGAGGTCAATGACGGTAGAGTAAATGTCCCGCAGGTTGATAACTTTTGTCTTCTTGTCACGGTTCTCATGCAGGACAGCGTTTGCACAGATGAACAGGAAGATCCCAATGCCCATGATGAGAGGGCCAAAGACCTTTAGCCTATCAGAGTACAGATACCTGCAGAGACATTTACCACAGCCAATTAGAGAACAGATACCTGCAGAGACATTTAATACAGCCAATCAGAGACTAGAAGAACTACGTCAATGACCACAACAACCTCTTAAAAGATGCTTAAATTGCCACAAAAATCTAAAACATCCTCCTAAGACTAGAAGCTTAGACTAGAAACAATTAGAACCTCATGATAAAAAACAAAATATCCACCTCCATGACTATAGAACACCTTACAGGACTATAGAATCACCTACATAACTATAGAGCACCATACAGGACTATAGAACCACCTACAGAACTACAGAAGACTGTACAGGATAATAGAATCACCTACAGAACGACAGGATATCATACAGGACTATAAAACATGGTAGGTTAGATTGGATTAGATTAGATTAGATCAGATTATACTTTATATTATACATTATTCACCCCATAGGAGGGAAATTTACCTGTCACAGCAGCAAGAAGAAAAAGTGTAGTATACACTACAAAAATTAAAGTAGAAAAAAAACGTATTACTTGTAACGTATAACCTACACAAAAAACAATAACCGACATATGGCAAACAACAGACAATGTGCAAAAAATTGAGGTACTTGAGATAAAGTGGCATGATATGGAAATATTGCATTGTAAGTGACAATGTAATAAATAATATTGTAAGAGTAGTAACCATGATATAAATAATAGTGCAAAAATAATAACCAAGAAATAAGTAATATTGTAAAGGTAGTAACCATGATGTAAATAATATTGTAAAAAATAGTAATATGGTATAAATTATATTGTAAAAGTAGTAACATGATATAAATAGTATTTCAGAAGTAAGTGACCATGATATAATATAATATAATATAATATAATATTTATAATATAATGTAATATTGTCTGATAAAGTGAAGATAATATAAATAATATTACAAAGGTAAATGACCATGATATAAATAATATTGTACATTGTAAGTAAACGGAATGGAAATATAAGTACAGATAATAATAATAAAAAAAAATTGAGATAAACATAAACATAGAGCCACGGTGAGTGGTGGGTAATTGTGAAGCAGGAACAGAAAACAAAGTACAACAAGATCAGGTGGTGCAGGTGTTGTACAGTCTGACAGCATTTGGGGCGTACAAGACTATAGAACCCCCCCACAGAACTATAGAACATTGTACAGTACTATAGAACTCCCTACAGAACTACAGATCCACCTACAGGACCATATAACCACCTATAGGACCATAGAACCCCGCTACAGGACTATAGAACACTCTCCAGGAAAATAGAAACACATACAGGACCATAACCATCTAGCTTTCACTTGAACAAAACTCAGCATGTCCAATGTGGATGGACCGGGGTCTTGGTGAGTCTCATCATAAGTCCTATTGAAACTTTTCTGTCTGAGTACATCATGATCGCCATGAGACTTCCTATTTTAATCATCATACATTCATGTTCTATCAGTCAGTGGGTGTTCAAACATTAAGAAGTACAAGGTTAAAAGACCAAATTGAAGGCCTGGACTCGTCCTCTAGGTGTTCCCTTTTCCCCACTCAACTTCCAGAAAGACAAGTCATGTGACGATTTAATGAACAGGCAGTCAGTTAACAAGCTGGAAGGAAACAGTTCAACAATTCAACAATTTCATGTATTCTTCAGGACTTCAGGTCTATAGAACCCTCCTGCAGGAGTTGAGAGTCTTATATTACACCAACAGTAGAGTGAAAAAAGATTATTTACCTGTTCAGAAAATCCTCCAGAAAACCTTGTGGAAGCTGATGGGTTGTCCCATTGATGAATTCTGTCCTGTTAAACCCATTACCACCTCCTCTGTCATCTTCATCAATACCACCTCCTCTGTCTTCATCACCTCTTCCCCTGAGGTCATCTCCTTCTTCTTCATATTGCTCCAGTTCTTCTCCCATCTCTTCTCCCTGGATAAAGTCAGTTCAACAAAACATCTGATTAAAATGAGATTCAGGACTGCGCCTTTAGTCAAAAACATTCCTGTAATCATTCTTCCTCTTGATCCTGCCCACAAGGGCAATACATTTCCCAAATTATCATGTTCTCTTGCCCACTGACATGTTGTCCTGGTCCCCAACATGTTCTCCTGCCCACTGAGATGTTCTCCTGGTCCCTGACATGTTCTCTTTCCCCTAACATGTTCTCCTGCCCCCGACATGCTGTCCTGCCCACTAACATGTTCTTCTGGCTCTGACATGTTGTCCTGCCCCCTGGCATGTTCTCCTGCCACCAGCTACCCAGCTTAGACAGGTAGAACCTGGCCCTGTGTGAGTCTCACCTGAGCAGGTGTGGGGGTGGAGCTGCTGAATGACAGTGAGGTCATGGTGGCATCCTTCTGTGGTTGAACGCTGAAGAACAGTCCATCTCGAGGCCAGTAGCCCAGAGCTGCCATGACCACGCCCACTAGTAGGACCAGGATGCCGATTGCTGCCACCAGACCCGAGACTGAAATCAGTTTCAACTTCCCCTTCACCACCACCACCTCACTCCTCCTGAGGGGGCAGGAAGTGACATCATCATGACACACTGACAGGTGACTACAGGTGAAGTCAGATGATATGTTTGTGTGTTACCTCTTCTTCTTGTTCTTCCTCTTGTGAGTGTGTGCTTTATGTGTTTTGGATTTCAAAGAGTCTTGACGCCGCGCATTAATCCGCAGGAGACCACCGGTCGCGATCATTACCACCCACCAAACGAGAGCTGGGTCTGTAGGCTAAGCCCCGCCCACCACCTCACCTGTACTCAGTCACTAGCTTCCTGTCAGACAAAAGGGTAGATAGAGAGAGAGAGACAAGCAGGTCATCTTGTGATTATCTGTTTTGTTTTATTGTGCAATTCAGTAACATTATTTATGATTATTTATCTTCAACTTTAAATTGGATGAGATGCACTGACCCATTAATATGACCTCCTCATATACAAAACAAAACACAAAGTCATCACAAAGACACACAAAAGAGACACAACACCACAGCAAAGAAACTACACTAGTGGACTATGTCTCCCAGCATACACTGCTGCTTCTCCATAGGAGATTCTGACAGCATTGTACTGATTTTGACTCACATCTGTACCTGCCCCACTGCGATTATCAATACTGATCAGAATCAATAGAACCAACAGATCAGAACAGAACAGAACCGAACCAAAACAACAGAAGAGAACAGAAACAATAGAACAGAACAGATCTGAGCTAACAGATCAGAACTAACACATCAGAACAGGACCAAGAGATCAGAACCAAGAGATCAGAACTAACAGATCAGAACAGAACAGAACCAACAGAATAAAACAGATGGTTTGGTCTCACTATCGCTTCATGTTTTCTTCCTGATGCTCCGATGTTTCCTCGTCTCCTCTGTCGTTTACTCTGTCCCCCCTGCACCCTTCTCTCCTCCCCCTCCTCCCTCCTCCCCCTGGTCATTCTGCAGTGAATTTCACAGTAAATTAATCTCCTTTAACGGAGAGACAGACAGAGATAGAGACAGGTTACTCCCACTGACAACATTGACAATACCACACACAACCAGCCTGTCTGTCTCACTAAACCTGACTTAGAGAGACAGTTTGCATACCTGAGTCTGTCTGTATATGCTTGTCTCACTAACCTGTCTCTGTCATTGTATTTATCCAGTCCAGGCTCTTGGGTCTGTCCTGGTCCGGATCTTGGTCTTGGTCCTCTGAGCAGCAGTGGATAATGCTGAATCTGGGAAGTTGCTGTTGCTAGGAGACAGAGGCAGAGCAGCTCTGCAGCATTTTGAGTCTGTTCAAATTTGTCCCTGCTGAGATGCTGTACATGCTGCATCAGACCTGTCCACCACCTCTCACTCACTCACACACCTGCTGTGAATTCTGGGTAAATCTGACTGTGTGCTTTTTTCAGCTTCATGTTGAATCACTTATTTAACCAGCTAATATGCTAATTCCAACACAAAATCCTGTTTAAAAAACAATCAGATGATAGGAGCAATTCACTCACATTCAGTGATTTGATGCTCAAAGGCACTGGAACAAGGAACCAGAATCCTGTCCCCGACCAAGCCTATGAACCAATAAATGAGCAGAACTCTGATCAGAAACCTTTTATCATCTCAAGGAATGAAGAAACAGAAACATCAGCAGATATCATGCAAACTTGAGGGAGCTGCCACTGTGACCTCACTAGTTAGAATTGTCAATGATGTTAGAAACTAATGTTAACTAATAGAAATTTGTTTTTAAATTTAAGAAACTTGAGTTAACTAACGTTAGAAACTAACTTTTAATTTTAGAAGCACATTTTAATTTAATATTAGAAACTCATATTAACTGACATTAGAAACTCGCATTTCTAATTTTAGAAACTCACGCTAATGTTAGAAACTCAAGTTAATGCTTTAAAAATATATATGTATATAGTATATTTGTTTCAGAACCAGAATGTGGAAAAAAATCAAACTGAACAATCAAAGCAGAGGAGGTGGAACAGTGATGATGTTTTCACCTTCACAAAATATAATCTTGAGAGGAGTGATGACACAGCTTTAAGAGCCATTACATTGGAGGCGGAGCCACAGTGTGATGTCTGTCTGACTTACTAAAAAAGCTTTTCAGGTAATTATACTCCAAGTCTTTTTATTGATGTTTATACAAAGTAGAAATAACACAAATATAAACATCACCCCCCTCGCTCCAACAGATTTGGACAAATTTCATATTGTGATGTGTGTTCATATTGTTGTGTGCTATATGATATTATTTGTCCCGTCAGGGTTCCCACACTGTTAAAGACATTAACATTCCTGGTTCAGTCTGCCATACCTAGATAAAATTAATAAAGTCTTCATCTGAAAGTAGTAAAGTGTCAACAAAGGGGCATGATCCCAAATAATTATGACACGATATTTGCACTTTCTTATGAGTGAAAGAAGACTTTTACTTAAAAAGAAATTATTTAAGCGCGAGTATGTTCTGTGGACCGGAGAAAAGAAGGAGTAGCTTCTAGCTGTGGGATTTTGAAAGCACCATGCATCAACTACACCATTTGTATGAAGAAAGAGCTGCAGTTGGGATGCTGCACTGGTTTTAGACGCAGTCCTAGATGAGTTACGGTCCAGAGTAGGTGATAACGTGCAGTTCATGTCTCCTCCAAGGATAAGATAATGTGTATCTATGTTAGGGATATGAGCAAAGAAATGTATTAAAGAAAATTTATCATCCCAATGTGGTGCATATATGTTGGCCAGGATAACCGTTGTGTTGTACGTAACATTGGATGTTCTTATTAATGAGGATGGCCACACCTCTAGATTTGGAATGAAAATTTGAATGATATGATTGTCCTGTCCATCCTCCCGAGTCGGAAATGATCAAAGGTTCGGAGATGTGTCTCCCGAGGAAAGGCAATTCCTGCCTTTACTTTACTCAAGTGAGTCAATAGTTTATTTCGTTTGGTGGGGTGGTTCAAGGATTTCACATTCCATCTTACAAAGGTCACATCGCAATGAGCTGATCTGTTTGAAAAATTTGTGTCAGTCGTAACCATATTCAATACAGAGAAAAAATAGCTATCTGTTTGACTTGCCTGGACTTATACTTTTTAAAACGTTTTTATATAAGGCACCTAAGAGAACAGCCTAAGACAAACATTACTTCTTCTTTTGCCTAAACATTGAGCATAGATAGAAAAGGAAATAATAACGAAAATAAAATAGAGACTCGCTGCAGTATTCTGACCAGTCAGATTATTATATCTGTTGTAAACAAAATAAAAGAGTGAGATATCACAGTTTTGACTCTGTAGGTGCTCTTGAGCCATATGCCTCTGTAGAGTGTTTCAGTCAACGTGATCTGTTTAAGTGATAGAGTGGAAAGCACCAACCTTATTCAAACGTAGAAAACAGCTATTCTCATTCCTTTTGAGTCATGGTCAGTCTTTTGAAGAGTCCGGTAGGATTTTGGCTTTCACATTGGCCATGGCCTCTCCTGGCTTCTGAAACAGTTTCTCGGTTCCATTATAGGTGATCTGGAGCTGTGCTGGGTAGAGAAGACCGTATTTAACACCATCTCGTCCATGGAGAAGACGTCTCACCTCACCGAAGGCTGATCTGGCTTGCACGACACTCGGAAAATGGAGATGTCAGTTCCTTTAAACTGGAGCGGTCTGACTTCCCTGGCGCGGCGGATGTCAGCACAGTCGTCGTCTGAGCAGGATGAGAGCCCCTAACGGTCTTGTTAGCCTTGGATAGCTTGGATTTGATATTTTCAAAATCTTCAGCCAGAGTGGCCTTGAGTTCTGACCTGATCAGCATAGCTATATCTGCTTTCAACACCATGAGGATTTCTGCCTTGAGGTCCGCGACATCCATTTGGTGGTCAGGTTGAGATGTGCTACATCCGGGAGGCGGGTCACTTGAGCTTGAGGCTTTGGGCCCAGTTGTGAAGGCCCCTGCGGTGAATTCGAATTTTCGCAAATTGTAAGCCATTAATGAAAGAAAATAATAATTAAGGCATTTGTCGTATTTTTGTTGTTAAGACACCAAAAAAATTACTTTTACGAGAAATTCAGCAGAGCACATTGTTTGTGCTGCCTACTCCATCGCCGGCTCGCTAGCGCCCCCTCCAGGTAATTATGAATTAACTATGTTAGACATTTTCATGGCAACCAAACCATATTTTCATAAACATCTTTAATTCAAATGTTTAGAAAACAGAGAAATTTCATCTTCTAAAATTGTGTTGTAAATGCTCATGAAAAAAACAACAACATGTTACTCTGTTCTACACTGATCTGTGCTAATATTCACTCCAGTCCAGTGATAGGTGAACTCTGATGGTCTAGTTGTCATGGCTCTTTTACTGGGCATAGATGTGATGTGCTCTGTGTGCACCGCAGACAGTGAGCTGTATGTGGCTGCTCTAATCAATGTTTCAAACCCCACCGCCTCCACCGTGGACCAGTTGAGAAGCACCCCAGAAGCGGGCCTCCGCACTGCTCCATGGAGGATATGCAGCTTTTTTTGACAGACACTGTAAGCAGCCGTCGTCAATTTACACAGACCAGCTCGCACTGACAAGAAGTAAGACACAAAAACGACAGAGAATCTGTTTTCTTTTTTCAAAATAAAACACCCTGTGCAAACTGCAGATTGGAAAAACTGCTAAAAGGGAAAAAAAATCAACTATGCAGCATATTTACACATGGAGAAGCACCAAGAAACCAAGAAAACAACTAAATCTGAGCAAATAAACAAAATCTGGCAGGCAAACCGCTCTGCTTCCCAGTTCCCAGTGGACCAGTCAGGGTGTCCATGCTGACCTGTCCACTGCTCAAAGACCAATGATGTGAGCATCAGAACTGTGCCATGAAGAACCATGGAGCGATGGAAGAAGGTGGTCTGATGGATCAGATGTTCTTTGACATTTTGTTTTGTTTGTGCACGGGGATGACACAGCACCAGGATGCATTATGGGAAGAAGGCAAACTGGTGGAGGCAGTAAGGCTGAAAAACTTCTGGTCCTGCTGTTCATGTGGACGTTATTTTGACACGTCCCACCTACCTGAGCGTTGTTGAGATCAAAGAAGTCCCATCCATGGAGGACCACTTCCAAACTTCCAGGACTGAGAGGTTGCTAATGTCTCCAAGCCAGAACCACAGCACATCTTCACAGGGTTGAGGAGTCCAGACAGGTCAGAGGACTGTTTGAGTAGGAAAAGAAGGGTGTGCACATGTGTTCAGACATACAGGTGTCAGGTGAGAGATAGACAGGTGAGAGTCAGAAAGACTCGCTTTTTAAGGTCTTAGTAGAGTTGCACGATACCCACGGGACCCACGGTCTGTTAGCTGATTGGCTGTTCGTGTGGCTTTCTGCTGGCAAGAAGAACTCCATGACGACAAGCTCTGCTTTGATAGAAATTTGCTTCAAAACAAACAACAAGCTAAAATTCTGTCTTGCCCAGACATGCGCATGGCTTACAGTCACAAACTCACTGTGACAGAAGTGCCGGGCCAGAATGGCGAGTCTGCCATGTTGCCGTTGTCAGTGGCGCTCACATATTTGTTTCAGTCTAATTCTTACTTCACCAGTATTATGTTTATCATGCACCAAACAACGATATAAGTAATTAATAAGTATTAATAAGCACCAGGCCCGAGTGGGACTGCTGCGGCGTCGTTGTCAGTGGCACCATACATTTTGCTCAAAAAACCAAACTTGCTGTTTCAAATTTGGTCCAGTCTAATATGTACTTCACCAGTATTATGTTTATCATGTACCAAACAACATTATAAGTAATTTATAAGTATTTAGAACGTATGTAGAAATACGTAGAAATACATTTCAGTTCTTACAAATAATAATAACAATAATAATAATAATAATTTTTTAAATGCCGCAGTATTGCATTAATACCCGGAACCGTGATACTTTGTCTGGTATAGTATCGTGGTTACTCATTTTGGTATCGTGACAACTCTAGGTTGTAGCCTCACAGCCACACAGTAGCCCATCCTTCCACCTGGACTACTTGTTTAGTCCTTTAGGCCTTAATCCCAGAATCCTCTGCACACTGGTCCTGGTTCTAGTTCTGGTGAGTCCAGTCTTTCAGGCTTTAGTTCTGTGAAGGACTCATTTGCATTAAACCCCGCCCCTCCCACCTGGGCTCGGTGGAGGTTAGGATCACAAGACGCTGATCACAGCGTTGGTATGGACTGAACCAATGAGGAAATGAAGCACTGTGCAAGGGGGAGGAGTCAGGGACAACACAGTTACCATGGTAACTGATCCATCTGTTTCTGGATTGGATCAATCATGGATTGCAGGTTTCAAGTGTTGGTATAGTCGGCATGTGACTGGCTCCTGTCCTCAGTGTGTGACTGGTTTCTATCCTTGGTGCGTGATTGGCTGCTGTCCTCCGCATGCGATTGGCTTCCGTCCTGAGTGTGAGATTGGCTCCTGTCCTTTGCATGTGATTGGCTCCTGTCCTCGGCAAGTGAATGGCTCCTGTCCTCTGTGTGTGATTGGCTCCTGTCCTCAGTATGTGATTGGCTTCTTTCCTCGGCCTGTGATTGGTTCCTGTCTTCAGCATGCTTGAACATCAAGATGGAGTTGTAGATTTTGAGGGCGGGACCAAGTTTGATTGACATGATCCTGACAATGTCCCGTTGTGTGAGGAGGAGAAAGGAACGCCCATCTATTTGCTGAATGGACAGAGGCAGGAACCAATCAGAACAGAGCAGGTTCAATATGCTGTCATAAAATCTACAGCAGCTAATTGGTCACCTCACCTCATCTCTAAACTGTTTGGCCTGTTCCTCACAGCCGGGGAGAGACTCAATGAAATCTGACACCTGAGAGAGAGAGAGACAGGTGAGAGACAGACTGGTTGGTGAGAGAGAGACAGTCAGTTAAGAGACTGAAAAACAGGTGAGACATCAGACACACCTGTTCTATGCTCCACTGTTGGACCGTCTTGGCGTGAACGCCAGTGACACCCGGCAGCAGTTTGCTGTGTTGCTCCCAGCAGAGTGACAGGTCACGACCCGGCTGTGGCGACATGGCTGACAGGAAGACAGACTGGTGGAGGGCGGCCTGCAGACTGGACTCTGCTGGGGCGACAGACAGGTCAGAGAGAAAGAGACAGGTTAGAGAGAGAGAGAAAAGCAGTCTAAAGTGATTAGAAGTGGTCTGAAAAGTTCTGAAGTAATGTATAGTGGTGTGAAGTGGTGTAAAGAGTGTTAAGTAATGTGAAGTGGTGCGTAGTGGTGTGTAGTGGTGTGATGTGGTGTGAAGTGGTGTGAAATGGTGTGTGGTGGAGTGAAATGGTCTGAAGTAATGTGTAGTGGTGTGAGGTGCAACCTTGATCAGACAGGCAGTGATCAGAGACAGGAGGAGCCTGTAGTCCTCCACAGAGAACAACGAACAGTTACCATAGTGAGCTGTTTCCATAGAAACAGCCACATCATCTGCCCACTGTTTCCATGGAAACACAGTGAGGAGAGAGGGAGGATGCTGAACTTTTTCATCATTACAGAACAGCTCTGGACTCCTGGAGACGAGTGTTTAGGGGGAGCGTTAAGGATGAGTGTGTAGGAAAGCACAGAGGAGGTAGTCTTTGACTATTCCACCGCACTCCTGGTTCAGTCTGCCATACCTGGACTGAAAGCTCTCAAGTGAAGCTCCTCCTCTTCTGGTTTCACACAGAGCAATTTGGTTGGTCGAGACAATCTGGGGGCGGTGCCAGAAGACAATAATTTTTTAGGTTGTTTAAAGAAGAAAAAGGGGAGGAAGAAGAGGAGGAGGAAGAGAAGGAGGGGGGGGGGGGGGGGGGGGGGGGGGGATGAAAGTGACAATATTTGTGATATTTATTTATATTTGTGATTGACACACTGACAGTCAGAGCCAATCAGCCTACAATAAACAACTTCCTGTTGTTTTTACCTGAATGCACCTGTTCCCTTAACCACACCCCCACAGATCAAACAGATGAAGGTGAATGAGCCAATCAGAGTGCTCCTTCTTTACCTTCATCACCTGTCTTTCTCACCTGTGTGTCTGTCTATCTGTCTCACCTGTCTGTCAGTCTTCTTCTCTTCCCCAGAGGAGGCAGCAGAGTCTCATCTCTGGGCTCTGTCTTCACCTGAACGCCTCTGTTCAACAGGACAGACAAACAGGTAAAGACAAACAGACAAATGGGTAGTGAAAGACAGACAGGTAGAGAAAGACAGAAGTAGAGACAATGAGACAGATTTCAGTTGAAGCACATTATGAATCATCTCACTCTGACTCATCAGCTGGTTGGTTACCTGTCTGACTGGTTGCCATGGTGATAAACGGTAACAGGTACGAGGGTGACAGCTCTCTCTCCTCCCAACCTATCAGGAAGCAGCACCTCCTTACGCATGTTAATGTCAGAGTATGGACAGCCAAAGGCACTGTGCAAGAGATGGCAGAAACATGGCTCAGCAGAAAGACACACAATTTAGCAGAAATAGATATAACTCAGCCGAAATAAACACGAGTCAGGAGAGACACGATTCAGCAGAATGAGACATGACTCAGCAGAAAGTGACGACTCAGTAAAAGGAAACAAGTCAGCAGAAAGAGACATGGCTCAGCAGAAAAAGACATGACTCAGTTAAAAGAAACACGAGTCAGCAAAAATAAGTGACTCATCAAAAAGAGATATGAGTCAGCTGAAAGAGACTTAGCAGAAAAAGACACGACTTAGTAGATGGAGACAACAAAAAAGAGACAACTTAGAAAAAAGAGACACGAGTCAGCAATAAGAGGGGTGACTTAGCAGAAAGAGATGAGAGTCAGCAAAAAGGGACATGACTCAACAGAAAGAGACTCAGCAATCTGAAACATCAGTGGGTGAGTACTTACCTGTGGTGTCCGGTGTATTTCGCTCCTTTAATATGTCCGATTCCTCTGCAGCCTGAAGTGGGACACACCCCCTGAGAGGGGGAGGAGAAGGGGGAGGAACCTGTCTCACACATAGACGGAGCACATACACTTTTAGAATCGTCAGTATACCAGTCTCTCTTTCTCTGACCTGTGTCTGACCTGTCTCTCTCTCTGATGTATCTCCCTGGACACTCTCTGACCTGTCTCTCTCTCTGACCCGTTTGTCTGACGTGCCTGTCTGACCTGGGGGTGGTTCCAGTGGGTGTCCTGTGCGTTGACACCAGCCGACAGGATGGAGGTCACAGAGGTCGCTGTCACACCAGACGTCAAATTGCTGTGACCAGCCATCATAATGAACCTGCAGGTGACACACCTGGTTATATCATGCCATTCTTTATGACATCACACAGATATACTGACAGACTGTTGACAGACAGGTACACAGTACCTTCAACCTGTAGTCTTCTGTATCTGTTACTGTGGCGACGCGGATCAACATGGGGTTTCTCCTGTCGACCGCCTCTAGTTTCTGGTTCACCTGGAAACCATGTGGAGCTCTCTGATTGGACATAAGCGCAAAGACATCTGTCAATCATCATATGCATCTGACTGATTGGAAAGCTGAGAGCTGTAAATCACTGAGTCCTTCTCTACCTCCTTGTTTCCTTCTCTATCTTCTTGTTTCCTTCTCTACCTCCTTCTTAACCTCCTCTACCTCCTTGTTTCTTCCTCTGCCTCCTTTTCTTCTCTGACTACTTGTTTCCTCCTCTGCCTCCTTGTTTCCTTCTGTGCCTCCTTGTTTCCTCACCAGTGCGAAAGCTGAACTGGGAACAGCAATGGATCCAGTTTCCTGCAGGTATTCATCCCACAGGAAGTTCTCTGGGTTGGGATGACCTGAACAATAAAAGTATTCATTGATCAGAATACACAAAGTACACAGAGTATTCAGAGTACTGCAGTAATGTCTGTGTTTGTACCCTTGGGAGCAGTCAGAGGTCGTCCCTGGTCTTCACACCAGCCCACAGGATGAATGTATGGACTGCTGCTGTCACACCTGAATGACCACCAACAACCAATGAGTGTTGGTCATATGATCCAAATACAAAAATCACCTGTCTGTCTGTCTGTCTGTCTCACCAGTAGTCGTACGTGTCGTCCCAGTTGTCGAAGTGAATCAGGAAGTGGTCATCAATGACATCAGTGACTGAGGCTACACAGACGAGTCCGGGGTTCTTCCTGTCGACCGCTTCCAACTTCATCCCCACGCTGAAGCCACAGCTCTGAGAGACAGACAGGTGGACAGACAGGTAGATACTGACTGCAGTGCAACAGGTGAACAGACAGACAGGTAGATACTGACAGCAGTGTGACAGATGAATAGACTGACAAGTAGATACTGACAGCAGCGCGACATGTGAACAGGGTCGGAGGAGCAGCATGAGAGCCTGTGGACTGAAGGTAGGACGGCCAATCAAAATCTGTCTCACTGTGACCTGGAGAGAGAGACAGACAAGCAGAATGGTGTCACGTGTATCAGGTGGTCATCTGGGGAGGGGACGGGGTTCCATGTACTCACCTTTGGGTGGGTGGAGTTTGTGGTTGTTGTCTTTACACCAGCCTGCTGGTCTGATTTCTGCTGAGTCAGTGTTTACCCAGAAGTCATAGCAGTCTGAGAACCCGTCAATATGGAGACGGAGTCGACAGCCAATCACCTGACAGCAAGAAACAGGAGACTCACCTGACCGAACCCAGACAAGTATCTGTGTGTGTGTGTGCGCATGTGTGCCTGCATTACCTCGGCGACAGTTAGCACACAGAACATGGATGGATGCAACGGGTCGATGCCCTCAAGCTTCATCCCAACACGAAAACCAGTTCTCCTAGTGGAAAAGGACTGGGACTGAGAGACAGGCAGGTGAGAGAGAAACAGTCAGAGAGAGAGACAGATGAGTTACCTGTGTGTGTTACCTTTGTGTGTCATCTGTGTGTGTGTTACCTGTGTAAACAGTGTCAGAGGAGCGGCTTCAGCTTTCTGTTCGTTTAGGTATTGCTGCCAGGACCAGGACCGCCTCTTCACACTCACTGAGTATGCACATGCACATGCGCACACACAGACACACACACACACACAGCTGATAAATTGCTGTGGCTAATCACTAACACTAAAGAGTTTTTCAATCAGAGCCTCTGATAGGCTGTCATCAGCTGAGGATTTATTAATTTGCTGGTAACCATAGCAACAGCACCCTAAAACTTCATCAATGACCTTTGGAACCTTCTGAGAACATCCAGAAGTCCTGGAGGAGGTTCAGATGGTCATTGAAGAGGTCCCAGGAGTCGTTGAGGGATCCCTGTTGCCATGGTTACCTGTACCAACTGCTGGTTGACACAGGTGTGCGTTACCTTGAGTGCTGCTGACTTTGTTCTTCATTGTTATTGATTTCTGATCAGACAGAATCAAACAGGTGAATCTACGGCAGCCTGGAAGAGTCAAACACAGAAATACAGTTAATTTATGGATAAAGTTTAACGACAGATGTAGCATTTAGACTTGGTTCACTGTCTTGTGGGACTCCACAGTGGACTGGGATGGGTGGGACACTGAGTTCTTGGTCCTGGTTTCTGATTCTGGTGTATGTTTGTCAGTTGGACTTGATATTAGCGCTGCTGTTCTCAGTCCAGGCTCCATCAGTCAGCATCAGTATTGTTCATGAGTGGGTGGATATCAAAGAATCCATACAGTCGTATGATTATAGATTATTTTTACTGCACACACGTCATCTTCATCACGGGCAGGAAATGACTCAATTAAAACACACAGACACACACAAACACAGAGGAAATTCTCACACGTGTACCTTCAAAATAAAAGGACACTCACAGCTGCAGTCAGATTTGGTCGTATGATCCTAATATTCTAATTTATGGAACATCAGACAATAATAATCAATACTTGTCAATATATTAATCATATATTATTGTTTGTTTAAAAAGTTTATATTAATGGTGATCACCTGTCATCATCATGTCATCTGTCACAGGACTGCAATGCAGTGAAAAGGAAAGTATTGAATAATGAGTAGTAGAAGTACAAATAGTAATTAAAGCTGCAAGCAGCGTTGAACGGGCCCTCGCACTCCCACGCAACTCGGCGGGCTGGCACGTCGGAAGGCAGCAGTCGGAAAATACGTGAGCCTTCGAAGCCTTCAGAGCAGTTTGTGCAAGTTGACCACGCACATTAGCCAGAATTGGGACAAACGGTCAAAATCTGAGGGAGCGCCACGCCCACACCGTTTCATCAAAATTCATGATTTTGATAACTTTTACTTGGGAAGGCTATATGAACACATCTGCCAAGTTTGAAGTCAATTGGATAAAATCCCTAGGAGGAGTTCGTTCAAATATGACCCCTTCTCAACCAGGTCGAAACAGCAAAAATGGTGATTTTCATTGTTAAATATCTCTCTCCCTGTTAATTTTAGCCCATTGCTCCAAGAGACTTTTTTGTAGATCTTGTCTTCGCCCACAATTCGGCTGAGGTTTCATAACTCTGTGTCCAAAACTGTGGCGGGGCTGCTTGAAAGAAATATTCAAGGGGGCGCTATAGAGCGATTTTGCCCCGCCCCCTAATCAATTATGCAGCCGACTTCTGTATCTATTTGGTCTTAATAACCTCAAGAGGTTTCAGACAGGTCTGACAAAGTATATGAAAGCCCAACACATTTGCCTGAAAATTACCCAAAAAGTCAATGGAGTTCCATTTTTCGTCGAACGCTTGACTTTGACGCGCTGTCACGGCCACGCCCTCTGATGGAACGTTGAAATTTTTTCTCAGATGTCAACACCAAGGCCTTGACAACATCTCCACCTAGTTTGAGGTGGATATGGTCAATATTTTCCGAGCTGGACGTCATTTCGTAAAAGTGGTCTTTTCTGTCGCCACTAGGAGGCGCTGTGAAATTCTCCAAATATTTTTATGTAAATGTATTCTAGGGCAGACTGTGATTATATATCTGAGGATTGGTGAAGATTGGAGTATTTTTGGCAAAGTTATAGCACGTCGAAATTTCACGCCAAAACGCCAAATTTCGTGGCCCCGCCCCTCTGACGCAGTTAATCTGAACCTCACGCTTTCTGATAACTTTTCATGGTCGAGGCCTTAAGAACACACACGCCAAGTTTCAAACAGATCGGATGAAAGCTGTAGGAGGAGTTCGTTCAAATACGACCCCTGAAAATGACCCCAAAAACACGAAAACCCCAACTTTGAAACAAAATGGCCGCCGTATGCTTCGTGATAGCCCGGGTCACTAAGAGACTTTTTTGTGCGGCTCGGTGTCTTACATGCTCCCACAAAATTTCGTGCTCGTGGATGAAACCGTGTCCAGGGGCTCCTCCGACAACTGAAACGTAGGTGGCGCCGTAGAGCCATTTTTGTTTGTCCATGTGCGAGACCCCCAAAATACGTAATTTTACGCCCAACTTTGGGGGGGTAGGCAAATTTTCATAACTTTTTGAGGACATATAGGCCGTCAAAAATGCGATTTACTTGGGAGAAGAAAAAGAATAAAAATAAAAAAAATAAAAAAAATAATAAACATTTGAAAAACAATAGGGCCTCGCACACAGTGCGTGCTCGGGCCCTAAATATTGTGTAGTTTGAGTTTAGAAAACAAACTCTTATTTTGAAAATCTGACCGGAAGTATCTGAGCTAACAGGTTGAATCAGGAAACAACAAACAGCAGAAACCCAGCGGTAATCTGCGGTTCCCTGCGCCGCCCTCCGAGCTCCTCTGAGCGGCTTCAGTCGCAGCAGAGAGCCGCGGAGAAGAACCGGTTTACCAGAGAGAAAGGAGCGAGGAGCCAGTACCGTGCCGACAGTTTAAACAGAACTTACCGTCTCTGACGACACACCTCACTCTGCTGACAGCTACACAACACGGAAGTAATGAAGCACGGAGCACATTGCGCATGCTCCAGAGAGAGAGAGAGAGAGAGAGAGAGAGAGAGAGAGAGAGAGAGAGAGAGAGAGAGACCTGATCATTGGACAGGTTGAAAGTTATAAAGTAATGAAGTAATGAATCGTAGTGAACTATGAATGACGTTTGCTTCAACATCAACAGGTCCTGACTCACTGATTGATCAGTTGATCAGTGAAGACACGGAGAAGACATGAGAGCAAAGAAGACACGAGTACGTTATTAGTTTCACCTGGACCTGATTAGTGTCCCCTGTTGTCCTGCCTGTGTGTAAGATAACATACCTAAAGAACATCTCACAGCAACATTCTGTCTCATATGCCAGAAACATGCTGACATGATCACTATCACATGAACATGTTAACCAGCTGATCGAGACAGAATGTGTTGTTGTTACTGGATGTGAACACATGATCAAAGTGACTTCACATAATTGAACTTAAAATAAGTTAATCTTCATGTAATATTTTGTAGTCCAATATATTTCCACATACAGTGAGTGAAAAGATATATTTACAGTGTCTGCATTATTCTTCCTGTGGGACAAATAGCTGATGGAGGTTTCTGGAGTTGGTCCAGCTGCTGGTGTAAACTGCTCCTCCCCATCCGTTCAGAGACCCGTCCCCCTCATCTCTCCACACAGATGACAGCAGTCGGACTGATCAGAGGTGAGTCTTTTTGTCTCTCTTGATCTCACATATTGAAAACATATTGAGAACAATGATAACTCTAATACTGACTCCAGTGATGATACTGAAGAGGAGAGAGGGGGGTAGAAAGTTAATGGGAGAGATGGACACAGACGATCTGTCAGCAGTGAGCAGCAGAGTCTGAGTCCGGATCTGAATCTGAGTCTTAGTCCAGGTCTGAGTCTGGGTCTGAGGCTAAGTCTGGGTCTGATATTGAGTCTAGGTCTGAGTCTGGTTTTGAGTCTAGGTCTGAGTCTGGGTCTGGGTCTGGATTTGAATCTGAGTCTGGTTGAGTCTTAGTCAGGAAGATCAGAACCAGATCTTTGAGTATCAGCTCTGGACCAGAACTCTGTTGACTTCATTAAAGAATTACATGAATGTGGTTCACATTTAGGTCCAGGTTTTCAGAGGATGTAACGTCTCACTCTGCAGGTCACATTACTGTCTGAGGACCTGAGTTACCTCTGATACTCTGATAGGTCGATATGTCCATTTCCTCCTAATGGGCACACAGAAGCAGCTTGCGTTAGCCTGCACACCCCACTCTGTCTTCCCCTGGGAACCAAAACCATTAGACCAAGGTTCCCCCCAACAAACACATACACTCACAAACACCTACACACATACAGATCAATACACGGGAAAAGACAGACTTCCTGTTACACACACACTCTCATCATTAATATTTAATTTAATGTCAGCTCAGCTTTGTCACTCCAACAACCACAAACTGAAATCCAGTCGACATAAAATGAGATCAAATCAGATCAGATTCACACCTTTAATGAAGCGAGTGATGATAACACTCAACTCAACTCGGTATAGGAATTAAATTGAATTAATTTTAATTATATTAAATACTAATCTAAATGGTTGAATGACTGACAGAGTGTATATCTTCTGTTCCACACTTTGATTGACAGGATCTATTTCTTCTGTCTCTGCAGGATGTCGTCTCCACCTTCCACTTCATCCGCCCCTGCCCCACCCACTCAGACAGTGACCTCTGACCCCTGCCATGGTACTATGGAAACCTACTGGAAAGAAGTCCGGAGCATCGAGGAGGAGAAGGAAGAAGAAGAAGAAGAAGAAGAAGAAGAAGAAGAAGAGGAGGAGAGAAAGAGTATAGACGGTAAGTCAAACTGAGAGCAGAGTGAGATATCATCTATATGTCTCATTTCTACCCATCTTTGTTGAACTACAGAGGTGGAGCTGGAGGAGGCATGGCTAATGGAGGCAGGCTTATCATCCCTGGTGATGGGCTTGTCATCAGAGGAGGCATCACCACCGGTGGCAGAAGCACTGCTGTCCACGTTAACACGACAACAAGCTGCCACAGTTAGGAAGAGGTTGGACAACTACAATGAAACGCTAAAGACCAGAAACAGTCAACCAATCAGAGACGTCCGGGACATCTTCACTGAGGTAGGAAACACATATAAACAAACATACTGTAAAATGGACTGTAATCATATATCTTTTTTCTAGTCAACTGCTCATCAGTTGTCATCAGCATTCATACGCACACACACAGTTTGGGGTTCAATATGGCTGGGCACCACTGATGCATCACAAAATAAATTTCCTTTACTTACTATACATAAATACATATATTCAATTATACAAATAAAAACATACTCAAACTGTGAACTAACACATATGAATAATGTTTTAAACAAAAAAACATGCTTGATATTTTACATTTTTTATTTGATGAAAGATGGGAACTGCACATGAAGATACCATCTGTTCACCTTCTCTGCGTCTCAAGACACAATGATCTGAACCAGAACTCTCAGATTTGGACTTAAGTTTAAGATTTCCAGGTGTGATTCAGACATTATCCAGCTGATGTTGTGTCCCTACTTGAGTTTGGGGGCAGTCTTTTCCCGGGGACACTTTCATCAGATGGTTTTTGGGACTGATCTTGAAGACACATTCAAAGCTGTTGAAATGTTCTAGACTCACAATGGACTGTTGTCTCTCTTCACTGAACTGAGCTTTTCTTGTTATAAAATGGATTACTATAGTAGATGAATATTTACTGTCTGTCAATGCAACCTCTGGACAACAACTGATGGACCCACACTCATTAAGAAGACAACAAATTCTACCACTTAACATTTGACCAGGAACACCTGTTAATTGAAAAGTTTTTCATGTGACACCCTCATGAAGCTGATATATTTTGAAAATATATACTCTATTTCAGCCTGATGATGACTCAGCAGACAGATCCGCCTCACCTCCCACTCACTGTGCCGAGTCACCACCAAGTCGATACCACACCACCACCAAAACCATTCGTCGAAACACTCACAGAGGTACCTGTCTATCTCCTCTATCCGGCTTGTCTGTTCACCTGTCTGTCTTTGTGCCTGCTCATTGATCAATAGACCTTCCCAGCACAAGCCTGTTAGATCCTTAAGGGTTCTCATGGTTCTTTAGATTGTCTTTAGGGGTCTGTTAGAACTGCAGTTCCCATGCTCAGTATAAAATTTTGAAATCTCACCCACTAAGTAAATTGTACCATATGATTTGGCCAGAACTTGGCAATATAAAAACAAATCTTATGATTTAGCTGCCAACTTTGAAACTGTACATCCATAAATGTATAAAATGTTTTTGTCATGTGTGTAAGCAGGTTAGCACGACCTGAAGAGAAAGAGCCCAAATACAGGCACTAGAAGCTTAACTTTTGCAGTTCAAGTATTTATTAAGCAACAAAAGAGGAAACACTAAACATTAAACCCAAAGTCATAACACTTTCATGTATTCTGAGGGGCCACACCAATCTGGAATGGAATAGAATATAAAAATGTATGCATGTATATGCATGCCCAGAAACCTGAATATCGAGACGCCCTCCACACAGTCCCCGCCGATGACAAGGAGCTGAATGTCTGTTTTGTTTTTCTGAAGTCTAGATTCAGCTCCTTGGGTTTGTTGTTATTGACCACCAGATTATTGTCTCTGTACCACCCAGCTAGACGCGCCACCTCGCCCCAATAGGCGGTCCCTCTCCAGAGAACAGCCCCACCATGGTGGTGTCATCTACAAATTTGATAATGTTAATGCTGGTGTGGGCAGGGCTGCTGTCATGGGTATAAAGGGTGTAGAGCAGGGGGCTCAGTACACAGTCCTGTGAGGAGCCGGTGCTGAGGTGGAGGGTTGATGAGGTGTGGGTGTTGGTGAAGACCCCAGCCAGCTGCTCAGAACAGTCCTTTATCACACGCCCTGGAACTGCATCAGGTCCAGAAGCTTTACTCGGACTGACCGCCCTCAGTGTGTTGCTGCTGAGAGCTGGTAGACAGGAAGCAGTTTCCTCTGGTGGATCCACCTCGAAATGGGCAAAGAAGTGGTTGCCAGCCAGTAGTCACCAACCACCTTAAATTCTCCGTGTTTTGTATGTGGTGCAATGCTGCCACACCTGCCTTGAGTTGTTGCTGTTCAGGTAGTCCTCAGTCTTTCTCTTGTAAACAGCCTTAGCCCTCCTGATGCCTGGTCGGCTCTGGCAGCACTGTAGTTTGATTCATTACCAGACCTGAAAGCAGTGTTCCTGTCCCTGAGCAGGCCTTGGCCTTCTCTTGTCATCCAGGCCTTCTGGTTGTGATACACCTGGGTGCGCTTATTCACAATGACAGTGTTTATGTAGTGCTTCATATAGCACAGGACAGTGTACTCCTCCAGGTTGTGATTTTCAAAAATATCCCAGTTTGTAGTCTGGAAACAGTCCTCTGTAGCCTCCCCCGTATGCTGGTCCTGCATCCTCGCTTCTGCTTCCTTTCCATTTGCCACTTCTGTCCCCTGGGGTAGTAATGCACTGAGAGCCCGGGCACCTGGCTATGTCCACTAGGATATCGTGGGAGATGAGAAACTCACTTGTTAGGAGATTGTGCTAGCTGTACAAGTTGTTTGCCCAACAGAGGTCAGTCAACACTACGTACAACATGTACGCAAACAGCCCAACAAAGCACTGAAATGTATGTAGGTTCTGTCTTTGAGGGTGTTGTAGTGATCTTTTATAAGGATATATATATATATGTTCACCTGAGGGATGATGTTGATATGTGACTTGTGAGGAAATAGTTGTTTTTCTGTTTGTGTTTCCAGTTCGACCAACTCTTCCAACATTTCTTTTTGAGGATCAGCTAACTGAACATCCGTCCTCCCTGACAAACACACACTCCTCAACAAAGACAGAGTCCCCGACAAAGACACACTTCCCGACAAACACACTGACACACGCCACCTCCACACCTCAACTACAGTCTGTCAGTCAGTTGAGACGAGCTGATTGGCTGCTGCGGGAATCTCCATACTCAGAGGGCGTGGCTGAGCACAAACAGAGGGGGACTTGTTGGGACTGCCTGTGTTTCCATGGAGTCGATGGTGATGACCTTTCAGTGAGTCTGACCTTTGACTTCTGCTGCTGAAATAAAACAGTAATAACCAAAAAGCCACAAGCGGCATTGAACATTGGCATGTGCACACGTCGGGTGAGTCTAAGTCAATCAGATGAAGTCCCTGGGAGGAGTTTGTTACAACAGAACATAAGAAGCAACTACTTTTTTCTCATAGTGTCAAATTTGACAAAATAGTCACACCTTCTCATCAAAAATAATCATTTTGATAACTTTGCATGGTCAAGGCCTAGTTTCAATTAGATGGGATGAAATTAGATGGTCATTCAAATTGACCACATGCAGGGGGCAAATTTGGATCAAAGGGTTAAATTTGATGGAGCGCTGCGCCCACACAGTTTTCTCAAAATTCATAATTTTGATATCTTTTACTCCGGAAGTTTAGATGAATGCACCTACCAGGGTTGAAGCTGATTGGATAAAATCCCTAGGAGGAGTTCATTCAAATTGACTACACACATTAGCTAGAATTGGGTTAAAGAGTCAAATATGACAGAGCGCCACACCAACATAGTTTCTTCAAAATTCATAATTCTGATTGCTTTTCTATGTAGGCTAGGAGTTCGATCAAATAGGACCCTTTCTCAACCAGCCCGAAACACCAAAAATGGTGATATTCATTCTAAAATATCTTGCTTCATGTTAATTTTAGCCCATTGCTCCAAGAAACCTTTTTGTACGTCTTGTTCCATGTTCTACAATTTGGCTGAGGTTTCATAACTCTGTGTCCAAAACTGTGGCAGGGCTGCCTCAAAGAAAAGTTCAAGGGGGCGCTATAGAGCGATATTGCCCCTGCCCCATAATTATGCAGCCAAAATTAGCATAATATTGGTCTTAATAACCACAAGAAGTTTCAGACAGCTTTGAGAAAGTATATGAAAGCACAACAGCTTTGCCTGAAAATCAGCCAAAAAGTCAATGGAGATGAAGATGAATTTTTTTTCGAAAAAATGGGAGGTGAAAATCATGGCTGAGGCTAGAGATGAAGGTTGAGGCTAGAGATGAAGAGTGCTGTGGCAGGGTGGCTTGGTGGTTAGAGAACTGGATCAATCTGGCAGTGAGAACACAGAAGGACAGATTCTAATTACTGCTCCAGATGACGATCAGGCTCAGGTGTGTGCAGCCAGCTCCTCAGCCACCCGGCCAACCACAGCTGTCTCTGCCTAGAGACCACACAGAGCCCAAACCCCAGCCTCGACACACCACATAATCACTGGGTGCAGTTGAATAGTAAAAAAAAAACAACAAAAAAAACAGCTCCTAATTCCTTTCCTAACCACTATTTGAACAGCTCTTATCATGGCGGCTACGTTAATACTTCTGGGCCATTTCACTCAGTTAGGAATGCTCCTAAGCAAAATTGACTATTCGACCACACCCACTCTCTCAGTCTTTCATGTATGCCTAGCATTTACATAACCATTAGCACAACAACTAGTTCTCTCCACTGTAGAGCAGATGATAATTCACTAAAACACTGTTGACTGTCTGTGTCAGACAACTGACAGTCACGTTAATGTTACCTCAACAGTGCAATGAAGTGATTTTGGCGGTTTCAATGATCAATTAAATTTACAGACTGATTCAGCTTCATATTATACAGTAATCTGACTGGCTGTGAAGAAACAAATAAAACATGAGTTATGAGTTCATTAACGTCCTGTCTCCAAAAGTTTAATTGTCTTGTCTTTTCAAGGTCAAGAGATATGATGAAATCAACTGTAACTTCAAATAGTCATTAACAATTTATAAAAATGTGTGTGTGTGTGTGTGTGTGTGTTTGTGTGTAGTTTGTACCTGTCTCACCCTCTCAGGGTCTGACCTCGGCAGATGACCTGTCATCATATGACCTCATCCGTCTCGGCTTCATCTCACACATCGAGCTCTCCACCTTCCTGCTCACTTTGGGTGTCCAAATTAAACGCACCCGCCCACTGAGGCACAGGACTCGGGGTGCGCTTCATTTTTAAATCACAGTTTGAATGGTGCTGAGCGGTCAGAACCTGGATCAGAACCAAATCTAAATAAAAGCGTCACAAATTATTACTGGATCAGAATCTGAATCAGGATTCCATGTCTAATCTGTAGATTTTGTTACAGTGAAAATGAACAGTTTGAATAAAAGTTTGATGGAGGCTGTGTCCTGTCAATTACATGACCTCTAATCACAATGGGGCTTGGTCTCATCTTAACTAGGGGGCGTGGTTTTAATTTACATCTGTAAACGACAAATCCTCATCAGAGTCATGGTGTGCTGGAGCCTATCCCAGCTGACTGTGGGTGAGAGGCGGGGTCAAGTCTCCGGCTCATTAAAAAACACATAGACAAACAACCATTTACACTCACATACATACCTACACAGTTTGATGTCACCAGTTTACCTTTTAAGGTCATGTGACTGTGGGAGGAAGCCAGAGAACCTGGAGAGAACCCATGCAGACACAGAGAACCAGCCGAGGCTTAAACCTGTCAGAAGGCAGTGCTAACCATCTCATTTAAAGAATTTATCAAATCATTTAAATGTACTAAACTAACTTCTGTTTAAAGAACACATTCAGAAAAAAACACTCTTCAAGTTTTTTTTCCTGTTTGTCAAATTCTGCGTTACTGGCAGGAATTATTATTCATGTTAATTCATATTTTTAGTATTTTAGTATTTTAAAAGAAATATCAAAATCTGAGTATTATCTCTGTCTGTCTGTCTGTCTTTCAGACAGTGGTGTGTTTGGTGTTCCTCTTAACTCACTGTTAGAGAAAGACAGGAAGAAGTTTCCTGAAGTCAAAGTTCCTGTCGTCTTTCAAAAGGTAAAGAGTCTGTCTCTGTCTGTCTGTGATCTCAGATCCGATGCCCTCAGATTATTTGAACTGGGATTCCTCTAGAAGAACATAAATCTGACATCTGATCAGATTTTTGAAACATGATGAATAAAAGTATTTCAGCCACTTTATAACAATTTTCACAAGAAGATAACCCTGTACTTTGTGTGTGTGTGTACAGTTGTTGTGTGTTTTAGAGCAGAGCGGCCTGCAGACTGAAGGGATTCTCAGAGTACCAGGGTCAGCTGCTAGACTGAAGGTAGAGCACACACACATCTAAATTCCACCATGTTTCATGTGTGCAGAGTTTGCAGCAGTGATACGCAGCTGTTCTAGTCAATGTTTCAAAGCCCACCAGCCACGCTTCAAAATCAAAACACCCTGTGCAAACTTCAGATTGTAAAAACAGCCAAAGGAAAACATTTTAATTACAATGTGCCCAGTGGGGTTCTGGGGATGAAGTTTCTGTTATTTTGTTCACCTAATATATCAATACAATATTGAAAGGGTGGACAAAATAACAAACGCCTGTCATCATACCAAAGACCAGGTGTTCTGTAATATCCAATATCCATAACACTTTCTGTCTGTCCTTTTGTCTGCAGTACCTACGTAGAGAGTTAGACAGGTGTTATGGAGGGTTTGACTGGTCTGCAGTCAGACAGGTGGATGCTGCAGGTCTGCTGAAGCTTTTCATCAGAGAGCTGCCGACACCTCTGCTGACACAAACACACCTGTCCACCTACCATTCAGTGCTTGGTACACACACACACACACACAGTGGGGACCTGCTCTTTGGTATCTCCTCTGAATGACTTTTGATGTGTATGTTTGATGTGTACAGGTATCTCATCTGTGGTCCACCAGGTTCAGGCTCTGCAGCTGCTGGTGTTGTTGCTTCCTGAAGCAAACAGAGAAACACTCAAAGTAAATTTACACCCACAGCTCACAACACCATCACTTCACCATGACAACAGATCACCACAGGCAATCTCCTCAGTACAGGTGTGTTTATGGGTGTACAGGTACAGGTATACAACAAGATACCCAATCACATGTTTTGATTAAAAGAACAAGCTTTACACCAGAAGACAGAAAAACACCCCACTTTCCACCTAAAATATGTTTCTCTCCTCCCACCTTAAATGTTACAAATGTTAACCTAACCATTGTTGCCGTGTTTACAGATAAACCTTGACCTGTTTTATGTGTTTCGATGGTAATAGGTCCTGCTGGTTTTCCTGCGTAAAGTGGTCTCTCATCAGGACCAGAACAAGATGTCTCTGTGGAATGTCTCCATGGTAATGGCCCCCAACTTGTTCTCCTGCCATCACCACAGAAACAAGTTTTCCATTGCCAAGCAACAAGATGAGATGGAAGAAGCAGTGGGTGGAGCTCAGCTGGTCCAACTGATGATCCTACATCAGGACCTGCTGTGGACTGTGAGCCAGAGGACACACTTACACAGCCAGTGACATCCCTGTCTTAGTTGTCTGTGATATCACTTTCTCATTTCTTTGGTAGGTCCCTAGCTTTCTACTGTCTCAGGTGAGACAGATGAACCAAGCTTCCAATCAGAAACAGCTCAGCCTGACTAAGACAAAAACACGACTGCTGAGGAAGAAGAACGACAAGAACGACAGAAATCAGGTAAGATGTCAAGTTGTGTTTCTTCAAAAGTTAAATCCGTGTGAAAAGCTAAAGCTATTTCCCATGTAGTCACAGTGCAGGTTCACATTGCATCATGTCATTCTTACCACAGACAGCATCTAATTTTACACACAAATGTGTGAGAGAAGAAATATTAAGAGCGAGATGGTTCGTGATGGACAACGGTATGACAATGTGTGATATCATCAGTGTGTGTGCCTACAGATCACAGAGCTCTGTGAAGGTGTGATCAGGGTTCATGCACCCCTTCACACAAAGGTCTCCATGGCAATACAGCTTAATGGACAGATAAGAGCCAAAGATGTCACCGCCCGCTTTGAGTGTGACAACAGGTAACAAATACACACACACTTAACTTCATCATTATCAATATGTGACTGTCTCTCTCTGTTTGTTTACCAACAGTCCAGCTCAGCGTCTGTATGAGGTAGGAGGAAACATCAGTAAGTCAGATTTAAATGAGAACATCCTGAAAAATTACATAAACATGAGAACATTTTGTGAACATAAACATGTAAACATAAACAACACACATTACACAGCTTGGATTTTAAACAGGATATTAAGTCTATTTGTCTGTCTCTCCACTTCTGTCTTTGAGGTGAGCGTCGTCTCCATCCAGACTGTGTGCTGTTGGATGTTTACAGAGTAAATCCTCACTGTGATTGGCTGATCAAACCCTGATACATAACTCCTGTCACATTCTATCTTTCCACCTTTGGGTCACCCGCACCATGTCTTTTCCCACCACCTGCTCAGCTGTCTCACATGATCTGTCTCACCACATGTGACATCACAGCAGTGGCATCAAACGTGTCATCAGATATTTTACTTTGTATTTTCTCTTTATTGTTTAAATGTTTTTGAGGACACAGCAGGAACTCTCCTGTTAATTATCAGGTCAAACGTTGGCTCATTGTTGATGTAAAACTTCTCATATTAAAAACAAAAAACTGTTGATCATGTTCATTCTCCTGCTGGTCAGTGTGAAACATAAACCCATAAAGACTTAATAAACATGTAAACATCAAATAAACAGAATTTGAACAGTGCGTGAGTGAGTCAGTGAGTGAGGATAACCCTCAAAGAAGACTGAGCCCTGATTATTATTCCTGCTGGAACACCATACCCTGTGTGCTGTTCCTAGTGGGGCTGCAGGTACTGAATATTTTGGTAATTGAGTATTCTACTGAATATTCCATTGATTAATTGTGCAATTGGATAGTTATTACCATAATTTTTACCATAATTCGACAGTGGGAAATGGACATTCCCCCTGCCAGTCCAATGACCAACACAGTTTGGGGTCTCACAGACAGCACACATCGGCCATGGCCGATACTCTTGAATGTGAATAACTTTTGACAGAAATGTCAGAAAGATGAAACTAAGTTCTCTGAATTATGTTATGGTTAGGGTTAATGGGCAGATAGGGTTGGGTTAGGGTTGGGGTTAGGGTGTCAAGGGTCTGTTCTGTTGCGCTGGCCTGTTGATCCACTGTAAGATGTTCTTTAATGGTTGTCAAATGTTTCAGTTACTTTTTGGTTTTATAGGTTTATAGATTGGGTCAGAGGTTGCCTCACTGACTTCTGAGTCAGGCAGAGGCTTGGCAAAGGTGGAAAATTCCTCTCCCCCATCCAGAAGGGCTGGTTTCAAGTCCCGGGCAGAGCGGAATGCCTGGGGAGCGACGAGTCAGCTAAAAGCAAATACTTGTTATACATAAATAAAGATTAGGGTTAGGGTTGGGGTTATGGGTTTTTGTTTGAAACTGTTAAAATTGATGGTGGTGCCATCAAGTGGAGAATGTGTTTAAAATTGGTGGCAGTGCCACCAAGGGTGTGTGTGTATATGAGGAGTAGGGAAAGGGAGGGAGGGAGGGAGGGAGGGAGGGGGGAAAAAAAAGGGAAGAATGGAAAGGGAGGTTGTGTATTTATCATCCAGGGTCCAAATAGGTTTTATTCGTAGTTTTAGGATATGTGGGTGCCTGCGTCCCAGTGGGGGGTCGAACCTCAGAGGCCTGGCGAAGGTGGAAAACTCCTCTCCCCCATTCGGAAGGGCCGGGTTCAAATCCCGGGCAGAGGAAGAGAGCCACCAGCAGGGCGGAATGCTGGGGAGCGAGGAGTCAGCTAAAATCCAATATTTGTTAAAAGGATAATAAATACAGAGTTTTTAAATCAATTTGGAGTGTTCCTAGACCTGCTGCTAAAAGTGGACTGTAATTCATTGATGATGTGTTAAATAAAATTTCATGGAAATTAAATACAACGCACACTCAGGGAGGGATATCACACATTTAAAAACAGAATAAAATGCATGCCAAAATACACAATGGGATGGAGGCTGGCAATTCTCACCCTCAATTCAAACAAACAATATAAAAGTCACTAATTAAATGAATGAATAATAAATATATAGATAAAATAAATAAATAAATACATCCATCATAATTCATAAAATCCATAAAAGTCCTTTAATGGCAACAGGTAAAAGACCCCCAAATGGTGGGGAAGTGCTAAAAAAAATGTAAACATTTAAAATAGCCGACAATTTTGTTGTGATGTGAAAGGGTGGGTGCTTGGGAGCTTATGAGGAAGATTCTAAAAGGGTGTTAATTATCTAAAATGTAGTTGAAAAATCCTGTCTTCCTTGGCCTAGAGGCCAACTCCGCGCCCCTGGAACCGGTTGGCGAGGGTGATAAATTCCTCTCCCCCATCCGGAAGGGCCGGGCAGGGGAAGAGGGCCACTAATGTGGGCGGAACGCTCGGGGAGCAGGGAGTCAGCTAAAAGCAAACAATTGTTAAAACAAGATAAAAAGGAAATTTATTAAGAAAAAAAAGGGAAATTTTAATTAATTAAAAAAATAAATACATTTAAAATTTTCCTGTACCTGCTGCTAAAGGTGGACTATAATTCATAGAAGATGCATAAATAGTAGTTCATATAAAATAATAAATAATAAATACACTGCACACTCAAAGTAGGATTCGACAGAGCAAACAATAAAAAGTGCATGCAATAAAACACACTGGGTTGGAGGGTGGCAATTCTCACCCATAAACAATCTATCACTATAAAAGTCACTGCATTAGATAATAATTAGGTCAATAAATACATAAATACATACATAAAAATTCATACAATCCATAAAAGTCCTTTAATGGCAACAGGTAAAAAGCCTCCAAATAGTGGGGAAGTGCTAAAAGGTGTAGAAATGTGAATTATAAAATAACTAAGAGAAATGTTTGAATGTTATGTTAAGAATCCTGAATCCTTCCCTGGCCTGGAGGCCAGCTCCATGCCCCTGGACCCGGTGGGGCTGGGTTCAAATCCCGGCCCGGTCCATGCTCCCCACGCATCCCACCCACGTCAACAGGAGATCCTAGAAATTCTCCCTGTCATTGAGGCCCAATGGGGCTCTGGTGTCCAGCTTAAAAATCCATAATTTCTCGGCCCTCTTCCTCTGCCCGGTGGTCCATCTCTCGTTGGCCTCTATTCCTGAGATGATGAGTTTATTGATCCCGTGTTGTAGAAAGTGCTGTACTAATATGGTCCGGAGTTTTCCTTCTCTGATATTGGAAATGTGCTGTTTGAGTCTGGTGTGAATACTGTGTTTCATTTCTCCAATGTAATGTTTATTGCAATCAGTGCATGTGATAATGTAGACATTGTTGGTGGTCTGTAGTGAAAGTTGTCCATGGGTCGAGTATGCGGCAGTGCTGTAAATGTTGGTGATGAATTTTCTATTCTTGTAGTGATTGCTGTGTTCTATTTGTGGTTGTGGTCTATGGTCCGTGTATTTGGAATGTACCAGAATATCCTGTAGATTTTTGTTTCTTCTGAAAGCTGAAATGGGTTTGGAGTTATGGAAGGCTGGATGTTGTGTTTGTAAATGAGCAAAGTTGTGTTTGATGGTGCGGTGTAGTTTTGTGATTGTGTGTGAGAAGGTGGAGATGAATGGAATAATGTGTGTGTTAGTGTTACCCTGGAGCATGGTAGGGTCTGGTCCCATAGGAGGGGGATGTGGGTTAGGATAAGGTAAAGGGGTGTTGGGGTTGGGGATTAAGAACAGTCTGACCGGAGACTTACAATGCATCCACACCGCTCCGGCCAGCTAGTGCACTGGCCAATGGTGTGAATCTCCGAGGCGACCAACACCCTCACACTCCCTCTAGCTCAAACTGAGCCTCTAAACTATCCCTCTGGGCCTACGCTGTGTCTCCAAAGCCACCAGGCTAAAGTCACAATCACTCCCCACTCCACATTTCCCATAAACAGACACAGAAAAACACAAAAGTGCATTACCTTTGTGCTGGTTCAAAAAATTGGACTTCATGGGTCTTTAGCGCTTTTCACTCTGCCGGTTGCAACGTTTCGGATTTAGTGTTCCTTCTTCAGGCTTTCGGTCAGAGTGTTTCTCTTCGGTTTCATTTTCCTTAAGTTTTGTTTTACATTTCTCTTAAGTTTCGTTTGTCTTAAACTTTTTTTCTTCTTCTTTTCAGGTTACTTTAAAGGTGCTCAGGTAAGTATTCTCAGGTAAGTATTCTTTACAAATCCTCAGGTAAGTATTTTCTTCTTTTTCAGGTTTTCGCTTTTTTTAGGTTCACGTAAGTATTTTCTTCTTCTTAATTTAGGTTTTCTTCTTAATTTAGGTTTCATCCATGAGTCACATAAAGATTAGGGCCCACATTAGGGTTAAGGGAGGAGGTTAGGGTTAGGAGACAGCCCATTCATTCTGATTCGAGTTGGAAGCGGCTTCCCCTTGCTGTACTAAGTAGTGAGAATGTGGAATGTGGAAGCGGCCGTCCACTAGATGGCGGCGTCGGATAGGCTATGGGAGGCCGCTGAATGGGGGTCTATGGGACGCGGAAGCGCGGGGCGCGACGTGGAAGCGGACCCTTGCCGGGTCGGGCGCTGGCGGCGGATGGGGACGCGGAAGGGCTTCGGGTGGGCGTTCCCGATCGAGGGAGGGGGCGGGGCGGGCGGGCCCGGTCGGAGGGGAGGGGCCGCGGGCGGGGCTAGGCAGGGGCGGATGCCCGGAGGGGGTGGCCTGCGCAGGAAGGCGTGGACGGGCGGCGGAGCGAGGAGGTCGGCCGGCGGGGGCAGGGTGGCGGGCGGAGCCCGTGCAGGGCCGGACCGGGAGGTCCGGGGGCCCTGGTGGGGGGGGGCCCAGGAGGCGCAGACCGAGGGGTGGAGTGGGGAGGTCGGCAGAGGGTATCACTCCCTGTACAGATTATTAAGCCCTCTGAGGCAGAATGTGATTTGTGACTTTTGGCTAGACAAATACAAGTATATACATATACAACTAAGTAGTGAGAATATGGAATCCACCACATTGTCACTAGTTACCATTGACTTTGTCTGGGATTGCCGAGCGGGGGCGGAGCTTGTGCAGGGCCGGACCGGGGGGGCTGGGGGCCCTGGTGGGGGGGGGCCCAGGAGGTGTAGACTGAGGGGTAGAGTGGGGAGGTCGGCGAGCGGGGTATCCCCCCCCCCTGGCAGTGGGTGTCACTCCCTGTACAGATTGTCCTCCTGTCAAGCTCAGACTACAGAGAAGCTTGCCTCTCATGTTCCCTAAATATCTTAGGTCCCACATCCTCCAGGGCCATATCTCGGCGAGGGAAGGTCCGGGAGAGGCGTGGGGGGCGTCGTCCGAGAGCTGTCAGCGGTGTCTATAATATATCCGAAGCCCAGGCTGCTGGGACACTAGGGGGCGTAGTTGGTCAAAATGAATGTTAACTGATATGATTATGGAAGGCCACCATATTTGAACTAGTTAACATGGGCTTGACCTTTGACCTCTTGGGGGCGAAATGAAGGGGGCGAAACGAAGGGGGGTGACAGCCACGGGCCGTGGCTTCAGATATTCCCAGGGTTAGGGTGGGTTTCAGCCCCTCTGGAGCCCTCAGCGTCCCTTTTTCTGAGCTCTCCTGTCAAGCTCAGACTACAGAGAAGCTTCTTTGATGCCTCTCTTGTGCCCTGAATATCTCAGGTCCCACATCCTCCAGGGCCGTATCTCGGCGAGGGAAGGTCCGGGAGAGGCGTGGGGGGTGTCGTCCGAGAGCTGTCAGCGGTGTCTACAATGTATCCGAAGCCCAGGCCGCTGGGACACTAGGGGGCGTAGTTGGGGAAAATGAATGGTAACTGATAGGATTATGGAGGGCCACCATATTGTCACTAGTTACTATTGATTTTGGGATTGGGAGCAGGGACAGAGCTCATGCAGGGGTGAAGCAGGGGAGCCAGAGGGCCTGGTGGGCCCGGGGCGGGGTGGCCCCGAGGCGGGGTGGCCCCGAGAAGGTCTCAGGCCCCTCTACTGTCTATGTGAGGACAGGCAAGGCACCCACATGTTTTGTCCATTGGCTCCCAGTCAGAAAGCCTAGTCAAAGGCCAAAACCCTGAGAGGAGGGAGCTGGACAGCTCCATGTGGATTAGGGTTAGGGTTAGGCCCCCCTGGATCCGAGAGCCACAATCCAGGTGTCTACGGAAAGGTCCGGCCGAGGCGAGCGCAATGCCGTTGGAATGGAGTCTCTTGGTGGCTCCCCTGTCGAGCTAGGGGGCGACAAAGAGTCAAAATCCCCACATTCTCCGGGGCCATTTCTCAGCGGGGGAAGGTCCGGGAGAGGTGCGGGGGGTATCATCCGAGAGCTCTCAGTGGTGTCTATGACATATCTGAAGCCTGGGCTGTTGGGACTTTAGGGGGCGTAGTTGGGGAAAATGAATTTTAACTGATAGGATTATGGAAGGCACCATATTGTCACTAGTTACTATTGATTTTGGGATTGGGAGCAGGGACAGAGCTCATGTAGGGCTGGAGCAGGGGGGCCGAGGGGCCCGGTGGGCCCGGGGCGGGGTGGCCCCGAGAAGGTCTCAGGCCCCTCTACTGCATATGTGAGGACAGACAAGGCACCCACACGTTTTGTCCATTGGCTCCCAGTCAGAAAGCATAGTCAAAGGCCAAAACCCTGAGAGGAGAGCTGGACAGCTCCATGTGGATTAGGGTTAGGGTTAGGCCCCCCTGGATCCGAGAGCCACAATCCGGGTGTCTACGGAAAGGTCCGGTCGAGGCGAGCACAATGCCGTTGGAATGGAGTCTCTTGGTGGCTCCCCTGTCGAGCTAGGGGGTGACAAAGAGTCAAAATTCCCACATTCTCCGGGGCCATTTCTCAGCGGGGGAAGGTCCGGGAGAGGTGCGGGGGGTATCATCCGAGAGCTCTCAGTGGTGTCTATGACATATCTGAAGCCTGGGCTGTTGGGACTTTAGGGGGCGTAGTTGGGGAAAATGAATTTTAACTGATAGGATTATGGAAGGCACCATATTTTCACTAGTTACTATTGATTTTGGGATTGGGAGCAGGGACAGAGCTCATGTAGGGCTGGAGCAGGGGGGCCGAGGGGCCCGGTGGGCCCGGGGCGGGGTGGCCCCGAGAAGGTCTCAGGCCCCTCTACTGCATATGTGAGGACAGACAAGGCACCCACACGTTTTGTCCATTGGCTCCCAGTCAGAAAGCCTAGTCAAAGGCCAAAACCCTGAGAGGAGAGAGCTGGACAGCTCCATGTGGATTAGGGTTAGGGTTAGGCCCCCCTGGATCCGAGAGCCACAATCCGGGTGTCTACGGAAAGGTCCGGTCGAGGCGAGCGCAATGCCGTTGGAATGGAGTCTTTTGGTGGCTCCTCTGTCGAGCTAGGGGGCAACAAAGAGTCAAAATCCCCACATTTTCTGGGGCCATTTTTCAGCGAGGGAAGGGCTGGGAGAGGCGTGGGGGGTGTCATCTGACAGCTCTCAGTGGTATCTATGATATATATGAAGCCTGGGCCGCTGGGACACTCTGTGGCGAAGTGCATGTTTTGGAATCCTTGGGGGGCCATTGAGTTAGACTTTGGGGCAGCTTCCAGATTCTGGACAATTCCATATTCTGGACACATTCAAGACTAGACTTAAGACTTTCCTTTTTGATAGCGCTTATAGTTAGGGCTGGCTCAGGCCTTCCCTTAGTTATGCTGCCATAGGACTAGACTACCGGGGGACCCCCCCCCCCCCCTTACTAACTAAACTTCTTCCCCGGAGTTTCTGTGCTTTCTCGTCCAGCAGGTTCTCATGGATCGTGAGTGCTGCTGTGGTCTGCTGCTGATGTCCATGCCTTACTGTAAAGCCTCTCTCTCTCTCTCTCTCTCTCTCTCTCTCTCTCTCTCTCTCTCAATGTAAAGCAGTTCGATAACCCTTAGAGTCCGCATAACGGGGCCTGAGGTTTTATTGTTCTGTCAATCGTTATCTCTCTTACACCTTTTCTTTGGATATTACTAACTACACCTCTTCCCCGGAGTTTCTGTGCTTTCTCGTCCAGCAGGTTCTCATGGATCGTGGCTGCCGCCGTGGTCTGCTGCTGACGTCCACCATATTTAGCATTACATGCCATATATAGTCATTATTGCTACCATCCCGACTACAGCTTTGTTGGTTAATGACTTATTGCTGCTGTGCATCTGTGTTCCACTGCTACTGCAATCACCTCACCATTTATTGTAATTGATTGTAATTGTACAATATGTTTGTGTTGATTGTTCTGTACATGTGACATCCATTGCACGTCTGTCCGTCCTGGAAGAGGGATCCCTCCTCTGTGGCTCTTCCTGAGGTTTCTTCCACATTTTTTTCCCTGTTAAAAGGGTTTTTTTGTGGGCAAGTTTTTCCTCACTCGAACCGAGGGTCTAAGGACAGAGGGTGTCACTCCCTGTACAGATTGTAAAGCCCTCTGAGGCAAAATGTGTTTTGTGACTTTGGGCTATACAAATAAAATTTGATTTGATTTGAGTTCCAGCTTCCACATTCTCGTCAGTGAAAGAGTTAGACTTGGGGCAGCTTCCAGATTCTGGACAGTTCCAGCTTCCACATTCTTGTCAGTGAAAGAGTTAGACTTGGGGCAGCTTCCAGATTCTGGACACTACCACCTTCCATATTATGGACAGTTCCAACTTGGAAGTGCAGAATTTGGAAGCCTTCCACATTCTCGCTTACATCGGGTTAGACTTGGGGCAGCTGGGGGTTAACTGTTTCACTTCCTGTGTCAACAGGAAGTAGCAGCCACGAGGGCAGAGCAGAACCAAGTGGGGAAGAGCAAGTGTGGCAGCTTCCAAGCACGGTCCAAGCGGTGTGAGTAAGAAATGCAGGTAAGTCATGCTTGGTGTCTGCAACAATCTGAAGTGCCCCTTTCCCTCTGGCAACCAAACAAGTGTTGCATTCATTTGCATGTCTTTGATTTTTCTCAATATCTGTGGTTATGTCATTTAGCATGCTATTGCTAGTGGAATAGATGAGAATCTGGAGGCATGTGCTTTGCTTCCATGTTTTAACCAGTTACATTGTTTTTCTAGGCAGTGTCTGCTTTTGATGTGACGTGAAGATGGTAAGCAGATGGGCCTGGCAAATCAGTTGTATGGTATTTTTGTGATGTGGTTTGTCATGCCATTCACCTGTCTTTTCCATACACAGTTCAAACATACCTCTCGATACAGCCGTTCATCCAGACTCAAACATCTTTTGAGAGTTCAAACCAGCAGCCCATCATCCACAGACCAAGACATCTCTGGAACCAGCAGCACATACCTCTCAAACCAACAAAGTGAGGGTGATGGGTTCCCCCCCCCACCATCCCCGTGCCTACTGACCTCTGGGGTCCCAGGCTCTCCTCCTGGATTCCTCAACCCACCACCCACCCCGCCAGTTAGGCATAGCTCGATTCGACCGCCTCTTGGCTTCCTCTACCTCCAACCCCAACCCAGCGCCCCAACCATTGTGTTGGTTCCCCAATGGAAGATGAGCAATTGTGTGTCTGAACAACCCAAAGAATCAGAGCCAGAGTCAGGCTGCTGCCTCAAATTTCCTGATCTCAGGGCAATCTGGTGCTGTAATGCGTGTCGTCATGAGTAATTAAAGTGAAATTGATGTTTGACCTGTTTGACTTCATTGTTTTCATTTCATAAACTTTGCTTGGGTTTAGAGTTGGGGCAGCTTCCGGATTATGGAGTATTCCAGATTCTGGACAATTCCATATTATGGACAGTTCCAGCTTCCACATTCTCGCCATTGGGGAGGCTCAACTTCCATATGCTGGACAATTCCACATTCCATATTGTGGACAGTTCTGATATGGAAGTGCAGAATTTGGAAGCCTTCCACATTCTCGCATAATGGTGTTATTTAGACTTGGGGCAGCTTCCAGATTCTGGACACTTCCACATTCCATATTGTGGACAGTTCCAACTTGGAAGCGCAGAATTTGGAAGCCTTCCACATTCTCGTCAGTGAAAGAGTTAGACTTGGGGCAGCTTCCAGATTCTGGACAGTTCCAGCTTCCACATTCTCATCAGTGAAAGAGTTAGACTTGGGGCAGCTTCCAGATTCTGGACACTTCCACATTCCATATTGTGGACAGTTCCGATATGGAAGTGCAGAATTTGGAAGCCTTCCATATTGCTGCCTGCTGAGTTGAAATGAGGAATTGCTTGTAGGTTAGGGGTTAGGGTTAGGGTTAGGGTAGGGTTAGGGTTAGGAAGAGGGTCATGAGCCGGTCCCCCACGCTGGGGGTCCGGGTATGCATGGGCCCCCCACCTGGAACCAGCTCCCTCCCAGTCCCGGGTTCGAAAATCCTGTGGGGGGCGGCGGGCCCCCCGTCGGCCGTAACGGACAACTGTCCACTCAGCCATCATCCACAAAAAACAAAAATTACACTTCCAAACAACTAAAAACTACTGCTCAAAACTGAAGCTAGCAGCGAAACAACTCTATTTAGATTTACGCTCTAGGCGATAAAAAAAGAAAAACTTAAAAAACAAAAAACTCCCTTGTTTTTACCCAAAAATTAAAATGTGCCCAAGGTCGCGACGTTTCGACTCTAATCGAGTCTTCTTCAGGCGATGGGCACCTTCAAAAACGAAAAAACGCTGAAAAAACGATAATAAAATATGAAAAGCTCAGCTGCAGAGCGATGAGGTGTTGCTCGGTCGATGGCTGGAGCTGAAATGAGCTCAGTGGCAGTGAAACTGTGCCTATTATAGGCGTGGCTTGGCTTCGATCTCTTCTTTTTTAGTTTGGCTTTGCCTCTTAAGTTTTGTTTCTTTCCCCATAATGAATTTTAACCCTATAGTTGCTGAATGAATTTTAATATGTATATAAATAGTATTTTAAACTTATTCTTGTATTTATGAACTTTGTAAATAGTTTTTAATTCATAAATAGTTTTTTAATTGTAAATACTTTGTACTTGTAATAGATTTTAGATTGTAAATAGTTTTTTGAATTGTACATAGTGAAATATCAAAATTAAAAGATAAAACCTATAAAAATAAATCAAAATAAAAAGTAAAAATAAAACAAAAATAAAAGAATAAAATAAAAATAACAATAAAACGAAATATGTAACAAATATAAAAAATATATAAATAAATAAAAAATAAAAAATCTGAAAAAATGAAAAATTAGAAAATTAAAATTAAATTAAAAGAACTTAGGGTTAGGATAGGAAGCCAAGGTTGGGTGAGGTTAGGGTAAGGAATAGAGGGAAGGAATGGTCAGGGTTAGGGTTAGGGGGTTAGGGTTAGGGTTGGGGTTGGGGTTGGGGTTAGGGTGTCAAGGATCTGCTCTGTTGCACTGGCCTGTTGCTCCACTGTAAAATGTTCTTAGGGTTAGGGTTAGGGTTAGGGGGGGTTAGGGTTAGGGTTAGGGTTAGGGTTAGGGGTTAGGGTTAGGGTTAGGGTTAGGGTTAGGGTTAGGGGTTAGGGTTAGGGGTTAGGGTTAGGGTTAGGGTAAAGCAAAAAACTGGCAAAACCAGTTGGTGCACTGTCCATTGAAATGTGTGTGTCCGAGGCATCGGACATCCGCCATTCCCACATCCACAAAGTACCAAGCACTCCAGAAACACATCCAAACTCCACACATCATCCTCCCAAATCCAAAGTAAAAGCAAAACTCACCCAACTCCACTCATGCTGTCATCCATACTGAGGCTCAATAAACACAGGGCAATTTCCCTTGTGCTGGTCCAAAAATTAGGCTTAATCCTTTCTTAGCTCTGCCTTGTTGCAACGTTTCGAAAACTATTTGTTCTTCATCAGGCAGGTCAGAGCATCTTCTTCTTCTATTTAAGTTTGTTCCCCTCTGTTGGGCTCACGTGAGTATCTGTTTAACTTCACCCCTTTTACTTAGGTTTCATTTCCTTAGGTTTCACTTCTGTTCTTAGGTTACAGGTAAGTATATA